>JAFBJW010000022.1:334276-762293 GCA_016785235.1 Pseudorhombus dupliciocellatus
GAGACCAGGCTGAGTTTTGAGTCTATTTGTATGAGTAATCAGCCGCCCATCTACCACCTAACACACACGCACACACACATGCACATGGGCTGCGCTCCCTCTCTCTGTCAGCCGTGTTTACTCACTGATTTTCTCAACAAGACAGCCATTGACACTGGATGGATGGGGCTAATCCGACACAGAGAGGAACAGCTCTGCCGGGGTTACAGGTCTGAGATGGAGCGCCCTCGACACACTCCCCTCACCTAATCTTCCGGCAAATATTTATCACCATCAATTTGGCCTGACATTAAAATACCACGTATAGATAACCTCTTGGTAGAGAATCGATCGAGGGCGGCTGCTGCTGCTGCTGCCGGCCCGTGCGGCCCTGTCTCCCTGCGTGGCCGACCACAGGCTCAGATGGAGAAGGTCACTTTAGTGGCACATCACACCTGATACCAAACAGGTCATCCGTGCTGCTGCTGCTGCTGTGCCCAGGGAGGCCGCATGCATTTTAATGCCCACACACTGAGTCCTGGTGGCAGTGGTGTCGCTGAGATGAGATGAGATGGGGGGGGGGGGTCTTAAAAATAATACGTATGTGTATAAAAATATGTGTCAAACTGTATCTCCACTTACACTGAGTCCTGGTGGCAGTGGTGTCGCTGAGATGAGATGAGATGGGGGGGGGGGGTCTTAAAAATAATACGTATGTGTATAAAAATATGTGTCAAACTGTATCTCCACTTGTACTTGCATGTATGTTAATCACTTAAAATATGAATAATTCAATTTTATAAAAATGTCTGAATCAGGCTCTACATTGTTATCCATAAATTGAGTGACACCAGCAGGTCAAACCCCCCCCCAACAAAAAAAAGAAACCAAGCGTATTTGACTGATCATCATTGATTCTTTATGTTTTAACCTTTGGTCTCATACACACAGTACAATAACACATAGAGGTCCATCAAAAAGGGAGAAAACACAAGTGAGCAGCCAGGTCATAAAGTCTGCCAGTGGAATGATTCACACACAAACAGCCCCTGATACCAATCATCATCATTTAGATCAAGAGTTCAGCCCGCTCCCTTTGACCTTGATTTATTACTGTTATGTCTTGTTAAGGTGCTTTAAGGTTGTTAAAATCACTATCTCTCTCTGACACTACATCACTCACAGTAGCCTGTACATATATTCTCCATCAGCGTGTTCCAGCTACTGAAGCTACATAATGAAAAGATAATGTTAGAGCTCAAGGCTCCACCTCATAGAAAACGTGATCTGTTGCAGTTGTAGACACTACTGTCACTTATTTTACGTATTAACAATTGGTTTTAATAAAAGTACACTTAAGAGGTGCTTTTTACTTCACTGCACTCCATTCTCTCTCCATTCTCCATTCTACTCCTACAATCCAAAGAGATGTATTCTACTGACAGGTTTAATTTCTAGATAAAAGTTTTGCATACCAAACATGATCTGATCTAACATGTGCTGCATAAGAGTATGAACTACACTCTACTGTTGCAGACTGCAACATTAAAATGCTGCTCACACGATAATGCAGCAGTAATTATAACCCCATAATATCTAATAGTACAACACTCACAGGGGCCATTTTTTACAATTATGAATAATGGCTGGCTTTAAGTTCATTTTGCTGACATTTACTGTGCAAATGTTGTACATGTGATTGAGTGTTTTTTTTTTTCATCATGCATTAGTGCAAATACTTATACATTAACGGAATACTAACAAGGTTTTTTGTTTGTTTTTGCTTAAGATAGCACTCCTTTTACTGTGTTTTATCCTGATGGTAATCCCACTCAGTACTTGTGTTCCATGTGGGATGATAAAGATTTAAATGTTTTTTTTTTTTTTTACATTCATACAAAAGCAACGTCATACCAGAGCCAACATACCTGAGTCAGGATAATTCAGTTACTACAGCTATATTCTAATCTGTCAGAGGATTTGAAATGAACTCCTGCATTATGTTTATTCTTATAACTACAACGTGATGTGTACATCGCTATTGTTTTTGCTAAAGCACAAATATCAGATCCATATGTATTTAAAAAAAAAAAAAACAATATCTGCAAGATTAGAAGAGTATGCAGTGAACTGACCCTTTAAATCTTGGGCTGAAGGCTCAGGAAATGCAGCCAGATACATTTCCAATAATAACACGATTCTCATTAGTCCTCACCCAGTCAGAGACGATATTTCCCAACTTTATTAGCATTCAGAGTCAGAATCACATAAGGCTGTATGTGTGTGTGTGTGTGTGTGTGTGTGTGTGTGTACGTGCTCTCTGTGAGAGTACCAGCTGATATGCTCGCCTCCTCTTCCTCTCGCTAATTGACCAACGACGTTCATGCGCACATTTCTCACTAATTTCACATTTGCTATTCCAGTAGTGGCCAAGGCACGTCTCGAGGAATACATCTCAGCCTCAGCAGCTACTGCACAGTCCATCAACGACCCCCTGTCTCACACACACAAACGCGCAGATAGATTTTGCACAAACCCAGTGCGCCGTTGCGCACAAATATGCGCACAGAACTGGTTCAACGCAAAATTGGAAACACTGGGCTATAACGCATTTATTTACAGAGCACACAGAAACAAACGCACACTCACACTCACGCGCGTGATTGTGTGCAACGCACTACGAATGCACGTGAAGGAACGCTTGCACATAAACGCGCGCGCGCAGCAACAGCAGAGGCGCATTAGAAAACTCCAAAGTCATCCAGTTTGCTCTAATCATTACAATTAGTCGTGAATTATCACCGGACTCTGACAGACGTTCCTTGTAACTCTCTTTTATTTCCACCCCGCGCTAATCAGCGGCTCTCATTACAAACGCTGATTAAACTGCAAATTACCCAGCAGCGGCCCCGTCCGCGCCTACCACAGCCCCGCTCAATATCAATTAAGTCCAGCAGCCCGTCTGGAGTCTCGCGGCGCTTCCAAATGCTTGATAGTGCCACTTATTAGTTTGGAAAACTCGGAAAATACCAATAATCAACGGCCATGGAGCTGCAGGAGTAAAAGAGCCCTGGGTTTTCCCTGAGCTTCGCCCGGGTATAGGATTCCTGTGATGCCGCCATGCATGCAGACCTCCATCACTCTTTATCCACGTCCACTGTGGGGGAGAAAAACATATATTGGACAAGTGGGTTTTTGAAATAAAGTCCAGCATTAATGCAGGGTAAACCTCAAATCTAGCATCATTAGATGGTTCCGGTTGCACAGAGATTCCTACCCCCCCATGGCAAACCATTCAGTCCTGGAGTGATGTAAATTAATAGCAGCTCAAAAAACAGAACCATGCTCTTCCATGTTTCCAGTATATAAACATGACAGAGAAATTACAAAGCAGAATGTATTTAAAATGTAGTCACTTTTTTCTAGTAAACCATTTTACTGATTGAACATGATAGGATTGTTCTTCCATAGACACTAGCACCAGTTTTAAAGGTTTAACGTTTTGTAATTTCAGCCTTTGTCTGATTTACAAAGTGAAAAGACCCAGAATGCATAATTTTAATGTATTTCAAATTTATATTATTTATTCCATTCTCCTACAAATAGGCATGAAGCAAGTAACATAATGTCTATCTACCAGGGTCCAGTTTTTTTCACTTTTACATTACTTCCAAAAAACCTTCATCCTGTGATATATTATACATTTAATATCTAATTAATCATGTAGCCTAATCTATTCTGTTTCAGTTTACCATTTGTTTTTTATCTATACGGTGTATTTTATACTTTTGCTATTTGGACAAAAGTACAGTGGACAGTGGACAAAAGTACACCAAGTAGTCTGACCTACGACTAAAACATATTGTATTAAAAATAACACCATCACCACCGTAGTCCATAGATGTCAATGAACGTCACTTGACCCCCTTGACCTCGCTGAATGGCACACGAAGGGTCACGTTCTGATTATTATTATTTTTTTTTTTTTCTCTTGCCAGTGTCAGTGTTGTTCATCAACCTTGAAGTGCTAAAGGAGCTTCTGTCCCACACTCTGACAGTGACAGCATCATCATGGACGAGAGAAGGTGTGAATTACCTCCCTCGGCTGCGTGCAACATCTGCTCTGCTAATCAGCTATAAGGTATGTGCCGCTGATAAGTTGCCAAGAAGAGTTTAGACCTTTAAGTTCTGTTTTTAACACACTGAAGGGTAATTAGTGAATTTTCTTTATGGAAAGAAAACTGTTAAATAAGTCTGTAATGTAGAAACTGGAAAAACTTTTAATTTTTTTGGTGGCAGAAGATGATAAAAGACATATGACTATATTTCTTTTACACAAGGCGCCTTGAAGAATACTATGAAATTGATTATTTCTCCACAGATCACACGGATCAATATCAGATGCACAAAGATTCTAATCATATTGAATGTGCTGTATTTGTTCCACAGCTTCATGAGCCATGTCAAATGTTAATCTTAAGTGATATATTGTGCGAATGAAGGAATTGGCTTATTCAACATCTTATAAAACCTAATCTCACAGTGTCAAATATGTATCTGTTGATAGAGTTTGATGTTTGTTCAAACTAAAAGTGAAAACACAACATTAAAACAGAAATGAAAAAAAAAATTGTCCAATAAAAAGCAATGCAAAGACTTTAGATGTTTCATTTTGGGGCTCTTCTAAAGAAGAGGAAACTGATTGTAGATCAGTTTGAATATTGAGCAGCTGACTGTTTTTTAGCTAATGTTTTTCTTTGATCCGAGGGAACTGTTAACAAAGGCCAAACCACTGACAGTACATGCTTTGTATATTAAAATTCTGGATAGAAAAAAGACGTTAGATGTTTGACTTTCTAACAGCACAGTATTTCAATGACTTTCATATCTGTGAATCTTTGATTATGTTTGTGGTGCTTGTACTTCAGAATTTGTTATTTATGATGCTTTATATTTCTATTTTATATATTTTACTCCACTACATTTGTAGGATATTACTATCAAGTTATGGGTTCTCCCCAAACTTGTAAAGGAATTAACAGTGCCCAGAGCCCACTGAATTCCACTCGCTTAATGAACAGGAAGATCAAAAATCTTTTACCATTTATTTTAGTTGGTTAGATTTAGTATCTTGCCTTGACCACTGACTCTTCGGGTAGTATTTCAGCTATGCCAATAGTCCTTTTGAAAGGTCTCTGATTCTTTGTAGTTTGGTAGTAGTTCGGCTATGCTGATAGTCCTTCAGGTAGGTCCAGATAGGTACTAGGTAGATGTAGAGATTACATTGCCAGTTTCAACTTTGTTTTTGCTATGTCGAATGCAGTAATAGAAGCACGTGTAAACAGGTCTACCACTGAATTAATCAAATCACTGTAAATGTGAATAAACGTGTCTCCATAGCGCTCCACTGTGCACCCGCCGTTCTGATCGAGCGCTCGACAATCCTCTGCTCGATGTATCTGTGATCATCTCGTCAGCACTGACTTCCGGTCGCACTTCCTCTGCTCCACATCTCTGCTGAGTAACAACATCCTCCACAGCCATGGCAGACCCGAGAACACGGCAGATTAAAATCAAAACCGGCATCGTTAAGCGGTGAGTCTGGTTCCCATCATAATGGCGTATTTAAAGAAAACCCTCCTTACCCGAGCTAGTTAGCTTAGCCCGGCTCGGCATGGAGCCACGCCGCGCATGGGAGACGGCTTGCCGCCGACATCTCATTGATGCTCCGGTGTTTTGCCGGGGGCTGTGGTCATTCACGTGATGTCGAAGCAGTGTTTGCTTGATTGTCAGTTTGCAAACGACATTTGTCAGCGACAGTGTAAGACGTGGTTTTATTGTAGAGGTGGCAAAAGTCGGTCGACTCATGCTAGCGGTGTGCTAGCTAGCTAACGTGTTGCTAAGAGCAAGTTGCTGTTGTGGCTGTTGTGAATGTATTCCCGATCCGCTGTCATAATGAAAAATGCACATTTTAAAAAGGGAACCATACAGTATGCTATTCTAGTCTTCGTAGTAGTAGTAGTAAAGTAATAGCAAACACAAATTAAACCTTCCCCGGGGTTACTGCCATTTTATTAATGAAATCCTCTCAAAGTGTTTAGATCTTAAAATAGACAGTTCTCAGAGGGAGTTGATGGAGGTGAGTGGTGATGTTGGGATTGAATTGTCTGCACAGAGAGGAAAAAAACAACAGGGAGGTGTTCAATGTTTCCAGAAGAACTTTGCTCTGGGTGGTCATAGGGTTTAAGTGCAGAAGGTTCAGGCAGGGGAAGAAAGTGAGCACGCTGCCCTGGCTTTTATCCATCCCACACTAACTTTGTGACACTGAGATCAGTCCTCTGCGGGTGGTAGACAACTGTGAAGAATTTTCTACAGGCTCCGTAAACATGGTTTATGTAGGTTTATGGATGTTGTCACCAATTAGACACTTCTGTGATGGTATTTTGTGTTTAATGGCCATTTTAAGTGTTTATCCTCCCACACAGGACTTGTATAAATGTATTAGAAGTTGCAATATCTCTATGTGGACACTGGTTCCATTCATTTGTTCTGTGGATTTTTTTGACATTGACTGTTGACAGGTTTGCACCATATTCTCTCATTTTCATGCTTGCTAACACTAACAGGTTTCTCAACAACAATGCAAGCCACATCTTTAATTTTGCATACGTTACGTGAATTCCTCTATTGTAGCAGCCTGTTATACAATAGTCATTATCAACTAAAATTGGACTATGTGGTAAACACAAGACAGCATACAAATGAATTTCAGCAAGGTACATTTATATAATAGGAAAATGTATTCTTGCTGTATAAATGAATGATAATAATTAAACAATGAACAATGGTATTAACCAAGCATGGACAAGTCTATTCATTTTACAAGACATTTTGAGGTAGGAGCGTTTGAGCTCATCAACCATTTGAAGTCAGTCTATTAATAGTGCTTGCATCTATTTTGAGTATCTGAATCATCATGAGGTGCGGTTGGGCTCGCTGGCTTGGTGTAGTGCTGTGTGTGGTGGTCTGGTTGGGTGTGTCTCTAATTCCCTCCTGTCAATGGCTTTTATGTAATGTGCTATCGATTGTGTTTTGATGAGGGTCAGATCCCTGTGGTGGTAATGATGTTGGCTGGATTTCCCACAGCGGATAATGTCACACACTGTCCAGTGTAGGCATGACAACAGTGCAGTGGTGCAGCAGCAGCGTTCCTCATCAGAACTGATGTCTCAGAGAATACTGCTTGGACAGAGGATGAGAGTTATTACATCTCACCTCCTCCAGACCAAAAGTGCTGCCATGACACTGCCCCTTAATCAAGCTGTTAGGTTTAAATACAGACTGCCTTTGCTTTCTGTCTCTTCATAATCTAGCAATCCTCCCATTCAGTCTCTTTCCTCTCTCCTTTTTCCCTCACTTGCTGTCCTCAGTCCCTCCTCCCCTTTTAGATATTGGAGTTTAGAGGAAACCTGCCTGCTCTTTTAGCCCGGCCTATTTCCAGTGGCTTTTGCACATTCCAGTCAGTGCCTTTCTGCCCTAGCGAGGCGGATGCCCTTAATAAAATGACAACAGTAATTTGCCTTTGTCATTCCGGTCCCAGCACAGACTACATCGTGGCTCAAAAATACAGTGCTAGAGGAGGCGGCCAAGTGGTGTGTGTGTGTGCGCGTGTGTCGGCTCACTCTAATTCCTTTTTTTCTATTTTCCAGAGAGCTGCCTTTTCCATTAAGCCTGAGGTGGCAGGTCTATTTAAAACCAGCCACGACCCCACCCCTCATTCACACAGTGCTCCAAGTCTGGGAGAAATAAGAAATTAACATCAGGACTGGAAGGGGAGGAATGGACATTTTGTTATTAGACTGTCCTTCAGTTTTATTCAAATTATTCCAGCCCTCGTTCCTCCATCTTTTCCCTTCTCTTTGCCACCTCCTTTTACTCTAAACAGACGACATCACTCATTCTGCATCAAGCGCGAGAGTGGAAGGCACGAGCTGCCGCTGCATATGGTGCCTGTTTAAAAGCTTCTTGATGGAACTGTATTAGAATCTGTGGTAATTGATGTAAAATATGACAGAGTGCTGTTGGCTTCCTTGGCTAAGCAAGGAGCAGTGCAACACGGAGGGAAGGGTCTCCAGTAATTTGACTGATTAATGAAGGATCACTCACTTATGCACACGCAGCTGATTTTATGAAAAATGAAATTTGTGTTGTCATTCCAATAAGCAGGCACAGCCGGAAAAAGACTATTAGCTGGGAATTATTATCAATAGCGATATTTTCAAACTCCATTATGCCAATCAGGGTCGGAATCTGTTTAATAGATTTTGTTCCATTTGGCCCGTAATTGATAAATAATCAAAATTTATCAATGTACTCAAGCCCATTTTCACTAACAATCAAGGAAAAGAGGCCCATTTACCACCTGACTTGGTTCAAATTAGGGTCTAAATTGATGATCAATTAATCTCTAAAAAGGACTAGTAGGGTGCGTGTCTGTGTGTGTGTGTGTGTGTGTGTGTGTGTGTGTGTGTCTTGGAGGGGATATATGAGTCGGATAAGCGTAGTGATACGGCGCAAGACATTGCAAAGTTTACAAAGACAGTGAGAGGTTTTGTATTTTGTGTGTTACTTTTGTTTATTTTGACGAAAATGAGGACATTTTCAATGTTTTACATATATGCTTATTGCTGTTGTAGTAGTTTCAAATTATTGAAAATTGAAAGGCTTGTCATTCAAAAGGTTCACTAATCTCACTCCCAGCTCTTTTTTTTTTTTTTTTTTTTTTTTAAACAATTCCAAAATGAATCTTTGGATTTTGAACTGCTGGCACACAAAACATGAACATGTCAAATGGACTTCCTCTAATTGATTACACTGTACCATAGATTAGAGTAAGTGGTCTGTATTTACATAGAGCTTTTGTCTTGATGACCACTCAAAGATCTTTACAGTACAATTTTTTTCCATTGACCAATTCACATATATTAAAAAAATTCAAAATGGTGTATTTAAAGAGTCAAGCTTTAGAAATCATTATTCAGTGTCTTATTAAACCATGTGAAGCTCTCTGTAGTACATGGTGATCGATTAAGTATTGTTCCAACTGTGTCCAACTTACACTGTCTTCTGTTCGGAGCTCCATATGCAAGCTGATTTATTTATGTTCTTTGAAATCTGACTTCTGATTTAAATTTGAAATATACAGACTTGAAGCTTCGTTCTCGCTCAAATAAGCAAGAAGTAAAGACAGTTTTTAATTTAAGAACACGGAGGAAGGACTGTTCTACTTTGTATTTTTACAAAATTACAAATGTTAATGCTGTATTTAAGATTTTTTCCTCTAAAGTTCGTAGAGACCAAAAAAGAGATAAAAGAGTTGGAGGATTTGACTTTGATTTATCAGTTGGAAACAAACAACTGTCAAATGACCAAAATTTTCGGTTAATTAAATGTGTTAATGCATCATATTTTTTCTAAAATGATTGCCAACTAAAATAGTATTTAAATTAAACTCTGCCATCAGCTTGTTTGTGCTGCCTATAGGAATTCCAGGTTTGTGTTTGAAGCCATTTCTTTAGGCAGCAATTGAGATCGCACAGATGATTTTCATTCTACAGACTTTTATAAAAATAAAAGCCAATGTAATTATAGCACGTGATTCATTGTGTCTTGAGTAAGAATCTAATCATCAAATCTGCATTTGAACTGTTTTCTGTTGTAACACTGTTTGCCGCGGCTCTTAAACATCTTGCGTTCAAGCACATCCTGTCCTGAGTTGGTTTTAGATCACGGTATGAATAATAATAGGTTTCATATGAAAGCATAAATTGAGGCTGATCTCCACATGGTGCTGCGCGAGGCCCTGCAGGAGTGAGGAGGAATGATGTGTTCGCTGGTTGTTACCGAGGTGTGTATCTTGCCATCCTGCGGGAGATGATCTCACTGTGTCCCCTTAGTCAGAGGAACGTGGGAGAGAATGAGGATAGATGGCCTCGTCTGTAAAAGGTGACCATCACACCCTGCCCTTTTTCATGGTTCAGCCTATATTATCCGTCCGAGAGGCTGTGCATTTATGTTTCATGTTTGATGGAACAACAACTGTGTCACTGCCTTTAACTATGAACTGTGTTTTCCTCCGCAGGCTGGCAAAAGAGAAGGTATCGTATATAACTGAGGCAAAAAAGCAAGAGGAGGCGATCGAGAAGCTGAAAGCAGAGGGGGGAGATGAGTATGTAATCAAGAAACAGGTATGTTTGTCCTTCTTATATTTGTTCCTTCGCATGTTTTCTTAATTTCTTAATTTGAAGCGTTAATTTTAAGTGTACTTTTCATCACCAGCCACGAGGTATTTCTCACTCTTCCACTGTTAGAAGGCAAATTGTATCTCGATGATTTGAGTAACCCCTCATTCATGTAATGAGGTCAGTCCACAGTGATAATGAAGAATTAGGTTTTGAGAGGACAATCATTAGTGATTTTGTAATTTGCTTGATGCAGATGTAATTATATCATGTTACTTTAGAGGAGTTTGATAATTGCCGACACATGCTGGCTATTTAGTGTCCCTAACAGATCACTGGCCCATATCCTGTCCTCCATTCTCTGTCACTCCGCCTGCAGCCCTCCATCATGTGCGTGTGCTCCAGCACTTCAGAGTGTTTATGGAGATTTTAAAATTTAAAGAGAAACGCCAGAGACAAGGTCATTGATTAACACAGTCAGATACATGGGCACAGATCATTACACAGGGATTCGGGCCAAAAAGGTGAAATTCAGAAGAATGCCAAAGAAAATGCATTAAATAGTGTGTCCGCAGAGTGTTTGTCCCTTACTCCTCTCTGAAACGTGTCAACAGCTGTGGGTATGGAAGGCAATGCAGTTCTATGCAGATTTATGAAAGACCATGTGTTATGACTTGTCGTTTTTCTTGTAATAGCATCAGAGGGTTGACATTTGTAGTTTTGTGTGACATGTCTCTGTGTCTCTTGGATGCATTGTCACAAATACCTGCTAATCTAAGCAGTTTGACATTAGCAATTAGCTCAAACGACCTTTTCAAAACTTCTCACAGCCACTTTAAATCAGCAGGGACAGAAACATGACAACACAGACAGTTACCTGTGCAGCCCAGTGCTGTTCAACCAGAAACTTTGGATTATTTTTGACTGCACCAAGCTTCACACAACTAAAAGATGCTAGCAGCGCTAACTAGAAAGACTTTGAACTAAGTTTAACTCTCAAGGAGGCGACAGAGGCAACACCATGCCGTCGAGACCCAACTGAACCCTCCATCCATCCATCATCCACACTGCTTATCCTTTGAGGTGTTGCCTGGGGATGTCGAGCCAGTCCAAGCTGACATTGATTCATCTTACCGTGTATTTTAGTGGTATGAGTTAAGATTCCCAGAAAAGATGGTAGAAGAGATGTCCATGTTTTTCCTCTAGTTAAAGAAATGTTTATGAAAGTAACCCAATGAAGGTCTACTCACGTTTGTCTCTTGCAGCTATAAAAATCTTCAGGAAGCAGATACTACATTTTTACATTTCCAACCCAGTCAGTGCTAAATTGTACCTTAGAAAAAACACTGACTTCATGGACAGTAACAATAGGTGTGTCCGCCATTTTTTAATCACACTGCCTTCAGCAGTACTCTGTCCCAGTTCATTTGGATTTCTCCAGAACATATTTCAGTCTGCTGGGCAGACGCCCACTTCTGACTATATCTACCGGAGGCATTAAAATTCCGCCTGTGTTCTGTTTTGTTTGCTCATTCCCAGAGCGCTGGCTCGGGCTGAGCAGCCGGCTTGGCTGGTGTTAAACGGGGGAGTTTGGGAGGCCAGATGGATTATGGTTGGAGATGAGAGGTCTGAGGCAGGATGGATTAGAGGTTTTTGTTTTAATGGAATCAATACACTGTAAGTGTCATCTTTATCCAGCACTGATGGGATCATTCCACCGCACTGGGAGGGCACCGTGACTTTTCTCTGTCTGAGCTCCCCTCTGCTCAGGCCGGCTCACGTTGTCGCATCTACATGGCAGCCGACTCGACTAGTTGTCTACCGTGTTAAAGTACGTCAGCTAACCTGCCTGCGCACAGGTTCATCTGAGCGCCTGTTACCGTGCGTAGCCGTGTTATGTACCCGTGTGTAACCGAGTCCATGTTTTGACTCTCCAGCTCGACAGAGGGCTAGGTCAGGAAGCATCTGTCATGAGTAAGTGTGTCTGACAGCGTTAGCCAACTCTTCTCGGCTCTTTAGGGTGCCAGCCGGGGGAATTCCACATTAGCTGCGACTGTGAAAGTTCCCCAGGCTATAACGCGGTTTCTCTCCAGGCGTAGTAATACCTGTTTACGCCTGATCACAGCACCCTCGGCTCAGGGTTCTTCATTCATTCAGGTGTGCAGTCAGACCGAGGTTGTCCCCTGCTGCCCAACTCCCTGCCCAATCGATAACGCAATAACATTTTTCATACTGCCGGCTTGTTGGGAGATGTAAGCCATAGCGGCGTGTATGTGGGACACCCGGCACGCTACTGTCAGAATCGAGGCAATGGCCAATGAATATTCCTGTGTCTGGCTGTTTGTAATGAATTTCATGAACGCCGAAAGAAAACCTGGTCAATAAAGTGTTGATTATTGTGAAGACTGGTAATGAAAAACAAAACAGGGCTGATGTGTTCCGTTCTGTGGTTTCAGGTGGAGGTGTTGCAGGAGTCCAAAATGATGATCCCCGACTGCCACCGCCGACTGGCCAAAGCGCACGAAGACCTGAGCCAGTTAATTGTGAGTAGCCGCTGATACGAATGGAAAACGTCACAAATGTTTTCAATCTCACAAAACGAAAAATGTGACTAGAGTCAGACTTCAGCTTTACGTTTCAATTTGTTTATCAACTTGGGTTTTAAGCAGGTCCACCATCTTCACACCAGAGGTGCAGGCAGAGACAGCTAACCTGCAATTAGCAACATGACCTCATCCCAGTCACTCATCCTCTTCTTTAAGATGCACATGCTCATCACAGTTCATTAACAGTGCTGTCACACCACTGACCACCACACACACTTGATTAAAGGACATAGACGCTATACAGTCACCTTAACACTTGGTCCATCCCTTTACTGCTAAAGTTAGATTCCAGTAACAATGACAGTGAGTGAAATGTGACCTCGAGTTTTATGTCAATGAAGTGACATGTAAACAGCTTTGTTGGAATGTTTTTTCTTCGCATTGAGTTGAGCAGAACAACTCTAAGATGCGGAGTTATCCCTCAGAAGCCAGCTGTAATTCCTCATTATGGCTGCAGGAGATGGCAGTGTTGTTCTCAGCTGGCAGTAAAACAGCTGTGTGTCTGTGTGTGTTTGTTTCTCCTCAGGAAACAGAAGAGGATTTGGCCGAATTGGAGGAGTACATAGAGGCCCGGAACGTGTTGGACTCAGTGAAGCTTGAAGGATGATTTCTGATGTGTTTCTTGTTCTCACTGTGAGATTCACCTCTTTCTTTTCACGTTCATTCCCTCGTTCATTCACATTCATTCACGTTCATCAGGTCAAACTGAATCATTCAAACTCTCTGATGACGCTAATATTTCTACTGTTGACTCTTCTCATGCCAACACATTTTTTATGCTTTTGTGTTCAGTCCCACATTCACCATAACACATCAAAACAATGCTTTTTTAAATACAATGTCTGGCCTTAATAAATACAATTAGAAACAAACGCATGTATGCCATTCATCAAATCCCAATTCATTTGAAGCTTGTGGTCCATTGAATTGAAATAAATGGTCACCAGTGTAAATAAAAAAAAATGTAGATCACAACAGAAGCTCCTGTTTTGTCAAGCTACAGTTTTGATCAATATTTTTTATATTTGATTTAGCTTTTATATGTATCAGACACTTTCAGGGCATGAATCAGCTTTAACCCTTGATACAACACGTGAATCTATTTTAAAACAAACATTTTATAGTATAAATAAACATAATTTATTAAACTTTCACTCAACCAGTCAATGAATCCCACTGCTAGATTTGAGAGTGTGTTCACCTGCTGGTACTCCTGTTAACAGCACTCAAATGAAATGTGTTTGATACCGACAATGAAGACAAGAGCACTTTGGGCAACCCTGTCAGTCAGATGACAAATGTTGGTTATGGCCATGAATGACAAAACAGGGCCTGACGTCCCCCGTAGCCGCTCCATCTATTATCCACATGGCCCTAAAATAACGACACCTTGTATTAGGGCTGAGAGAGTCCTTCCTAAATAGTCCTACTAATGAATGAACTCAATTGCCAGACAAATTAAGGTTACATTTGACTTGATCCTTATTTTACAGATTTCGATAATTATCGGGATCACCCCAAAGTCTCATTACCGCCCTAATGAGGCGCTGCTACTCCGTGACATCTACCCCGCTCCATCTCGTTAAGGAAATCGCTCTTCAATGCTGATTATTTTATTTGGAGGTATAATTATATTTCTTTCGGATAAATCACGTACTAATCGAGTCCGTACAGAGGGCAGCAGTGCTAATTGAGGCATGAGATGCGGCGGTGGTGCGCTGCACCTGGGTTTATGTGACCAGGGGACCCATGCAGGCTGCTGCCTGCTCTGTAAACACGTACAGGCTGGAGAAGAAGTATCCACATCCTGTACAGAGACGTACAAATACACTGTTACAATCCCTTTACGCTCATTGCAAGGAAGTATTATTAAGTGCCTATGGAATGATTGTGAATGCTGAGAGATGGGAACAGTTGAAAGATACCACAGTATTATTTAGGTTTTACTCCAAAATACAGTCGTACAAATACTGAAGTTGCCATTCTGTTTCTCCTGTCCAGCAGCTCATCATCCTCAGATTTTCCATCTTCCTCTATTATAATATAATGATCAATGAAAACTAACATTAAGCTGTGGAATATTCCCCTGAATTCAATGACAATGACCCTGGAGCAAACCACCCTGCCACTTCCAATATAACAGTGACTTGAGCTGTGGAAAATAATGAATACTTTCAAATACAAATACTGCAGTTGGTAAATTCCTGTTTGTCTAACATCTTCTTATCAGAGAAAATATGAGTATTTTTTTACTCCATGACTTTGTCTATGCTTGGTTATTTACAGTATAGTTATAAAATGCCTGAAGATCAACCCCCCACGTTGGGAACTGGAGGAATTTAGCCTCATGGCAGCCAGCTACAATGCTAACATGCTGCTGAAGGCTGGAAAAAATAATTCACACACATGAAGTGTATTTATTTATTTAATCTCACACTGGCTAAGACCATCAGTCGTTTTACTCAAACATAATTAAATTTTGAGTGGAGACTTTTACACAGTTTATTAACTAGATGATGTGGGGACATCTTTTGTTTTTGTTGATCACTTAAATATTGTTGTTTTTTTAAGGTTTATTGATATAATTTGTTCTAACAAGGCCAACTCTTCTATTTTATAGCAGCACAGTTCAGGACGATGCTATGTTTTCCGCAAATTTAGCCCATTTTAAACTTTTGCCGCAGACTGCGCATAGAGAGGGGAGAGAGAGAGTGTGTGTGTGTGTGTGTGTGTGTGTGTGTGTGTGTGACTTGCAGCATCAGCATCCTCTCTTCTCGCCGCACAGTAACTTATTACTCCTAATCCCCGCAGACTGTCGCCAAATCAGGTGCGTGAAACAAGAATTTGTTAAACTGGAGGCCTGTGCGGATGGAAGATCGATTGTTTTTCTCCTCAGAAATCTCTAACTGAGTGAATACAGACTGCACAGACCGATCTGAGAGAGAGAGAGGGAGAGAGAGAGGGGAACCGTCAAAACCACCGGGGGGTGCCCGTTGCTTTGGACGAGACAGGAGCGCCATGTGACCAGGAGGTCACAGGTTCAAACCCCGCCAGCCGCAGAGCGTGAGTCCACCGGTAACAATCACACATAGATCTGATGGCGGCGGCCTCACGCTGGCGCTCCAGTGCACCTCTTACAACATTAGACCTGCATTTCATTATTTTTTTTATACAGTTTTATTAAAAGTCAATCCTCATCTCCACAACGCGTGAAAATGTCTACTTTACACTCAGATGCGCCGCATTAACTTTGCAGCGGCCGAATTTGTTTGTCTATTTTTATTTGTACCGTGCATGAGATTGATGTGAGCCCGACGAGAGATGAAGCAAACTGTGCTTTGGACCTTGTTTACCCCAATTAGAGCCTCACACGCACGCACACACGCCCACAAACATACAGAGAGAGAGAGAGAGAGAGAGAGAATCTATTGGCACTATTAAGTGAAAAGTTGCCTTTGATTTAGATGAGCTAAATGTATTGGATGTAAATGGAGTAAGCAATTTAGAGCTGGCAAATTGATTTATAAAAAACAAAATAATAATGATAATATAATAACTATAGGTCTCGCTGTTTGTTTTATTCAATGTTTCAATAAACCATGGCCTCACCTCAATGTAAAACCAGGTCAACCGTTTTAAGCACTCGCGGTTAGTGGCAGCAATCAAAGGCATTTATTCTGTTTCGGGGAAAAAAAATCCATAATGAAAAATATTTTTAAAATTCTCTTTGAACTGAAACAGGACATACTTTTAAACAGAGTGTAATAGAAATTGAAAATTGAGACATAGCTCTTCCTCCTTGTTCGTCCCCCCCACGAGCACAAGAGAAATTGCCATTAATTCAAATGGCCGTATTTTCAAATTGTCACTTATTTAGTTAGTAAAACAAATGCAAGGATACAGCTAAGATAAAAAATAGATGTACATCATCCCCCGATTATATCCAATACCCTGATCTGAGTCAACAACACAAACAGCCCCAGTTATAAACCTTCAAGTCTATACCTCTAAAAAAAAAGAGCCGCGACAGGGCAGAGGAAACGAAATATCTCCAGTTGCGCATCTTCTCCTTTCCTCTCTTGAAGAAAGACGCAGACACCAGCACCAAGACGAGATCCTGCGACGCGTCCGGAAACAAACGCAACGCACGCGACTCCTCTCCCGTACATCCCCTCCATCTACCCCCCCCCCCCCCCCCCCCCCCCCCCCCCCCCCTCCCCCCCCCCCCCCTCCCCCCGTCCTGTCTGTGCCACCAGATTGCAGACAAATAAAAAGATGAGCGGAGGCAATTGGAGCCTGGATGGATGGAGAGAAGAGACCAAACGAGCCCCGGGTTCACGCTCGGACGCATCCTTTGTACCACTCCTTTTTTTCCCCAAGCACATAGCAAATTAACGTGACATCTGTCCGCTTTATCGTTAAATATTTGTATTTTCAGTGAAAATACGTTTGACTTTTCATCCTCTTATTGGAAAATAAAAAAAAACTCACTTCAAGCAGTTTTACTGCTGCGCGTAAAAATCCATTTTCCAAGTTTCACCACGCGATTGCGCGTTTATGTTTTCAGGTGCCATCTCATTACTGTAACTGTGTCCTCGTATCAAAGCCATGAGTCCACAGCTCATGTCCAACTCCCTCCACTTTCCGCCGAATTAATCTGCTCACACATCATTTACACCGAGGCCCTCCCCTCACTGACAGTGGGCCCTAAATACTAGTAAATTACCTCTAATTTATACTGATCTCGCTCTGATATTTGCAGTAAAGGCGCATAGATTTGGCGCTGATTACATAAAAGCCTAATGGCCTTGAAAATGAGCCGTGGTTAGAATTAGGGATAAAGTTTGTTGTCTAGCTGCACTGGGGCTTTTAAACTGGTCTCCGGGAGGCGTCTGGAGTCGCGAGGAGGTCAAGGAGACCGAAATATTACGGTAATGATAAAAAATAATTGATGCAAGTTGGAGCTTGTCGTCAAGGTGTTCCATGGAGTGTGTTATCCGCCGTGCGCTGTCTGCCCACGCTGTGCCCACAGTCATCACGTGAATAAATCCCATTTCTTACGCGCGCAGGCCGCAGAGCAGCACGCGCAATTAAACAAATATTGTGGTGATCCAACATTTCTCGAACGGGTCGAAGCCCTCACACAGATATTAGATCGGGTTATTTTATTGGATGTAATTTGGAGGAGAAATCAAAGCCAATTACAGGAATGAGGAGGAATGAACTTGTGGCTGTGAGAGGATGGAGGGGGTGGAGGAGGAGGGGGTGCGGGAGGGAGGGAGGGAGGAGGGATGGGGGACGCTGGGGTCTCGGGCTGAGGCTGACATACCTCAGGCTTCAGCTCTGATTGGTCCTCGTTTGGAGCAGCTCATGGGTTCATTCCGCCGTTAAGCGCCTCCCCGTTCCTCTAAACTACATTATAATGCAACCAACCTCCCTTTTAACCACAAACCGAATTTGCTTTCATTTAGGCGATATATATTTCTTAAATAGGTTAAAGTCATAGAGATTTTTTTTAGTTGTTGGTGGGAATAGCATTTCGCCCTGGAGCGGTGCGCAATGCTATCTCACGCCGACCTCCTGGATGCTCGCCTCGGTGAGTTATCATCACCAAACTCCGGTCTTCAACTCTACTGTAAGCTGGAGGCACTTCTAATCTTAAATCAAGCTCAGAAAATTGTCAATTTGCTTCTTACATCATCTTAATGTGGCTGAAGTGAGCCAAACTCGCTTAATTCACTGGAAAAGCAATTATTATTATTATATTACTGCGTAATTTGATTTAACCATTTTCTGAGATATCGGTGTGAACGAATTGAATTAAGAGTATTTAAGGAGCAGATTGTAATGTGTGCATGCTGTGGTTGTCTCTGTCAATGAGCTGCGGTCATGTGCTTTTTTTCTGTTCCTGCTTTTTGTGGTTCATCTTTTTAAAAACCTGGATGCTGCCCTGCATGCGCAGCATCATTTTCTTACTGGCACTGGAAATTTGCTTCAACTGTTTCCTGATTTCTTCCGTGTATTCAGTGTGCACTTTAAAAATGCCTAACCATGTGTCTCTCTCCCGTAGAAAAGGGGCTCACTGTTCAAATCTCACCAGCTCCGCTTGTCTGTGCAGGGATGAAGGATGCCGCGGCGGAGCTCCTGGGCCACAGGGAGGCTCTGAAGTGCAGGCTCGGCGGAGGGGGACCCGACCCCGGCCACTCCGGAGAGCTCGGCCCGGGCCCGGACGGCGTGGAGGGCTCCACGATGCTCCCCGTTGACGACATCAGCGGAGGCGGCGGCGGATCCAACCCGGTGCAGGTGAACAGCAAAGAGCAGGAGAAGCAGCAGCAGCAGCAGCAGCAGCAGCAGCAGAACAGCAACAATCCGAACCAGTCCGGAGGACAGCAGACCCAAAAACAGAAGCGGCACCGGACCCGATTCACCCCGGCGCAGCTCAACGAGCTGGAGAGGAGCTTCGCCAAAACGCACTACCCAGACATCTTCATGCGGGAGGAGCTGGCTCTGAGGATCGGCCTGACGGAGTCTAGAGTGCAGGTAGGACGCCTGGAGGCACAGCCTGTAGTTGCCATTCACCCATCAAAAGTGGCTCACATTGAAAGGTTCAGACAAAACGACAAACGACATGTGCGTTAAGTTGCAGAAAAACTGCATGGACGGAATTCATTCATATGTGAAATATTCAATACAAAATAAAAACCTAACATTAGACCATTATTGCTAACTAAATGCAGTAGCACCAACAACAAAAACAAATGTGATCACTGTTGCTAAGAGCCAGGACAGAAACGAACATGAACTAGATAATTATGCAAATGGTATTTATAACAAAAATAAAAAGAGAGAAAGAAATCTCCTCACATCAGCGTTTTTAATTCGATTTGTGACATAATATTTCCAATTTATTGTGTTCAGTCGTTGCAGGAGATGTGTAAAATTAATTTCATGTAATATTTGTCTAATATTAGATACAGTTTTTCCGTCTATAATATTTAAATTCTCTTCATCTGAAATTAAAATTTATTTTCTTCTACATTTTTTTTCTTTAAATATGAATAATATAAGTTTCTGACCCCAACGTTTGTAATATGGCCAAACTGAAAGTAATTTCCTCTGTAACATGTTAAATTATTAGAAATGGGTTAATAGTTTTTATTTCAATCATATCGCCAAATAAGAAAAACATTTTTCATTGTAATTTAATTCCCTGTTAAAATGTAATAAATCTCGACTTAATGTTAGGAAAGATACACATGATAATGATTTCACTATATAAATTAAATGTATTTTTTTACAAGTTTATATAATAAACAGTCAAAATATTCACACGTCTGCTGGAGAGAAAGCAATTGTTAAAGGTATTAATACTGAGAATAAAGACAACAGCACACAGTGTGTGTTTTATTTTGGTTCACTGCCTTGCCCAATAGCAGCCTATGCTTGAGAACCTGTCTCGGATTTGAACCAGCAACCTTGTGTATATTACTAGACAAAACAGACCTGCCATGAAACATTACAGGTTGAGATTGGTTTGCCATCGTTCATTGAATTTATTTAAAACCAGTGAATGACAATACAAAATATCCTGATATAAAACCTATTTATTTTTTAATACCTCCAATATTTGATGTTTACTTGTTTCAATTCCAGTTCTGCCTGATTTTTAAAACCGCGTCATTTCACATAATTAGAGGGAACCAGATGAGGATCTTTATTGCACTCGTTTAATCGCCTCCGATAAAAACTGTCTGCGGCTGTTATCAACCTTAACATACGTTTAACCTTGTGACCATGAGGGGAAGTCAGCAGCGGGGCCGCAGCCACACCATCTTCGGGGTCTTCCAGTCCGCACGCTCTAAAAACAATTCCTGCAAAATATGAGGCACATCCTGGAATGATCGCTGCACCGCCTTATTAAGCACATGGCACATGCACCGGAGCTGCTCACGTGCGAAATAATACCGTAATAACCCTTATGATAAGAGCCACTTCCCTTTCTACATACAATTTACATAAAATAAGAATTAGCGTAATGACGCTCATCTGTTGTTATTAGAGGGATGGGAATAAGACGCAGGTCAGTTTTGGCCAATGCGCCTGTCTTTCCGCGCCTCCGTGCCAGACGCGCACAGAGCGCGCTCCCGTCTCTATTTGTAAACAGAAAAATGAGAAATCGTGGTTTTCTTTTCTCCTGAAGTGTCATGTTTCTCTGGCCGGGCTTCACGGCTGGCTACGCGAGCTGGAATAAGAGTGAGATTGCCCCCCCCCCCCCCCCCCCCCCCCCCCCCCCGGATTCCCCCCCCCCCCCCCCCCCCCCCCTCTTATTACCGAGCCCCACTTTTCTCAAGCAAATCTCCACATTAATCATAGACGCCCGCTCCCGAGCAAAACCCAGCAGCAGCTCAAGGACCCGGGCGAATAAAGTCCGTTCTCCAGCGAGGGCCATTTGTCACAGGGATAACATTATCTTTATTATCTCACTGCCAGCTTCTTCACTGGATCTTATCTTAACCGCGGAACCACTGAGAGGCGGACACATGCTCTAATACAAATGTAAATCTAGAAATATGAAACTTGCACTCAAAAATTAAACCGTTATGTATAGAAACAACTCTGCATCTCTTCTATGTTGGAATATTGCACACACATATTATTATAACTGGATTTAATTTTAAGCAATTGCAAAAATTCTACAAAAGCTAAATTAAAAATATCCACTGGTTTCCCAAATATAATTTTTATTGAGAATTTAAAATCACTTTTGACAGAATCTGACCATTTCTGGCCGTTTTTGGAACAATAATTAATTAATTGAGCTCATTTATTTGAAATGGATTAGAGTAGTATTGTTGATGGGGCACATTTAGAGACCGGAGCAGTGGTGGCTCCTCTGGCTCCTTGTTGTGAGTTGATGGGACCCTGAAAAAAAAAAAAAAAAACACCTCCACATAAATCAGTGTTTTCCAGCAGCAGATTTATTGTTGGTTGCTCACATTATCATGATGATCAGGGGCTGATGTCGTAACCTCCTTTATGTGCTCTGATAACATGACCTGTCAGTGGCCCAGCAGCCAGCAGCCGCCTCCTCTGACCGCCCTCCTCCTCCTCCTCCTCCTCCTCTCTGGCCGCAGGTCTGGTTCCAGAACCGGCGCGCCAAGTGGAAGAAGCGCAAGAAGACCACCAACGTGTTCCGCACCCCGGGCACGCTGCTGCCGACGCACCACGGCCTGCCCCAGTTCCCGTCCGCCGCGGCGGCGGCTGCGGCCATGGGCGACAGCCTCTGCTCCTTCCACGCCAACGACACCCGCTGGGCCACGGCAGGGATGCCCGGCGTGTCCCAGCTGCAGCTCCCGCCGTCCCTGGGCCGCCAGCAGGCCATGGCGCAGTCCCTGTCCCAGTGCAGCCTCGGCGCCGGGCCGCCGCACAACTCCATGGGTCTATCCAACATGTCGTCCAACGCCGGGCTGCAGTCGCACCTCTACCAGCCCACGTTCCCCGGGATGGTGCCCGCGTCCTTATCCGGCCAGACCAACGTGACCGGCTCGCCTCAGCTGTGTAGCTCCCCGGACAGTGACGTCTGGAGAGGGACAAGCATCGCGTCGCTGCGCCGCAAAGCGCTGGAGCACACAGTATCCATGAGCTTCACCTAGTACGAAGAGCTTTCCCCCCTCTGCGTTTAGCCCTTATTCATCCATCCACCGGGAAAAATACAAGCAGGATACTTGGTCACACCACAAAGAGCAGAGCTGTCGGCTCGTCTCCCCAATCACAGGCCGCAGGGAGAACCGAAGCTATTTATCAGGCCTCTGTCGAGCATAGGGCTGGTTCTCTTTAAAGCTATAATTTATTATTTCGCATGTAGCCTATATGACGACTATTTATTTGTTTGTCTATTTAAATTAAACTTATTGGTTTTCGCTCACGATATATTTATTTGGCACAGCCCTCGCCCGTGGTTGACGGGCTCTCGGTGAACGGACTGGTTTTTGAAGACAAATTCTGAGGATATACCTCGAAATACCAACCAGTAGGTGACACGTCTCCCCTTTGTGTTTTTTTTTTTTTTTTGTTTTGTTTTGTTTTTGTTTTTTTTCTTCTCCAAACCTGCTGAGCAGCATGCAACTGTGAAGGGCCAAAGGCGTGCACGATGGACGTGCAGGAACAACGAGGAGGTTTAACAGCATGAGCACATGAGAGATTCGACCAGAAAAAAAGAAGAGAGAGAGAGAGGGTGGGGTGGGTGTGTGGTTGTGGTGGTCTGACAGGAATCAGGAGGACGTGGAAAAGGACTTGACTGCATGTGCTGTCCAGGGCAAAAATAAATAAGTAAATAAACAAATTCAAAATGAAGGGACATACTACAAATGACAACATGGACACTGACTCTAACTATAATCTGTTATATAGGATGTTTTGTGTAGGGGAAGCACTCTCGTTCCCATTTGGTCGGTTTGTGATAACTTCTGTTTCCAAGAGTTCTGTCTGTGCTTATTATCAAATATGACTTTCTTAAATGTTTCAGCCATTTTGTTTCATGGACATGTTTATATCAATTCAATGTAAATGATCAAATAAAAATCATTTTCGATTATGTCACACCGTGAATCTAACCTCCTTTCTTGAAAGACATTCTAAGCTTCAAGTGAAAGACCGTGGTGCACGTGGGGTGGCATGAATCCACCAGTTTGTGGCTTTAAAGACCCATTTCAAACTGAATAATGCATCTCCTTCCAATTTGCGTCAGTGGTTCATCAACCACCATCTTCACCATTTTCTCCGTAGTCACGTAGTGACATCATGTGTCAGATGATCCTCTGCAATACAAGTCAAAACATGGAGGTGAAGGTGTGTAGCCATTTTATTTTCCATGCTATAAATGAACATGCATGGTGGATTCTCAGCATTACAACATGTTAGCATCAAATCCTCAGGCAGTCGGGCAAAGTAAAGGTACATTCACCCTCAAAAACACATTGTATTTGTTAGTATTTTAACACTTAACCTTTGTAGGATGAATTGTGGAGTTAATGTCAGAATATTAATTGTTTCAAATGAAACATCCTAAAACAAACCTCACCTCAATAATATTGCTTCCCTGTTAATGTATCAATAAATATAAATAATATAATCATCTGAAAGGACTCTTTTAGCATTCTGAATATACTTTTGATGCTCAAAATGTATTTTTTCTGTTCTAAAGTATACTTTTAAATGCAGTATCTACATCCAATGGAGAAGTTTATTGCGTTTTAGACCTTTACATAGAACGCTCTGAAATCAAGAAATCGTCCTTGTAAACACCCACAGTCTTCTGCTACACACTTCCAGTACACAAATTACTCATCGTAAACAAAACATTGGATCATACCAGGAGTAAACAACGGAACATCATCGGAGCATCTTCTCACAAAAAAACACCCTCTCCCCAATGACAGATTTGTCAGAGTCAATCAGGACTGGAGAGACAGATCAGCAGAGGTCGGCCAAAGGTCTCATATGTGCCAAAAGCCAAACAAGGCGAAAATCCAGTGACTGAAACTTACATAACTCGGATTTACCCACCGTACCAGAATTTACATCTAACAGCAGTATATAAACATCTTGACATATTTGAACAAAGTCATATCGAGATTTAGTTGCACAACGTTTTAATATATTAACTAAGCACGTGTCGTACATAAATATACAGTAACTCTGTTTAACTGAATGGAAATTGAGTCATTATGCTGCAGTGTAGTCTCCATGTCTGAGTGCCCACATAAGGAGGAGTAATGTACAAGCACAGACTATAAATAAATATCTGCTTGCAGCCCCATCATAATGTGTAGTAAAACAAAATCCCCTTACTGTTTATGAAGTTTGAGGAGGGGGGGGGGTCTTTAGAAATGTTAAGAGTAACTGTTTAAATGTCATATAACAATGGAGGAAAGGTCCAAAGAGAACGTCAAAACATTCCATGTATACTAACGCTTATTTCTTTCTTTCTCAAGATGTTAATATAGATGAGCAAATATTTATTTATTTATTCATCCACTATGTAAATGCTAAATATAGTGTCCTATACAGATGGGCTGCATTCTGTGTACGAAGTACTACAATTGTACTTTCCTTCAGAAAGAGAGTATCCCATTTTCTGATCTATGATTGTCCCAACTTGACAAGTTTTCTGTTGTGTATGCAGGCATCTATTTGCACTGACTCTTCTCTTTAGTGCGTCATTTTACTTTAAAACGATCGGAGCTAATCCACGATGAAACGTGCTGCTCTTTTTGAATCCTCGAACCCCCGCCCTCCCTCCGCTCAGCTGCTCCAGCCCAAATAACGTGAAACTAATGATGTAATTATATGATAATAATTATGAGGAAGGAGAGACATGGCCGTGGTTTACACACTGACACATCCTCTGCTGGCCTGTGTGAGGGAACGCATTCATTGCTATGGAAGCTCCATCAGCTGGGGCCATTGGGACAATACAAACAGTGAGAGGTGATGGAAACCATTTGTTTCTGTGATTCCACAGTCTGCATCATGGCAGATGAAGGCAGTTGGTGGTTTGGCATCAGGGTGTGATAGCAATCTAGGCTGGCTCTTCCTTCATGTGTGTGTCTGTGCATTTAAATTCCCTTCTCAAACAAGAGTAGTTATAATGCAATAGATGTACAAGGAAGTACATCTGAATCTCATGATTTCATTTGTTGATTCAGTGTCTGTTTTCTCTCTCTGTGAGTCACCTCGAAGCTTCATCTCAACCTAAACGTGTCACAACAGTAATACATCTCAGGACTAAGGGGCAGATTCTGTTTTTATGAGCAAAATTACAGCAGATTAAATAGATTTTATGGCTCACTGGTTGGACAAACAGTCAATAGCTGCAAAAGGTGACACTCCTTATCGTGCATATTTTCATATGTATCAGGTATATTTTCATCAGCACGTTGGAGGTTTTTCATCATGGGTGGACTTTGGGTTATTTATTTTATAAATGGAAGAGGAGGGGTTCTGACCCTTCAGTTGTGCTTCTCTGCAGCTGAGATGCTTGTTAATGCACAATATTTGTTAAAAAAAAAAAAAAAAAGCTCTTAAAAGAGTGTCAGGTTTATGAAGATGATAGAAAAAATAGTCAGATTTGTTAAATGCAGTAGATTCAGTAGAGTGAAGGGGGTTCCTGGCGTCTGGATGTGTTTATAATCTAGAGGAGGCATTCAGGGGGCGGGGAAGCACGGGGATAAAGATTTCTGTAGTCTGGCGACAGATGTGAAATAATATTACATAAATGTAATAATTTGTTTCACTATCACCCAGGTTAATTAGTTTGTGAAAATGGGCAACCTATTTCTCATTGGGTAATTTGTCACACGCTGACGAGGTAGCCAATCAGTGACCCTGCTGCTGGTGGGATCATTCTCCCAGAATGCTGTGCAGCGAGTGTGTCGCGGAAAATGTGAGAGCGAGCCAATGTTTACCTCCTATTTATTCCACACAAATAAATGAAATCAGTCAATAAACCATCCAAGGGTGAATATGGCTTTCTCTGTCTGGTATTATGAATGAGAGCTCATTAATTTCCCCCAGTGTGTGTGTGTGTGTGTGAGAGAGAGAGAGAGAGAGAGAGAGAGAGAGAATTTATGGGCTCTAATTCTTGCATTGGTATGAATTTCTATTTATAGCAATTTTTTATAACAGAAAAATATCTGAATAATGTGAATTGATACTTGATGAATATGACTATTAATGAGGCTTCTTCTGCATTTAATCAAACCAATTGCAACCAATTGGTGATTATCTTACCAAAATGACAATAACAGTTTGACATTTGGGAAATCCACCCTCACATCTCCCAGTGAATTCACAGCCAGCAGCTGGTTCGCTGACCGTCTCTGTCCAGACGTGATGAAACGTGGCCAACGGCATTTCGAAAGTTCACCAATTAACATGATGCATCTCATTTGTTTCATTTGTACAAGAATCAGTTATATTTATTAATTTCTTCAGCACAAACAAACATCCATCCATCCATCCATTCTCCCATCCATCTATCATCCATTCATTGGAACACAAAAAACATGAATTTCGTTCTGAACTGAATTTAATGAACAACTCACAGGTATGAGTTGTTCATTAAACATGGGGCCCTAGCTCACCAACACTTTCAACACTCGATATCCAAAGGTTTTTTTTTCCAGTGTCTGTCTGAGAAATGGATCAGTTTGGGCAACAGATTCCATTTTTACCAGTGGGGGAAAAAAATCAAATTTTTGGGTAAAGGCATGTTCGTGGCTCCACATCCATATTATGAATCCAAATTCATGAGAGCTTTAATTTTATTTGACAGGCAGAGACTAGGAGTGTCCCCGGTGATTGTTATTCCAGATGGCGGCGAGAAAATCCCATTTGAAGGTTTTATTAATTTTGGTTAAAGAATGGAGGAGGTTCGCCGATGCTGTCTTCACCGCCTCACTGTCGAGGCTGACTGACACCTCGCTGCTCCCTCCATTTGTCATTGTTTGAAAAGGTCTTAATTGTATTACATGCAAATGAAGAGATTTGATTTTTGCCCATTATCTATTCATAAGAGAAAATGAACAGAACATTAGTGGGTCACCAAATGAGGGAGGGCGGAGAAGGAGGAGGGAGAGGAGGGTGGAGACAGAGAGGGACGATCAGTCAGACGGAGAGGAGGAAGAAACAGAGGCGAGGATGTGGTAGGTTTGCATCGCTGTCCTGCGGTGGCTCCTAACTTTAGGGATCGTACTTAAAAAAAAAAAAAAGAAAAAAACGTGTGAAGTACGTCAGGGTCTGTATGTGTGTGTGTAATAGGTCAAGGATGGCAATTAATCTCTGATGAGTGAAGCACAGCGATTTACAGTCACACTCACGTGACAAATCAAAGTGACAGCAGCCTGAATTCACTCATACCTCCTCCCTGGTCAGCCGTCCTCCTCTGGATTCTGTGCCATATATATTCTAATCATACACATCACGTTTGTTTCCTTCAGGGCACAAGAAACATAAGACAAGTTTAAAATTCATACTGGCTTCATGGTAATTCTTTTTATTTCTTATGCTCAGTGTCTTTGATTCTTTGACATCCACGTCCCAGACTGATGACAAGTGAAAAAAGTAATAAATCGGAAATAAGAAATGTATTTAGCCTGAACACAAAATAATGAAATTATTTTACTGTGATAATAGTAAATGACCAAAATGAGACAAGAAGAGGATAACGTACACATATTCAGTTTGGCTTTGGATCCCAAAGTAGAGTAGGAGTGTTTTTTGCTTTTTAGTTCTGTGTGTGTTTCTGTATCGTCCTCCATTTCTTATTAAACAGTTGGATAAGTTTCTAATCCTGTGATTTATTAACTCCACTTTACAAACGTGCTAACCTGAGAGGCCTATTTCCAACCGATAGTCATTGTGAAATAAAGAAAGTGAGAAAGAAAGAAAACCACTGCTCTTTCCCTCGGCTCATTCTGCTACCAGTGTTAAAAGCCAACAATCCAGCAGCTGGATCGACTTCACACACAGATTGCGCTGCTGTGAAATGATGAGAAATGAATTCCCTTTTCCAAGTGTATTGTTTTTAGTATTTTATTTGTTAAATTCGTTGCAGAACCGGTTCCATTACTTTGTGAGGGAACAGCCATGAAAGAGGAGAAGCAGTCTGACAGTTGAACCACTGTTGCGTCTCCCCCCGCTCCACGTTGGCAGCTTTGTTGTTCCCCCTCCTTCGAGCGTGGTCACTCCGAACAGGTATGAACACTGGTGAAAATGTGTGTCTGTGTGTCAGGTGGGGCGGCGAGTTGGAAGCAAACTGAGCCCTTCAGACTATTTTGGTCAGGGAACGTTGAACTGAAGAATCTCTGACTGAGAAAGTACACATTTATTTTGTGTGACTCTGACATCGGAGGTGTCACAACTTCACAGAGGATTCACAGCATCTGTTGTGTTGGCCTGAAAAAAATAACAACTGTGTCCATGTACCTACAACATTCAACTCACTGTATCCTTCAATCTGGGACATAGATCGATGGGCATACATATGGATGGATAGGTAGATACAGTAAATAGATTGAATAAGCCTTGTTCTCAGATTAGCACGTTGTAGCATTTAGGTATCAGTGGAAGGAAAGTTAATCCTCTGCCTGGAGGAGCTGCTGCCACATGTTGAGGTGTTAGTGCAGATGTGATGTGGAGGCAGAAGCCAGCGTGCTAAAGCAGAACACAGTGAAATCCTGATGAAGAGGGACAGTGAAGTGTGTTGGTCAGGAACGAGCCTCTCTCTTCTACAAGACCCCTCCGAGCAGCGAAGGAGGGCGGGGGCCCCCGTTATTGAATGCGGTTGTTGGCCCATTGTTAAATTACAGCTTAATTCCTTTTCCATCATCATAACCATTTGTTTTCCTTACAGGACGGAGATAGGAGCCGCAGCGTGGGGAAGAGGGAGCGGGTGGACTGTTCTCTTTGCTCTGACTCTGCGTGGCTCTTTAGTGCTCTGAGTGCTTTGGTGGCCATCGCATCATGACTTCACCTCTTAGCTGATTCCTGCCATTGGTCATATTTGACACCTTGTCTGCTCCACACTGAGGCCGCTGCACTCAGGAGCCACTTTCTTTTTTCTTCCATGCATTCTTTCCTGTTGCCTGCCCCTTCTTTTCTCACCGGGTTTGGCTCATCATTCTCCATCCACCCTTGAATTTGATTTGTTTTACCTCTTACGCCTCCTCTTAATGTGATAATAATCGTTTTCTTTTCACAAGTGGATTTCTTGGCGCCATCTTGGGATGGAGATGTTGATTAATGCCGGTCCACCTCTGCCTCTCTGGCTGTTGGCTGCTATCTAGTTTAATGAGCGCTTTAATACAGAATACAAAAACTATGTTTTAATATTTATTTGGATCATAAATGATGAATGAGGTATTTAAGGAAAACAAAATACATTAATACCGTAACACAATGGCATTGGGAGGACTAAATTTTTATTTTTCAGTGAAAATATTTTGCAAAATATTCTCTATATTCTGTGATGTATGCATGTGATGTCCAACGGATAAATCCCACCTTTGGGGACTGATTGACATGCTATTTCATCTGATGCCATCTGAGTCAAAATTTTGATTCAACCCTTGAAAATTGCTCAACGTGCATCAGATCACCTCCATCAGACTGTTTCTTAATGACCTCAGTGAACCTCTGATTTCTCTCTGAGTTTGACTCCAATGTTATTTTGTATGCATTGTGACCCTTTAGCTCAGCGCTCAGCTGTGTCTGCAGCCACAGTGAGCATCACATTCCCTTATCCCTTAACTTAATTAGGCCGCATAGTGACTCAAAACACTCCTTCTGCAGTCTACATATTTGACCCATTCATTCAGATATCTGACAGGCAGTTAAACAAACAGAGCATCACCCATCCTCACATCTAAAACCCATTCCCTCCACCTCAGCCAATCCCTCTCCCTAATCCTCCTCCTTTCTCCAGCTGCCCTTGAGCTTTTCTATTACCACATGGAAAGCACCTCGCAGCCCCTGACAAGCGCAGCGGATCGACACTAAATCAGAAATCAGTGCCAGCCGCAGATCTGAGCCACCATGAAGGTCACAGGCCCCTACACTGCTTGTCGTCTCAATCGGGGGAGCAGGAGTAGATACAGCGAGGGTGATGTGTGACCGTGTGTCTGGTGTGTGTGTGTGTGTTAACAGGGGAGACACGGAGAGGAGAGAATGCAGAGTGGAACAAGAGGATGTGGAGGGAGAGCAGGTCAACAACGATGCATAAAGTCATGGGAGGGGAAGAGATGGAGGAAGGGCCGCAGATAAAACTGCAGGTGGAGATTGTTCAAAATTTTAAATAAATGGTTTTGTCTTTTTAATTTAGACAAGTATTCATGCGTTTTAGATAAAAACAAATGGAAACAAATGGCAAAAGTATTTGGTTATAATTGGCTAACAGGGGTTTGAGCCTTGTGTGATCTCATGGGATTGTTACACACTGCCATCTAGTTGTAAAAAGGTGAACGGCACTGATTTCATCAGAGGACACAGCTGATTCAGTAAAGATGCATTTCCCTGAAAATATGTTTTTCAGGGAAATGCATCTCTGGTAGTTTGAATTAGGCTCAGGTTTTACATTCAGGGAAAGGGGAAAGTTTTCCATTATTCCTTTTAAAATCTTAGTTGCTGATTTTCAGCCCATCAGGTCCAGGATGCAATTTATACAAGTATGATGTGGAAACATGAAACATCCAGGATCCATGACAATAGATTTGTGAAGAAGTTAACACGTGATCAGCAGTAAGAATTTAAGATATCTGTTTATCTAGAGGGCACATTTCGATTGAATTGGGCTGGTTAAAATGTTTTATGTGGGTTGTGATAATTTGGGCCCCATTCTTGTAGTATCACAACATAAACACAACTTAATGTAAGCCATTGTCATTGTCACTTTACTGCTTTTGAGTTTTTAATTTAAATTTCTTGCCTTGCTGAGTGCTGTGTTTATACTTTTGAAATTTGCTCTATAATAATTTAATAATAAAATTATAATAAAATTTATAACAAAAAAATATGAAGAGTACACTTGGAGGCATCTCCTGGGTAATATTTGTAATAATGCAATAATAAAGAATATATCATTGTCGAATTTTCAATAGGGCTTGTACTTTTAATCAAATCACATTGTGAAGGGTATTGTGAAGAGTATTACTGTTGTACTTGTATACAAGTTACCTCTTTGAATACTGTATAATTATTACAGAGCAGTATTAGCACTGCTGGAGGTGATAGCAGAGTACACGGAGGTGTACGGAGGGTTTTTTTCTCACTTCCCTCATTTTTCTGCGACCTGATTGAATCTTGTCCTCCGGCAGCTTCCGTCGCCTCAGTCACATGAATGGTTTGTTGTGGCTGTGAAACTGCTTCTGTCTCACGCGGCTCGAACGTCACAACGTTAACTTCTGTCAGCTGCGGTGTAGTTTTCTGTTCTCACTCGAGGTCAACATGTTGCCTCGCTGTCGATAAACGGGACGACGCTCCGCCGGGTGCCGGGCTCTTTTGACGCTAACGAACGGTAGGAAACCCCTCGTCTGTCGCGTTAGCTTGAATCCTGAGACGTTCACGGTGTGCCATCATGTGTTGTCCTTAAGTCATGTTTACTGGTTGTGTATAAACGGCCTCCATGCTGTGTCTCCAGCTAACGCCAGCTGCTAACACACGATGCTGCGGTGGATACTCGGGGGTCGTGAGGCTCAGAGCTCCGTGGAGGTGAGCTGTCATCAAATGTTAGCTTAGCCTAGCTCCATTTACGTTTAATGAGGGCTCGAGTTTATTTTGCTACGTGTTCCTCACGCGTGTGTGTGTACGTGTGTTAATATCTCTGCCCCACAGCATCTCAGAGGCTAGCAACACTAGCTGTTCCATAGACACACACAGTATAGATAGCATTGCATTCTAAACTAATGTGTTAGTATTAACCTTTCCTTAATTCGTGTGAACTGCTCCAGGTGCAATGTAATATGTGAGACATCCATCACAGATATTTTTTATGTATCAAATTTCTCATCGCTGTGCCAAAGAACATCTTTGTGCCCTTCACACGCCCTTATCACTGTCATCACTGTCAGTTACAGTTTTCACACAAGTTAATGGTTTATTTTTTCTCCAGCTCAAAACCTTCAATAGTTGAACAGAAAACAAGAAAACATGGTGGCTGTTGATAAATTTGACAAGAAAAAAAATCATTCTTGCTTTTCTTGGTCACATATCTTTGTAAACTGACATTATTTTGAATATGTACTCTTGGTTGAGCAAAATTAGACATTTAAATTCAGACTTTGGCTCTGGGATGTCGTGAAGGGCACTTATTCACAGTTAAATATTTCAGAGACTAAATCATAAATAATCTCGTTAAGACTGTGATGATAAAACCTCTCACACTCGAAAAATAATACATTTAATCAGTAGTTATTGCTGTTAGAGCAATAAAAGTAAAAATATGGTCGAAGTTCTTTGATATACTTTCCACCACCACACACAGTACTTCTGTGCAGCCTGTTTGTCTCACCACTTTCCCTCTTACGTCTGCAGAAAAGCCTGGTGTTGTGCATTGGTGAGGAACAGCCCAAAAACTGCTTCACTGAGCTGCAGGTGCTGAAAGGACATTTTGACATTGTTCGATTTCTGGTGCAGATTGATGACTTCAGGTAAGCAGACCACAACCCCCCCCCCCAATCCCCTCCACTGCTTTAACCTCTCTCCTCTCTACCCTTGGCTGGCCTCAATCCCCCTGTGATTGACAGGAGATCCTCACCTACAGCAAACTTACAGAGCATGACAAGAGCCCAATCATCACCCCTGCGTGATAGTGTGTGCACAGTACAGTGTAACCAAAGCCTGTTATTGTGGTCCGTACACACATGCATGCGCACATATGAGGATTTTGCACCTGCTATTTTTCCCTGCAATGCTTTGTGGAAGCCTGCTGCACAGGGGCATGGTAGAGTGGGTCCGCATAAGTGCTCAGATTGGGATTTATAACATAACTAAGTATGTGTGTGTGTGTGTGTGTCAGGAGGTGGGGGGGTGCTTCACGCCTGGCCTCCTCCAGTAATAACCCCCTCCTCTGGGTCGTGTCCTCTCCTCTCTCACCGGCCCACAGTCGGGGGCAAAGGCCAGAAAATTCTCTACGGATTGCTTTTGAAATTTGAAAACGTATCCTCAACAGTTCCTTCTCTTCTCATGTTACCTCTCTTTTTTCATCCACTTATCCTGTCTGTTGATTTTGGGAACAGGCAGTGTGACTGCTCGGGGGTCAAAGGGCAAATGAAGGTGGTAAGCCCCCGGACAGATGTTTTTTAAGATTCCCCAGGCGGAGATGGACTCGCAGGAAATGATTCCTCACAGAAATAGAGATTTTCCTGCAGTGTTTGACTAGTCAACCTGCTGAAGATGAAATCTGCAGACCTCTCTCTGAGATATATAAGTCACACGAGGTCGGTTTCATGAAACAACTCATCCCTTCCTTGTAATCTGCTACAGATGTGCTTCAGCTGGGGACGACGGCCTTGTTTTGGTTTGGAATGTGGAGGTAATGTTTTGAAAGTTCATCAGCCTTGTTTAACGTTGTAAACGTGGCTGAACTGATTTCTAAATGTTCCGTTTGCTTGGATGTTAGACAGGGGAGAGGCTGCAGGAGCTTAGGGGCCATTCGCAGCAAATAACAGCCATAACAACCTTCACCTGCAGTAATGGACTCACTTCACATACTTCCCTCATCACGGCCTCCTCAGACAGAAGTCTCAGTGTATCCTCACACCAAACAACATTACATTTAAAGGACTCACCCAGATGCACCTGTTGTGTTCGTCTTTGTATTTTCCTTAATCTGAATTTCTCAGCTATGGGACCCAGATACAGGCAACAGGGTTCAGACCATTTCAGATCTTCAGTCGTCTGTGAAGGTAATGTGAAAGACTCATGGATAATTTTAACATAAATGTGAGTATTGTTTTGCTTACTGCCTTAAGTATAACTAGCTATCATCCTAATGTACCAATTCAAAAAAGTAAATTAAACAGAAGAACAGTAAGTGGACCAAATGCACACAGCCTAACTACTTATCATGTCTTAAAATAGTTTGCATCAGGTATTACATCAGGTATAAAAAAAGTGTCAGTCTAAGACACAATATCAACTGTGCAGCAATGTGTCTATTATATGTTCCATTGTAAACAGAAGCAATATGATCATTAGTGAAACAATATCAAAATGTGTATTTCCTCTTTCATGTAACTATCAGAAATACCAGAAGCACTGAAATATAACTGCCTTCAGAAATGGCTCTGTATGTGACGTCTAACTGATATACAAAGTATTTCAGGTGTGTCTGCTTCCGTGTTCACCATCACTATCCACAGATGACTATATATCTGTAAACTGTATTAAAAAGTATGAGGCCGAACTTGTTCATTCCATCCTTCACATTAGAATTTATTGTATATTTTATTCATAGCATCGCCTCCTCCTCCCCCTCCTCCTCTACAGTCTTAATTATTGGTTTTATTCTTCACTGGAATTTTTTGTTTGTGTCTTTCTCTCAGTGCTTGTTGGTGCTGGAGCGGTTGTGTGTGTGGTTCTCTGGCGGGGAGGAGCTGTGTGTGTGGAACAAAGACTTCCAGCTGCAGTGTCACAAGCAGAACCACAGCGACACTGGTGAGGACAAAACAAACAGAAGAAAAAGAACTGTCACAAAACACCATTCTTTTACCAATTGTTGCACCAACTGAGTTCACCTCAACCTTTTTACATTTTTCAGGAATTACTGCTTTGATAGAACTGCCCAAGAACTGCATAGCTGCTGCTATGGATAAAGAAATAAGTAAGAGAACAATTGATTTCCTCTGAGAGGGTATATCATGCATGTAGAGAAGAAAAGCACATGTCTAAAAATAATGTCTGTTCCTTCCTCTTTCTACAGTGATCTACAGACTGACATTTTCTACTGATTCCTCTGTGTCAGTGGCTGAGATCCGCTGCCTGTCTGACCACCAAGACCAGATTAGAGCTCTTATAAATGTCAATGGTCAGTGTCCGCTGGGAAACATTATTGAAAAGGGTATTTATAGACTTCATATCTGGCCCTGGATCAGCCCTTTCATCCAGATATGCATCAACATTGAATGGGTTCCTCCTCGGGTCATGACCACACCTCCACAAATTGAATTGAAATCAGCTCAGAAGCTTTTGTGTGATCCTCTAATCCCACCAACAAAAAAATCCATGAAAGCATAAACTCCTTGGTAGAGGTTTTTAAAGGGACTCTGACTTTTTACTTTACTTTGTCTTCCTCAGACGGGCTGTTTGTGAGCGGCTCCCATGCGGGCGAGTTGATCTTATGGGATGCGATCGATTGGAACATTCTGGCCTACGAGCACATCCTGTGGGAGGAGTCACAAACTCAGACTGAAATCCGACTGGGGGCGCCCAAACCCAGCGAGATGTCCATTCAACATCTAACCACCAATGGAAAGGTGAAGAAGTGGATGTAGTTTTCTGTCATCAGATACGTGTTTTGTTGTTGTGACGTAAAAACTAAGTACGTAATGTGTGTATTGTAGCTCATCCTCGCAGCGGTGGGCAGTGGTCTGTATGTGTATAACATCCGGACCAAATCGGTGGTTGCCTACAGGAAGGTTGCCCACGACTCAAATGTCTTACACACCATGCTGCTGTCGGACAGGTAACACATCGCACATTGTTCTCATCATTTCCCGTCGCTTCCCTTGTGGGAATTGTGACCCTTTTTATTCCATAAAACTCCTTCTTGTGACCTCTTTCTGTGACCAGTTCAGCCAAAGACAGAGTTTCTTCCTTTGAATTAGAATATGAAGTCTGTGTCTTACCAGAAAGAATAACCAGACATAGAACAGCTTGTGATTCACATTCAAGCTCTGACACTATCTCTGTTTTATAGCGAGCTGATGTCCTGCTCTGAAGACGGCAGCGTGAGGATGTGGGAGATCCAGGACCTGCCTCTGCCTGGGGAACCTGCCTCTTCAGGTGACACAACACGCACCCACAAAAACAAAGTAGAAGGAGATTCTCAGCAGGCAGAGGCAGGAGCTAATGTATTTATTCGACTTCGGAGATCACAGTTTAGTTTTCAACACAATGACACCTGTGTCGTCTTCATGTCTCCTCTTTTCCATCCTGAGATATTTTAATCCTTCTGTTTTTTATTTTTCTATCATTCTCATCAGCATGAGAGTTCTAATGTTCAGATGCTCAGTTCAATGCATATCTGAAAGTGGTAATACACACAAAAACAGAAACATATCAAGGTCTGACCTCACACTGCTGAGGCTGACATCATGGTAATCGATCGTCCTGTTTTATTCCTGCAGATTTGTGTTGTTTAAAACACTGGATTACGACCCCAGTGATTGATCGCATACCTAAGTATGAATCAGAAAGTTCAAAGACTGGGGAAAAAATTGCTGGTATGTGTGTTTACAGTGGAGAGTTTTGATGTGTGGAGGTGCACTAATGCAGTCCAGATGTGCTGTGGTGTTTATCAAAGGAAAAGGGTTCTCTGCTGGCACTCAGAGCGGCTGCGTTCTGTACTAGAGTGCAGCGGTCATAAGTCGAGTGTTTGTCCGTGTGTACATTTTGTCTTTGATGGTCTGGCTGCTTATAGTCTGTGCTGAGCTGAACAGGCCTTGGCCAGAGAGAACGTCACTCACTCATCATCACCAAAGGCCTGTTGTTTGCCTTCTGTCTCTGGAGCAAACCTCAAACCACCTACGTTACATACGTCTCCTGTGGTCTTTAAAGGAAATAGTGGGTGTGCTCCAACCTGGCGTGTTTCACACGAATGCGAAGCGACAGTTAGGCTCGGCAATGACGACAAAAACAACACCGTAATGTGAAAGGGGCAAATCACATGAGGAATTCTCACCAACTGCTGCAATTCCTCTCAGCTCCATGCAGCGATGTAGCACCTTGTAGCGCCTCGTTTTGGTTTTCAGCCTCATTGCACAGATATTTCCCCATGGAGTAGGTAAAGAGAGGGGATGCTGAACCCCTGCTCACCAGCTGAACACAAATTTAAATGATCCTCTTCCTCTTTAATAACTGCATGGGTAAATAATGAGTTTTTCATTCCATTTCCATTCAAGTATATTCAATCCAGTCATATTTCCCCTTTATGTGCTCATTGCGACTCAAAGGAAATTTAGGGTCATGAATTGTGTGTATAATGGATATTTTCTCCATGAGCCTCCCACAAACGTACATATTAACTTTACCAGTTAAAATATAATCTGAATAAAAATGAAGTGTTGAAAGTAGCCATGATAATAGCCATGATGGCTAATAGCACAAGGATGGACATCCAAGGCAACTTGTCTTCCACACCACACGTCTCCATTTGATCCATTTTCAATGTGGACATAGGAATAAAGCAGCTTTAAATTCAGTGGCTCCATCAGTAGTAAAAGCTTGGCGTTCTCCTCAGTGGGTGTAGTTTCATTCAATATTCTACAACTCAGGGTTCTTTGGGATGTGGACTTTTGGCCGCTCGAACAAACAGGCCGGTCCTCCGACAAAGAAGGTCATGGACGTCCCCAACATCAGGACTCTGGAGCTGACGGGCGACCTGATTGGACACTCGGGGGCAGTGCAGGTACGGCGTCAGTCAAGAGGTGCAAACATCAAGAATGTCTCGCTTCAGAATGGTCGCGTTTGTAAGATCCTTCTGCGTTTCTGTTCAGATGTTTGTGAGCTTCAAGGAGAACGGGTTGGTCACGTGCTCGACGGACCACCTGCTGATTCTGTGGAAGAATGGGGAGAGGCAGAGGCACCTCCGCAGCCTGGCCCTTTTCCAAAAGCTGGAGGAGAGTGGGGGACTCTGACCTTTGACCTCTGACTCCCTGCCTTCAGGAGAGGTGGGGCGTTGATGGTCGATGTGAAGTAATTTTAACTCATTGTAATGTATATCGTTTGTGTTTACTTGTAATAGTTGTGTGCGCCTTTTGACTGAAAACCAGTGCTTAATTTAAATTAAAAAACAAATAGTAATATTTTTTACTTTCAGCCCTGTGTGTTTAAAGTGCCGTGATGCTGGGCTGTGGCTATATTGTCACGTATGATCTCAATTCCTCCTCTATACAACTCTGTGATAAGTCTCGGTGATAGTCCAAGACTGTGTTACTTCTGTGAGTTCTATTTTCCTACACGTGTGAGAGTGTGGCAGCACTGATCCATCATAAGCCATGAGCTCTGCTGAAACATAGTGGAATTGATGCCTTGTGACAAATCTCAATATTTAGTCATCATACAGGATGAGAATGACATGGTGCCATTGTACTGGGTTGCATTAGACTGCACCTAATAAAGTTTCCACTGGGTGAATATCATTGGCTGCCGCTGCCCGTTTGGTGCTCGCTTCCCAATTTTTCACATCTCTCTTTGTAAAGATTTTTCGTTCCCATCATCTTGTCGACCAAAAGCCCGGCTGTGATCTGAGACTTCTTATTTCAGCTGGGGGAATGTCCTAACTGCTGCTCCACCCTCTGCATTTGTTGATCATAACCTCAGCTCAGTCCTGTTTGGATCAGCAAAGAGTTAAATTTGACGTAGAGGGACAGTTTGTTTCGTTTGTTTAGGGATTAAACTAAACTCTGCCTTATTGTGTTGGCAGGTTGTTGTTTTGTTTTTGCCTCTGGGCGGGGCCTGGGTAGTTATTTATCTATTTATTATTCAATATCAAACAACACTGACCGTTTGTCCTCTGTAACCATAATACTTCTGCTGGCACTCATGTAACAGGCACATATTTAAAGAATAGTTTAATCGTCGCTCACCATACATTTGTGTTTGACAGGGGACATCAAAATAAAACATCAGAATCCATAGAGAGCAAAATACGTAACGTTTTTCAAACAGACATGGTGGATTCGAAAGTGACCGACGGAAAGCTTGCGTCACTACTATGCAGGAGGCAGTAAAATCTTTCAAACGCATAGTACAGCTCTCATCGACCAGTGATGATGCATTTTCTTCTTTGAAAAATAATCTGTATATAACATTGTCACCATCCAATTATTGTTCAGTTTATGAATGATATAAAACAACACGGGATCGGCCCATCACCGCCGCCGCGGCCGTCAGTGTCGAGGATGAATGAGCGTCTACATAGAAATCACTGGAGGTGATGAAGGCTTATTACATAACAAGCAGTTCTACAATCCGTTGGCCCCTCAGAGCTCAGATCTCATTCATATGGATTACATTCCAGTCACTGCTCTACACAGCAAAAAGGCAGGAGTCTGGAATCGTTTAAAATTGTCTCTGTGGATAGAAATCTAGCAAAAATATCTTCTTGTGGTCAGTGAGAGCAGTCAGGAAACATACAGAGCTGGAGCCACGTTTAAAGTCAGCAGAAACAATAGAATGCTCTAGCGATGTGAGGAAGTCAACCCTGCAACGTATAAGGGCCTCAACACGAGTTAGATACGGAAATCTCACAGAATGCAAAGCAAAAAAGGGATATCAGGACTTGAGTATTTACAAGAACAGCAGTTCCATCAGGTGCTTTACAGTGTATTGCAACATGAGCACACCTAAACACTAAAACGAGATTAAGGCGTTGATTAAGACCTCGACCAACAATAAAATACAACGTTGTGGTGAACACATTGAACATGGGATGTGACCAGTTTTGTCTCGCCGCAAACAAACGAGCTGAAATTAAAGCTGACCGAACAACGGCAAAATTCACATCTGAGCCAACTGCACCTGATTCGATTAGAGAATCCAGAGAACGTCATGACCACCGGGACGTGTGAACACTGACTTGCCAGGTCAACTCAAAGCTTCGGCACGACGCACGCAAAGTCTTTTGTTTTGAAATATCCCAAACTTGTATGGCTTTTTCTTGTTGTTGTTGTTGAACAGGATCTATTTCAACCAAAACACGTATTTGTTTCTGAAAAGAATAAGGCACCTGTCAGGAGCTCTCTGTGCCTTTGGTTAACATACTGTAATGTGCGTTTTCCTGGATTGACACTCGTGATGTAAACACACACAAAGCTGCATGTCCTACTTCGCTCATGATGCTACCCAACCTAACTAAAACAGCAGCAGTGGCATTTGACTGATATCTGCAAACCCTATTTCATCAGTTTCTAAATCGATTCCAAATGGGTCCCATGGGCTGCAAGAAAAATACAGGAATTACTGAAAAGTATTAAAACGTGTATCTGGTTCAGCTCTGTAATATTAAAGCTGGAAGTCGCCGTATAAACGCTGATTCCATTTGTCCGTGGGGTAAAAACAAACTCGCTGTAGCTCTGATCCAAGTTATCATGCTCCCTCAAAGGATGCACTGGTGTGCGTGTGTGAGTGAGAATAATGCAACTCCCCATTCGCCCACCAGAGGGCACACACATCATAGAAATCTCATCAGATCTGACGCCCTTTGTAGGAGGAATCCGGATAATTTAAAAATCATTCGCAACAATGCAAAGAACCAATAGGTGAAAAATCTACATGACAACAAAAACAGAAGCCATGTGTGAATGGACCTGAACATGGATGCGCTGCTCCTCCTTACGCCTGCCCAGCTGACGAAGTCCATTCCCACCCCGTGAACACCAAAGACTTGTGCACCACACAACAGTCACATTTTGTCGAGTCAGTTGTTTTTGGGTACAGGCGTCTACAGTGAGTGTCGCAGAGCTGCTGGTCTCGTCTCCTCTGATTCCTCAGCCTCGGAACAGCTCGGATGCAGTGCAATTCTCGCTTCACTTGACGCACATCATCCCTGGCAGCCCTCACCTGGCACGCATGTACAGGAAATGACTATGACAGCAGATATTTGGGCGAGGAGATGGTTCACCGCCGTGTGACCACGCGATCTTCTAGATTTGGGAAACCTGTGTGCCGGGGCACAGGGGACTGGTAAGAAATTGGCCCCCAGACACATGTCTCCCGCTACAGCTTCGTTAAAGCCGATCGCTCCGGCCCGAGCACCGTCACTGGTTGGCAATTTAAAAAAGTCCCCGCACATTCGCCAAGCGGGAAAGAAGGAGTGTGTGTAGGTCCGTATTTTCAGTCAGTGCCTGCAGCTTGGGTGCTTTGGTCGCCATCTTATTCGCTTTTGATTCACTGACAGCAACAAACAGACGCAGGACGGAAGAATTTTGGTTTGAGAAACTTTGACGCTGAGGAAACGAAACTGGTGAGAAGCCCCTTGAGCAAAATGGAAAAAAGTCGCGGTCGGCTAAAGTGCAGGTTTCTGGTGGGTTACACTGGATGGATGGTACAGATTGTCAGGTGAGCTGTGAGGTCCACGCAGTTTCATAGAGTTGCTATTAGGAGCACTGCAGCACGGGCCTCAAATGACAACCTGTTCTCCGCCGGCAGAACGCCACCCTGGACTCCAACCACACGGGAAAAGAGGCTGTGATTTGAGGTGGAAACGGCGTCTCGGCTTCGTCCGGGCCAAGAGGAGACCCACCGTTCCACCACAGGGCTGTGTCCGCCGCTGCCCCCCCCGCCCATGCTCCAGGCGACGGGTGCGAGAAGGCGATGGGATGAGGGGATTGGTCAAGAAGGAGGGGGCGGGCGGAGGCTCTTGCACTTCATCTCATCCAAGCCCTTCCAGTACTTGTAGTTCTCTGACAGGTGCTCCATGAGGCCAGGCAGGCTGGCGAAGGCTGGAGATGCACAGAAAACACCATTAAGGTGACTGAGGGGTTTACAGTCATGGTTTCACCTCTTCACCTCTTCCCAACAAATAACATTGTGAGGTGCACTCCTCAGGGTTAGGGTTAAATCTGAATCTTCCAGGGAACCAGGAATAAACATAAACACCTACACGCACACACCTGCCGTCCGTCGCTTCCTGTTATCATTCCACACAAGCTGTGGAGCCTGAAAATCTGCGTGTGTGGTTAGTGCATGTACACCCCCCCCCCCCCCGTCCCCTCTACTATTTTCCCAACTTCCCTTCCCCTGCCGCCAGCACAGCTTTTTCTCCGTCCCACTGGCATTTGGAATCTTTCCGTGACATCAGAGCAGTGTTGACAGTAAACAACTTCCCTCTTGGGAAGGCTAAACTAAAAGGGACATTCAGTGGGAATGAGGAGCTACAAGTGTTTCTCTTGACTTCTCCTCCTCCTCCTCAACCTGTTCCTGTACTTTCTTTCTTATCCAATATGGATCCTAGAATCCGAAGTGGAACGGGACATGACATCTTAAAACCCTCCGCGGCGGAGCACGTTGATCTTACCATCCCAGGCGTCGAACATGTCGGTGATGAAGTAGTCTATGAAGGAGATCTGCGATTTGGGCACGCTGCAGGTGTTCCTGTCAAACACTGGCATCACCACTGGCAGCCCTTGTCTCTTCTCCTCATCCGTCTGAGGGGAAGCACGCACACACACACACACACACAGAGAGGTCACACGCGAAGGTGCATGCGTACTCCGGTTATATTTTCCTGCGTGGCGGCGTCCGCCCACCTGTGCGAAATACTCCTCCGAGATCCGTCCTGCCCATTCGATGCAGAGCTGCAGCGGCCTGCAGGGGTTGGCCACATCTGCACACTTGATCAACATCCTCTTTATCAGGAGACGGTTCTCGGGAGAGTTCCTGATGTTCGCTTGACCCTCAGAGTCGCTGTTTATGCTCTGCTGGAACGACATGAAAGGCATGAGCATCTGCACGCAGAAATAAACTGGACTCAGACAAGCGCTCAGGGCACGCTCCTTTACGTGCCTGCTATTGAGAGCGGGACTCGGTTAAGTAATCATAAATGACAAATGGCGGATATTTTGGTCTTCCTAGGAAGCACTGAAACAAGCAAAGCCCACCCACACTTACACTGGTGCTGGTCTCCTCGATCGCGGCCATGGGCTTGTTGATGCTGTTGACGAACTTGCTGACGTGCTCAAAGTGCCTCGTCATCTCTGTGGCCAGCACCATGTCGATGATGGCCTGCCGCAGCGTTCGGAACTGGTTCCTGCCACGGAGGAGAGGGTCAGCGTTTTAAAAGTCGGCCCCGTCCCGGATGACCCGCCGCGCTCAACCGCGACCACCGACCTGTCGATGTTCTTGAAGATGTTGCTCTTGCCGTCGCGGACGGTCAGCTGGAAGGCGAGGGCGGCGTGGTGGCTCTCCAGCACGGCCGTGTCGTTGTACAGGATGGCCAGCTCGCTGCCGGCGTTGCACAGGAAGGAGTTGGTCCGGCCCGGGTGGTCCACGTCGTGCACGGTGGCTGCTATCAACGCGGCCACCTCATCCAGCTGGTCCAGACTGCTCTGAGGGCGGCGGCAGCGACATAGTGGGGGGGGGGGGGGCCGTCACGGGCGGGGGGGGGGGGGGGGGGGGGGGGGGGGGGGTCAGCTCGATATTCCATCCAGTGGTTATTAGACATGTTGCAACAGCTCAGTGAAATAAATGGGAGCGCCACCTTTTGTAGCAATAGCTGTGAAATGCTTATCAGCTCTGGGTACGTTTAGACACAGATTAGTGATGAGTTTGAATTTGAACTGCTGCGCGTGTCTGCCCACCAACCTTGACTCTCTCCTTGCGCAGGAAGTAGGCCGTGGCGTGCAGCACGTCGGCGGCGTGCGTGGAGTTGTGGTAAGAGTTGGAGGAGTGGTAGCTGGCCTCAATGAGCTGCAGCCAGGAGCGAAGCGTGGCCTCGGAGCAGCTCAGGAACTCGCACACTCCGAAGCTAGTGAAGATCTTCAGGCCGAGGTAAGTCAGCGGCCTGAGGGGAGATGAACGGACAGCATGTGTGCAGTTTGTTTTCCTGTTTGACCTTGAAGACATTGTTTTACGCTCCCTTCCTTCTTTCGGTTTGTCTCTTTTGTACCTTTTGTGCGTAGCAGCCTCCAGCTCCAGGATGTTGAACTCCCAGCACTCCTCATCATTCAGCATCTCAGCGATGGAGGGAGGCACATCGTTCAGAGTGACTGGTAAGGCCAGCTGGCTCTGGCTCATATCTATCAGACACACACACACACACATACACATTATTCAAGGTGATTTGACCATAAAAGGGGGCAAACCAAAACCCAGCTTTAACAGATAAATACGAGTGTGTGTAGAAACTCTTCTCTCTCTCTCTCTCTCTCTCTAATATCCGTGCACATACAGCTTAGGTGTCATGGGTTGTAAATCTGTCCTTTGAGTCTGCGGCCGAACGATGGCGTGTGATTAGACTGTTTGACAAAAAGACACGAGAGCCGTCAGAGCTGCCGTTGTGAGGAAAGCAAATCGTCCTTGTCTTGATTAAAAAGAAGACGGTTTCGTGGAAAACAGACTCTTGAGTGGGATCTTCCCTCAGTTAAGTGCTCTTGTGACTTCAATCTTCATAATGGCGTTACATAATCAGCTCAGAGGGAAGAAATTCCTCAGAACATTGTGCGGCTTTCAGCACGACAATAACCACCTTCATCTTGATATTTATTCATGAGATTCACTCCAGGCGGCAGACCTCAAGCTCCATGTTCCCTGTGCGGGTGAGGGCCTAAAATGTCTGCACCTCCGCCACAGAGGTTCAGCCTGATCGTTTTTTTTTTTTTTTGTTTTGTTTTGCATTGTTCTTCTCAGTTCTAACAGAGCGTGAATGACATCATCCTCACGTTCCTGTTGGTTTCATTGCACCTGCTTGCAGCTGGACCACTCGCCCCTTTTATTAGTGCATGGTACTTATATGGTATGTTTTGGAAACATCAGTCAGGCCCCAGTAAATCTCTGACAAGCTCTGACTTTAGCTGTAAACAGCCGAAAATAAGTGAAAACGCCTGTTGCTGCGTGCAAGGCCGAGGCTGCATCCATATTATGATGCTTTCATTTGCTGGCCCCGTTTTAAAACAAACAGGGTTTAAAAACGTTTCTTTCGAGATTGTTTTAATTTGGTGTTTGCAGTAGTATGAATGTAGCCTGAGAGGAAATATATTGTATTGTTGTTTTAGATGGTGGTCAGTGGCATATTGTGATAATTCTTTGGTTCTTGAAAACTTACTTTTGCTGAAAACATATTCATTTCCGGACAGCCTCCGCAGGCCGTCCTGCAGAAACAAAAACAGCTCGATTAGTTACACGTATTAGCTCCTTTCAAAACATTCATGACTGACAGATCGCTGAAAAACATCTCTGTGTAGAGACTGACTTCACAAATTAAAGTCTTGGAATATACAAAGACAAAATAGTTTCTGAAAGAACACACTCTTACACTCATGAGCCCCCCAACTAGGTCGTTGGTGTGGGGGTCATCCTCTTTGGAGGCGAGCTGAGGCGAGTAGAGCTCGGTGGTCCTCAGGATCTCCAACACGCGATCCAGAGCCTCGGCTACTGTCACCGGACTGCTCTCCTGCGCTGCATTGATGATGTTTATGACCTGGGTGTTGGGGGGGATAAATAACAGGCTGTTTTCAAACATACGCTGCAACAGAGAACTCCTTTCGTCACGCGTGTGTCATGGTGATGTGCATGTGATGCCGAAGGCTGGGGCAAGACAGCTAAATAAAGCCGCGTCTCGAACGCACAAGAGCATCACAGGACCTGCAGCAGGAGGCTGAGCGAGACACTGGGACATGCTATACGCTGTAAATCGACAAATCATGACCCAGCCTACGGCGGACCTCGGGTATACAGACGCTTACAGCCACTGGTCCCGGAGCAGGAACAGGTCATGGAACATTCAGAGATCTGTGATCAACCACGGAGAGTTGTGTGTAATCAATCCTGAGATATGTGTCTTCTCAAGACTCTACAATGTTCTTAACCCAGAAGCCCAGGGTTGTGGGTTGTGTGTTTTTTGGCTTATCTCTGGATCGCAGGAATTCTGAAAATATTCTTAAGCAAGAGAGGATTTCTGCAAGGTCTAATCAGCATTTAGAAAGTTTAAATATAAGTTGAGGGAAAAGCGTCTGTGACACGTCTCACTCTCAGGAAATCACATAAGCTGGTGTGTCTGTTATGTCCTATTAGCAAAGAGTTGAAGCGTCCATTATTGTCTCAGTGCAGCAACATTAAGGCAGTGAGGACAGCTGTAATGGACACTGAATGGCTTTGTGGTGCGGGGGTAATGGACTCACATGCCAGGAACAGAGCAAACAGAGCCCATGTTTGAATGGAGGAGCTGCAGAGAAACTCTGCGACTACATTCTTTGTGAAAATCAATGATGAAATCTACTGATCGCTGGAATGAACGCTGAGTGATTTTCACTGGGAGAAACATTTAATATTTAAAGTGCAGGAACTCATTGGAACCAGTGCAAATGTGGGTGTGTACAGTGACTTGATCAGAATGACGATGACGAGAATAAAGGTTATTATCTCTAGAAAATAGTTTGATTATGGAATCTTGATAAATCCAGTGTAATAGAGCAACAAATTATCCAACTAAAAGCCAATCTGAACAAAAACAAACGCAACTCAAGTCACTGCGGGTGGTGCAGCCTTTTTTTAAAAAATGAAGCAGAGAATTTTCTCACGTAAATAATTATAAAGCTATAGACAAATAAATGACGTGCTGACAACAAAAGTCCCATCATCTTATTCTGAGCAGCGTACCTTGGTGATGGGAGCCTCAATGGTCATAGAGTGAATCCTGGCGACGGAGGAGTACCTTCGATTCTGTAAACTGGGAGCTGAAATTCAGACAGGAATGACTTGATAATGATAATAACCATGCCTCACCCACTGCTAGCCAAACAAACAGGCTTCTGAACAACAGGGGCGATTCTACGGAAAATGTGGAAAGAGAGACGTGTAAATGTAAAACGTGTGAAGATAGCGGCGTTGGGATTAGAAGGGTTGATTAGAGAAGCAGCACTCGGCTAAAAATAGGAGCAGCTGCGTCAAAGTGAGTTGAGGAGGGAGGATGGTGATGTCATCGGCTCACGGCATCTCTTTAAGGATCTCTTCAGCTCAAGTGCCTCCTGTTACACTGCCTGACGCATTCTGCTGTTCCATTCTTCATCTCTATATTTACCTCCCCTCCTTTATGTTCAAGCCCCCCCCCCCACACACACACACATCAATCTGCACTTTTGAAAGGACTCACCGTCACTGCTGCGAGAGCTCAGCGACCTGGCGTCAATGGAGTCTTTCCTTCGGTCCCGGTGACGTAGAGAATGGCACTCTGTGGAGAGGTAGAGAGAAGGGATGGATATAATACACTGAATAGATGACTAGACTGATAGAGAGACGGATTTATCCTCATGTAGGTGACCCTCAGTTTGCTTTGGGTTATTTTAAAGATTTTTCACATTTTCCTGATATAACACGACTAACTATTGCCAGGGGTTGTGCCTCTTATGTTGGATCATGAATTATGTTTCTTTTGGCTGATAAATAAAAGGTATATAAATAGTAGAAATAAGAAAATAATTAACAATATTAATTAAGCATTAAATGCATATGGAATAGCCAGGGACAATAAATGTACAGAATTTTTCTTTTTGATTTTCATTCAGCAAAGAATAAAAAATATACTTCTGTTTGGACTGGAAGAGTTGCAAATGAAAAAAGCAGCAGATGGTGGTTCGAAGAAAAGTTATCCTTAATATCACATGTTATTTTGTCCTTAAGGAGGAAAAGGATGGATCAGATTCTATAGTAAATAAGATCAATCAATAATAAATATTAACTTAGCTTCCCATTATAAATATTGATCAAAAATATTATGAATTGATGCATTTGTTTATGTATTGTCATCTTTACAGTCAAGTGTTAAATACCGACACATAAAAATGAAGAGACTCTGTTGAGATTCAAAACGAGTTGGTTGTGAATTACCTGACTGAGAATGTTCCCCGCTGCATCGCTCCTCCTTGTTGAGCTTGTGGATCTGTGGGCCAGAGAGCAGCAGGAGATTAAAGTCAAAGCCTGGACTGAGACCAGGAGACGCTGCTCCTTCTCGATGGGCCTGAGTTCCCGTTGATTCCGAGCAGCCACACGCTGGCAGGATTACAGCTCTGTTGATGTGAGTCAGCGATTTGATGCTCTTTAAATTTTCCTCTTTTCATCTCGCCTCAAGAGCTGAGTGGAATTTACATGCATCTTTGAGTAGTGTGTTTTTAAGTTACAGTGCACACAGTTTGTTTTACACTGAGTACAATATTTACTCGGTTTGTGAAGCTGGTGACAGAACACATCATTGCCCTACAAAGACTTAAAAAGTTGTTCCATAAAAATGTATAATATATGTGTAAACATGTGAAATCTGCAGTACGTGTCACAAGTCAAAACCACAGTTCCTTATACACCACAGCCTCTAGTTAGAAGCTATTTTTACCCAGTCATGTTGAAACAGGAAGGGAAAAAGAATTTCAGCTGTAAATATATCATCATTTACTTTATGAAAGAGAAGTTGAAAGAGCCTTTGTGTATCTTTGTGCATGATCTCTTTACATCGCTGAGATCACCAGAAAACTGGATGCCGTGTCTTTATGTTATGAGCGTCGTTGTGGTCGGTTCCAGTGTTTATAACCTTTGACAGATTTATCCTCTCTGTGGTCTTTCAGTTTGAGAGCGAGACTTATTGATTTCATGTTTACATTTCCTGCTCTCAGCCTCAGCTCCTCGCCGTCTGTGTGAATGTGGACGTGCTACGTCCCTGTCTCCCGTCCAGTGGACCCCTGGTCAACGTGGGACAGCAAAATCCAGAATCTAAGGGGAATTTTCAGATGCAGCTTGAGCGTGAGCAGAGGAGACGCAGCGCACAAATTGTGAGGATGCGAACATTACAAAGCCTTAACACGAGATCCTGCTCTCGATAAATACATATCTAGGACAAAAAGAAAAATAATATATTAAATAGCTACAGTACTTTAGTTTCTTATTGTGTAATCATACAAGATATACAAGCTGACATTTAAAAGTGTTTCCGTGCTGCATTCGCTGCTGGAACCCCTCAGCACATTTCCCTCGTCCATAATAATAATAATACACTCCAGGCAGGTGACAACGTGTACAGAACATCCTGTTAGTCACCCTGCGGATGTGTTGCTGCGGACGATCTCCAATCCGGCTCCAGAAGATTTCCCTCACCCCTGCAGCGAATCAGTGCACCTTCACATATTCCGCACATTTATGAGATGATCATCACTTAAAATGAAGTGTATTAATTCATTCGAATGAAAAAGAAGCGATCCGAACAGCTCTCGTTTTGATGCGGGGAATCAGCATCCATGTCACTGTCACACCGCTGCTTATTTTCGCTTTTTCCCCTCTAACTATCTAAGTCGCTTGCTCATGGGTCTCCAGTGCGTCCCACACAGAGTAAATAGGATTAAGACAGTATAAACACTTCTAATGACATACAAGGCTGCCAGATTTAGCTGGCTGCATTTTAATGGGCTTCTTGGGCTGCAAAGCACAAACAGACATGATCCTTTTTTTTTTTTTCTTAAGTACAAATTTTGATTGAACTTTTACTGACACTGGGGAATAGTTGAGATTACGATGAGCTTTAATTGAGAGGGAAAGACAAACAAGAAATGACCCTAAAGCTGCCGTAAGTCTGGATTGCTTAGACAAATCCTGGTGACTAAACAACACAAAGAAATGGAAACCGTGGTGTTCCGCCAAACATCTGGGTGGGAAAAGATGAGGAACGATGTGAGACTGCTAGTGCTCGGAGGAGAGTGTCCGAAGAATGAGATGAGTGGTATCCTGAGAGGACCTCTGTGGCCCTGTGTGAGGATGTGGTGCAGGTTCTCAACATGATTTGAATTCTTTTCTTTTCTCTTTGCGTCACTTCCTGTCCATGAAATGACACGTTGATAAAACCATTCAATTTGACGGTGCACAATTCAGGTTGCGGTTGACGACTTCCCTGATTTTGGGAATGGGATCAGTCGCTGCCATGTCTGAGGTTTTCCAATCCCACCGAGCGGGAATGAATGCTATTTGGCTTTGGCAGGCAGATGCCGACGGCTGACTCACCTTATGAGCACACGATGAAAGACAGCGAGGAGCTAAAGCTATAGTCCCTGTGCAGCTTTGCCTGAGGTATAAATAGCCCTGGCGCCTGGCTGATGGTCCTCCCGGGCCTTAGCCGGGGGATCCTGGTGCTTAGCCGTAGCTTAGCGTAGTATGACGTTATTGGCCTGGAAGCCAGCTGAGAGCAGCGACTCACCTGCTTCAGAGTAAGAGCGTGCGCACTCCTCAGCAGAGCTGGCAGCCAGCGAGGCTACATGCCCCGATGGGAGTACTGGAATCTGACACCTGAGCCTACAGTTCATTTGAAGTATTAATGTGGAACTCGGTGCCAGCAGAGTTTTCAATCAGCGCTCGCGTCCAGATTGGACTCAGCCATTCATTTCTCCACCCGGCTTGATTGGGCCAAGTTGTACTGTAGCATTTAAACTGCTGACGGAGCAACATTCGCTCACGGTGCACGACAGCGAAAGGGCTGAGCCTCAGAAGTGGGCTTATGTGAAAATCAAATAGTGTCTAAGCATTTTCCTTCACCAAACAGCTGCTCGTAAGGCTTGTAAGCTAATGGATTTATCATCTGAGCCTGGACATCTGCAGTTTGGACACATTTCAGGGGACGTGGTTTCAGGTTCCAAAGTGCTGCTAATGTGCAGGTGCTATTTATTATTGGCTGGAACACGGCAGGCAGGGAAAAAGTGTTTCAAATTTGAATTTTTGCCTCAGGTACCTGGATACGCCTGAATTTGAACGGCTGAGATGTTTACTACTTGGTTTTACAGCTCTGGTTCGACTTCTGGTGGAACTCCTGTTGCTCTCAGGGAGAGTGTGGCTAAACAGTTAGTGCTGACTGAAATCATGAGGCCCGGCAACAGAAGGGGAACGCAGAAAAATGACTCTGGCTATTATTTGACTCACCTGATTGTTGTTATCTACGTGAGGTCTTTTGATGGCGACGAAGTGTCGTATTTTACTGTGGAGGGCGAGAGAAGAATGTGTCAGGGATGATAGCGCAACGATACCAACAGCATGTGTTCACTTCAGGTTATCTTACCCTCCTTGGCCAATGACGGGGGTTATCTTCACATGCTGTTGTATACTGTCACCTAATTTCTTTCTGGCATAGTAGATACCCTGCCATTCCTTAAGAGACAACAGGGCGAGGAAAAAAAGAGTTAAGCTATGTGACAGAGAGCTCATCTTTCACAGACGGATGGTCATGATGGATGGATGGATGTGAGACCGACCTTTCCTTTCTTGATGCAGGTGTTGATGGTTTCCAGCAGGTCGGCTCTGTTCTTGTCGCTCTTGGGGAGTTCGGTCAGTTCTTTCCCGATCAGCTCCCCCTTGTGGTAGCCCATCATCCGCTCGAACGCTGGGTTCACATACTGGGACAAAACAACAACAAAGGTGTTAAAGGTTGCAGAAATCCAGATCAACTTCAACTTCGCCAAGATCGGCAATCTTCTTTTTTTGTTTGTTTGATTTACACAATACGTGGTGGATGGCTGAGATACGGCTCAGGAAAGGAACTTGAGTGCAGATGTGCATCAAATCATTTGCATTTCAATCTTTTTTTTTTTTGTTGCTTTTGCTCAACAGAATTCATGACGATTAAGATAACTGCCTCGCGGACGCGGGGCTCTAGGAAACGCTTGAGGAATGTACTTTCTTACAATGTCCTGTTATTGCAGAGACTCATGAGTGAGTCACAACCAGAGCTAAAAATAGTCCCGAACAAATACACTGCTCACGTGAGAAGAAATAGCTGGAGCTCTTTGAGACATTTACGTCATTGGGAGGAACCAACTGGCCGGGGGCTGATCGTCCTGATCGATCCAACACACTTTTGTGGATTTGTTATGAAACTAATCCACATCTCCTCCTGCTTGAGGACAAACTGAATGTCCTCCTCTTTGTGTGTTGTCTCTACCTGTATGATGTGGTCCTCGTTGGTGATCTCCACGGCCTCTTGACAATGTTCCAAAGCCGTGAAGATGGAGTTACAAGCCCTGTGGACGAATACAAACCACAGGAATTTTACCACTAACACAACCTTTGATTAACATAGCACGCTGCCTGTGTGGGGTGGAGGCGTACCTGAGTTTGAACTGGCAGCGCACCTCTCCGTGCTCCATCTGCACGAGCTCATTGTAGCAGGCCGACACACTGCTGTTCTCCACGAACCTCTGGAGGACAAACCGGGTTACACAGCGATTGAAAGGGAGAGAGAGAGACAAGTGGAAAATTGAATGAGTAACGATTCGCTGGGTGGCAACTTGTTTTTGCAGCCTCCTACGTCATTTTCACACCATCAAAGACAGCTGACAATAAGTGCTCCTTTCAATACTGGCAACGTGCTGCTGTTTCAGTGGCCTCAGTTCACTTGGGCGCCCGCCGAAAGGCATCTGTGAGAAACAGCAGCAACGCGCCCAGGCCTCCGTTTGCCGAGCACACGGTCACAAGCCAAAGCAAGTCGTCGGACGTACTCTGCTAAATCCAGCGCAGAGGAGAGGAAGAACAGATGGCTCGTCCTGGTCAGGCGGTCTATACAATGACAGGCAGAGAATTATAAAGCATTATGTGCAACCACAGCCATTTTTCAGAAATGTGGAAGAAACCAAACTCACTTCTGTGGCACGACGGCAAGAATAACTGTGTTTTCTGAGGGTTTTGTGGCACGAATCAACCTGGAGAGAAAACAGACGAGGATTAGAAGTCTGGAAAAGGAACAGGAGCGGGTTTCTTACGCACTTTGAGCCCATGAGAAGTGGCTCGCGCTCAGGTACAGGGTAAACACTGTGGCCGAGCTCCTGGGTGATGTCATCGCCACAAAAGACGGACGGAACATTCCTGCGCTGAACACAGAAACACCGGCACCGACCGCCGAGCCGCGCAGCTGGGAGGGGGGGCGACAGTGATGGAGGGCGAGAAGGAGTGAAGGAGCAACGGACAAACAGAGAGGATCAAGACGAGTGTGTCTGCTCCTTTATTTGGAGGGCCAATGAAGCGCTTACAATAAATCCCTCTGACAAATACACAGTGGTGGTTTTTAGTGTAACCAGAGCAGTCTCTGACAATAACTACTGTCTGCAGAAACCATGACCACAGAAGAAGACTTCACTGACAACAATGAGACGTTTCATCAGCCTCACAACACGGTGAGGGAGTGTAGGCACAAAGTCTTGATGTCACCTTCACATTTATTCTTCCTCTTTGAGAGACACATCTTAGTTGTCTTCTCATCTCTTATAATTAATAATTTAACACAATTTGGAAACTTTCTTATAGCAAAAGGTGGAGGGTTTTCCTAAGTGGGAAAAAAGGGGGAGAAAGAAACAAGACGTTTTTTATGCTTCCACGACTGAGCAACGTCAAAAACGCTCAGTTGAAGCTCGATCTAATGCCTGTGTGTTTCATCCACTGCTGGTTTGTTTTAGTGCAACAGCCGGACTTCCTGCTGTGTATGGTGCAGCTCCACATGCTACCAACACCTGAGGTCCTATGAGTGAACACTAGATGGCACAAACAAGCCCTCCACCACAGTTCACATCACTGCAGCTGCTAGGATACATAAACCTCCTTGTTTGTTACGATTTGATTCATTGATTCATTGATTTTAAACCTTTTTTTAAACACAACATGACGCTGATTATGTTTGACTTTTGTAAATACACCGCCCTTTTCTGTTACTAAAGAAGAGTTTGGCTTTTTGACACCGTATATTTGTGGATGTACGGAACAGAAAACACCTGAATTCTTAAAATAAAAACCTAAGACAGCCCCAAGGTGCTGCAGTTGGCTGAGAGCATCTGTCTGACGGCGGTCTCTTGCAATGTTTTTTCAGGTTGCGTAACCTGTTGACTTTTTGCACCGCTGGATGAAGTCGGACAAAAACCTGAACCAGCATGCATTGTGTTTGGAGTCATTGAAGTTCTTAAAGGGATGCAGCATCAGATCTGCAGCTGTAGGACTTAATGAAGTCCGTCTCTGTCTGGTGAGCTAACTAGAGCATAACACGTTTGTTCTCTAGGACAGAGAGGATCCAAAATACAGTACAATCTGTGCTGTGGTTTGCAGCCATGGGTTTTACCAACCCAGTGGAGACAAGACAAGTGACTGCTCCACGAGGACTCCAGGTCTCTCTCCTGCAAAGACTGTTTTTCTTAATCAATTCTGAAATTAGTGTCCCCGATTACCAAATTCAGGCAGAATGTTTTTTTTTTTTTTTTTGGGCCCTGGCAAATGTAGGAAAGGCTGTTCTTCCAGTGTCAGGCCCTCACGGTGGAGGCAACCTTTTGCGCCAGGTCACAAAGTTCAGGCTCACCGGCAGACAGCTTCAGGCTCAAAGTAGCGCGAGTGGCGTCCATCGATGACGATAATCTCATGGTGCTTGTCCAGGAAACACTCGACGGCAGACTCCGGCGTCCGCGCGATGTTGCACCTGAACCCGGCGCGGTCGCAGGCCCACCAGAAGGCGTCGCTCTGGCTGTCCTCCTTGGCGAACACCAGCAGGACCTGAGGAGACAGAGGGGGAGCCGGGTCAGAGAGGGAGGCTACTGGTGATCCCCACAGAATATCTGCTGGAGGTGAGCGTGCCCGTTCACATTCACACCTCAGACGGGATGTTCTCCAAACCCTCTCAATATCTTTGAAAAAAAAAAGATTTATGATCTAGCCGTTGTTGATTAAAATCAGCTACAGCAATAACAATATTTCCAACGTAGAAACCCGAACCACATCATATGCCTTTAAAAGATTTGTGTATATTCAAATGTATAAAATATCATATTTATTATAATTATTACAATTCCAAGGATTTCTTGATTTTTTTTTTTTTGATTTCTGTAATGTAACTTATCTCCTACCTTTCAAACTGAGGAGCATCTGAATCATTTCATTCAGTATCTGTATGGTTTTTGCAACGGCTGTGTGCCTGACCAACCGAATCTTAAGCCAGCAGTGGACGCACGTTTTGTTTAGTCAATATCCATGCCAGAGGCAGATTCTCTGAGTGACATAACACCTGTTGGTTACATCATCTTATGCACTTCTATGCTTACAGTATATATTATCTGTCACTGTGTTCACCTCTGCTGCTTGTTTTCCCCGCTCACATGTGCAGGCCCCCACTCTGTCTCTGTCTTGGTGAACACGGGTATTTAAACTGAACGGATGGTTTCGCTGGACGGACAGCGTCATGTGAACTCCATGTCGGAGCCCGCCCCTGAGCTGAGTATTTCAAAATGAATTGTGGATTTCACACGAGCGCACATGAAGCCTGCAGAGCCCTTGTTTTTGATCCCACGCTGTGTTATGACAATGAACACACCAGCCACCTTTGGTACAGTGGTGAGGAAACACAAGACTGCAAGAGACACACACGCGCACACACACACACACACACACAGGCAGCTGGGCTGCAGCCAGAACCAACAGTACTCAGCTCTGCCTCGCAGCAGCATCACCTCCTGACTCCCTCAAAGGACAACAAAGGATAGAGTGACGGACGGAGACCATGGAAGGTCAGCAGAGAGAGAGAGAGAGAGAAAAAAAGAGAGCGAGCACAAGTCATACTCCGAATTCAGGTTTTTCAAAATCAGGAGGAGCAGTGTGATATTGAGCCATGAAGCCACTTCACACCTGGAGATAAGGCTGGCAGCAAGTAGAATATGTAACAGGAGGTGAAGAAGAAGAAGAGGGATAGATGGAGAAAATGAGCGAGCATTGGTGAGTGCCTGTGAAAGGTCCACAGTCTTTGATCCCGCGCTGGCTTGTGTAACCATGGTGCTAGCATGTGAAATTCCACACACAGAGGACCCAGTCGACCCTGGGACGATGCCGACCGCACATGTCTCGGACCCGCCACCCAAATATGTCACCAGCACCGAGCCTGGTGGGAGGCGCCGTCGGTCTTAATACCCCCATCACATGTAGAACCGGTCAAACAGAGCCACACGGCTGCGCTCCACACACCCATCTGTGTTTAATTAAAGTTAATTGTACACCGATGAGCGCGGTTAGGTCGTCCTCAAAGTAAATACACGGTTTATTAAACTTATATTATATTATATTTCCATCGTCACGACTCCGCGCCGCGCCATTTAAAAACAGCGCACAGTTGCTCTGCGTTCAGTTGGCACGGCGGATTACGCCTGACTCCTGCCGCGAAGCTGACTCGCATTTTCAAAGTTCAGAAGTTAATCCGCCATGTTTGCACACCCAGGCCAGATGCCATCCAACACTGGGAGACTCCCAAACGCAGAGAGGTGTAATGAGCTAACCAGCTCCGAGCACTTTATCTGTGTAACACAGTCTGAGCCAGTCACGGATACAGTAAGTATAGTGCCTGAAGGGAGAAGAGGAGGCCAAGTGGCATGAGAGTCATCTCCTCCTTAATCGGGCTGAGACTGAGTTTTCTTAATCAGCTGACTCAGCAACATTTCTGGGGGTTTTTTTTTTTCAGTTTTTTTTTTTCCATTCATTTGGGTGTTTTCCTGGCATCCTGCAGGGAAACAACAACGCATATACAAAAAAGAAAAAAAAACAATAAAGCCGAATAACTTAGTAGTTTTCAACAAGACATGTAGACGCAGCAGGAGCGTGCATGGGAATTATACAGCATGTGTGCTGCTCTGAGACATGAATCATTAGATAAGCTGCAGGAGGGAGGTATCTGGACGAGGTTGAAGCTCTCCAGGGCTGTGAGGCAGTTAACAGTAAATGTCAAGGAAAACTCACAATATAACTCTTTCCCGCAGAGCATTTTATCTCACTCTTTTCATCTCCCTCCATTCCTGTGGAAGGGGTGGGGGGGGTCAGGTTGGGTCGTGGATGTAGAACAAGTGTGCTGGTCTAGGAGAGAGAGGGAGAGAGAGCAGGAGAGCAGTTGGAGGGTTTTATGGGGCATGAGACGAGGTCTTAAGACGTCTCTTTAATAAAGCCCCGGGTCCCCTCACCTGCCTGCTGCCAGACATCCCTGGTGAGATGATATTTGCAGTGAGCGAGGAGGAGGGAATAGAGAAGGATTCTGGAGCTCGGTATGAACATAAGTGGCGTGCCAGGGCTATCACTAGAGAGGGAACTGATCTGAACTCTGAAACCGCTGGAAATTGGTCAAACGGGCACGGCTCGACAAGCGGCAAATTAAATCAAAGCGATAAACAAGCCCCTGATAAATTAGCTGGATCCTGACGTAGGAGCAGCCAGAACAGAGAAATGCTTGCGTCACCTCAACCAGCTGGTAACCTGACAGGAGCTCTTACTTTCTGTTACATAAGGCCCAATCTGACTAGAACATCCTAATCCCTGACCAGAGAAGGATGAGCGCAGACAATCCCTGACTCCGCTCCGTCTCACCTTGAAATATTCCCCCGAGTTGTTAGACATGGGCGTAGCAGGGCCGACACACAGCCCTCCATCCATCCAGCTACACGTAACTCATCTCTCTACATTGCCAAATCAACAAACTATACATGTTACTGTCCAAAGCACAGACTGAAAAAAAATGGACTACCTCAATCGGAGATTTCAATATGGCCAGCATGCACAGAAGGGAAGATTATGGCGAGCAAAACCTGCTTCCTCATGAGCATCAGACCGTTTAAAGGTTATGAAAACCAGTTCCAACGCTCAGCCTGCTGTATTTACCGCTAACAAGACGGGGTCACTGGTTTCAACGAAGAGCAAAACAGCAAAAATGCCAACGGGACCTGTACATAGCGCAGGAATCTTTGTGAGCTCTGATTTCTCCCTATTCTCAATCGCAGACACATGCAGATAGACAGGTGATAGGTAGTTGGAGCTTGGAACGTGAGCAGCTACACCAGGCTGTACTTCTTGTTTTTTTGTTTTAGATATTAGCATCAATAAGTTGAGGGGAAATGTTTTTTCATCCACTTGTTGCTATTGTTCTATTCTATGCAGAAAGAAGCACAGCTGTAATTGAAGTAATTCCTCATTCCTTTTAAATTTAACCGCACCACATTCACACACTCATTCTGAGTCAAGTGAATAGATTGATTTCTTTCGGAAACAACAGTGAAAATGTATAAAACTCCTCATCTCATGACCCAGATCAAATGTAGTCGGTTCTTCATTGGCTCCTTTGTTGTTCTTGTTATTCTTCTACCAAGTTTTGCAAAAATCTTTTGAGCTGTGTTTGGTTAAGCAAACAAATGGACAGGATTAAACAAAAATCTGAGCAAATTTGACAATATCCAAAATAATAATTTCAAGAACTATTTTGTTGCTCTGTTCTCTATCTAATTTTCGGCATCCTCTGCAATCCACAGCGGTGGAGAAAGTGGTCAACTCTTACCTGAATTGGCTCTTGGGTCAGTCTCATAGGTCCCACACATTCCTCTGTAGATGAAACCTGCAGGCAACAGACCAGGATGTGTGAGTAACTGTCACAAACTGAACACACACGCTCACCAAACGACAAAACAAAACAACAACCTGTAAACATGCCTTACCATTACACCATTGATATCCAGGATCATATTGACACATTGGTTTTTCCTCCACGACGCGTCTGCCCCTGTCCTCGCTTCCTCCTCACCTCCTGCTTTAAGTGTGAAGACTTTCACGGAGCGACAAGACACTTCCTCTCAGGAGCCGGAGGTCAGGACTAACACATCAATATCCCTCAAAACAATAAATACCCCAGCCTGGCATTTTTTTTTTTTAAAGATTTTCCTTTGTGATGGCATCACCGCAGACCTGGGTAGTTACATGTGGTATTAGCGTCCCACTGCAAACCCTCTTTAGAGGGTATTAGCAGCCAGCCGCAGACTGAAGTCACAGGTTCACGTGTGTAATCCTACTGAAGGAGCGCTGAGCGCTGCCACCGTCGAGCGTATGCACACGCTTGCTTACGCTGCACGGTGAATCAGCTGTGTCTCAGAACATACTGTATCACGCCGGCTGCCTCATCGGCCCTGTATTAAGCGGGGGTATTAGCCATCAGCTGTGTGTTTCTGTGTGAATCACTTGTGTTTTTCCAGGTAAAATATTCATATAAAATAATGCACCCAGAGGGGAATCCTCCAGATTGAGGTCTCCATGCAGCAGAAGAGAAATATCCGTCAGGTGTGTCAGTGAGAGATGAGATAAACACTCGGGGTGGGGGGGGCTTGTTCATTCTTCTGATAATGCAGACACACACAAACAGCTCAGCCATAGAGAAGCTGAGGTAGACAGGAGCTGGTGACTCAAGGACTCATCATTACAGTCGTATTTGTCAATGGTAATTAGGCCTTAAAGGTGGACGTACCACAACCCACGGCTGCTCTCAACTGGTCACTCCCCCCCCCCCCAACACACACACACACACACACAACTGCTTACGTCATCGAGAGCCACTGCGAGCGACACCAGAAAGCTTGAGAGGCTCATCTGTGGTATGGAGCATGTTTCTTCAAGTATGTGAATGAACTCATCTCAGCAGTCTCCGCCGACTTATTCCAAAAATATCTGTCTATGTGAGAATTGATGGATTTGATTCCACACAGTTCTTTTTTTTTTTTTGTCAGCAAATCCAAATCAAACACAGGCCGGCCTGAATTTCTTACTGACATAAACAAAATGAATCACGTGGACGCAGCAAGAGCGCGACGGTGACTGTTATCAGAGAGTAGGTGTGGGAAGGCTCCCTGTCACTTTGTATGCTGCTAATGCAAACAGAATACTTCCTGGAGCTGCTTCACGTGAATAATTCCCCAAATGTAAACAGTGATCATGTCTTTTACTGGCAAGTGACTTACCGGAGCCCACTGGTCAATACGAAGAACAGGGGTTAGACCTGCTTCTGACCTGTACATTAGTTTGTCAATGAGAGTGTTTTTCAGTATGCGTTGTCATGGGGACCTGTTTGTCTGTGGAACATGGGGAGTATTTGAAAGCTGAGCAGAAGTCGCTGGTCAGGGGCACTGAATCCTCTCTGAGTGTCAGTTTGTGATATTCCGTGTCCCTGAGGGTTGGCTCCGTGAGAGCAAATGAGTGTTGTTTTACTTAAGAAGGCAGCTCGACGTGAAACAGAGCAGGACGGTAAAAGCGATAGTTAACGGGAACACGGGGGAGAGAGATCCGCAGTCAGAAGGTGATGGAGGAAGTGTCGGGGGTGGCTGACAAAATCCTTGTGGAAAGACAGGTGGGGGAAGGAAGTGGAGGAGGATACGGGATGGAGTAAACAGACGAGAGGCAACGGAGTGGTCGCAGAAAGATGGATGGATGAGGAGAAGGGGGAGAAGTCAGCACTTGATTCTCAGCGGCTCAGAAAAGGAGGGAGATACAGCAGTGAAGTCAGAGATGTCCAGGAAGTGATGTAATTTTCTATCCTTCGCCACGTGAGGGGAGCTAAGACAATTGAATATTGTTTTCATTGAGTTAGTTCAGATTGTTTTTTGTCACCATTAAAATTAGGCTGAATGAGTCGTCGTCTGAATTACCCATGGATACACACACACACAGCGAGAAGCTCAGTCAGGCTGCACCAGTGTTCTCTAATCGTTCACGACGACAGAGAAATCTGGAGATGCGGAGTGGTGCAGCAGACAGAGCGAGGAAATCAAAATAATCCTGCAGCAGAGCTCACGTGTTTTTCTTTGCTGCAGTTTTGCTCTTATCACCCAAAACTCTCCAGACGTCTTTGTCTGCAATCCCTACGTGCGCGGCGTCACTTTTCCCTCCTTTGATATTTGTTTCCTTTTTGTTTTGACTGATTAATTTTTACATCAGTGTCATCAACTCCCCCCCACTTGCATGGAGTGAATCCTCCAGAGGATGTGCTGCTTTGTTCTCATACGGGCTCGTTCAGACATTAGAGGGTTGGCAGGAGAAATTCCCGCAGCCTCTAGGACATTTCTCACAAACAGCCCTTCCGCACAATGTCCCATTAGCTGAAGTACACGTCTGAAAGGGCGAGTATGTCTGATTTTATCGTAAGAAATATATCAAAGTGGTCAGTACATCTCTCTCTTGGCCTGCACATCTCTCCCACTCCACTCCATCTTCACCCCCCCACTATTCAAAAAGAATTAGATCTTCATTGAAGTGTAAACTATCTTGGTTTTTTTTTTTTGTTTTGTTTTTTTGCTGTGCAGCTGCCTTCTGCATTTCAGAATCTTCTATTGTTTTAGTCAGTTTCAGTGAAGCACTTTGGAATGTTAGCTCTTAATGGTTCTGTGTAAATAAACCCTTACTCACTTGCTTCCTGGGGCCCAGGTACAGTACGTATACAGTGTGTGTATCGTAAAGACTGCACATATAACTGTTCGTTCTTCGGAGGGCAATAAAGCTAACAAAGTAACACTATGTTTAACACACTCTTTTGAAGGTGGACCCTGCCGATAATAAAGATGAGAAGTTGGTTTACATCATGGCCGGAGAACAGAAAGAGCTGTTTACACTCGCACGCCAACGTCTAATCATTGTGAGTAAGTGACGGGGTGGGGGGCTGGGTCTTGACCTTCTGCTTCTTTCTTTGAAACTCTGCAGACTGACACACTGTGAGGTTCGTGAGGCCCTCCAGAGCTGGGCCAAATCATCTCCTGATCCTGTGCATTATGTCACCTTCATCTGTATCTGGGCCGACCGGTCCGACGTTACTTGACCGTTGATTTATGGTGGACAAAGCCAGATGAATACCAGGCTGGTTGGCTTTCATCGTATTATGTTACTCATCATCGCGGGCCTGGGTGTTTACGTGAACCTTTTCTGCAGTGCACGCAGCCTCCTGTGGTGCCTCCATGGGCTTGAGGTCAGCCTCGGCCGGCGCACACCGCCACGCTTATCATCTTTCTTGTCCTAAAGACGCGATAAGCTCTCACTGATCAACTGATATTGTGACATGGGGACACGTTGTCATGTGATCGGGCTACTTGACTGCAACCTTTGGATTTGATGATCATGCTCCCAATAATAGCTCATCGCAGAGGTCATTACCGGACAAAGCTAATCCAACAGAATCTATGGAAGCGATAAACATCTTCTTTCTATTGTTTTGATTTGGCTGTAGAACAGCTAAAGAGGAGGCTAACACATAGATGGTGTGCTGGTTTTGAGTTTAGCCTGAACCTTCTCTGATCCACCTTTGAGAGCAATAATCCAACTGGGCTGAAAATATTGAGCATATTGTTTTATTGCATTCGAAGAGAAAGTTACCAGTTACATCAATGGTATGAGACTCAGTTTCAGCTAAAACTGTCAGTGTATTATGAGCTACAATAAGGCCATGACAGTGTCTGATTGAGTCCATTCATTTTTGCCTAAGGATACAGTGGCATGGAAAATCAAATAGTTTTCATTTGTTCACTAACAGAGGTGAATCTTAAGCATCTTCACAAGGCTCGACCCTGAAATTCCAAACACAGGACGGATCAGCTTTCTCACTTTAAAATCAAATCCACCATTGGAACAGCGCAAATCTCTTGAAAACTAGAAGAAAGGGACATGGAAACATGACAGATTCAAACTCACTCTGTGCTCCAATGAGCTGATACGCATGGGAGCACACCTGCGGGAACTGCTCTGCGTGTAAACAGTTTGCTCGGACTGACATCCAAACTATGCTCCACTCCACGGCCTGCAGGACATTCCTGCTCTCACACGCCCCGTTCTTCCGTCGGGGCTCTGCAGTCAGTCCGCTAAATCTCAAGACATCGTTTAAAACAAGGCGCATCCCCCACCGATCGAGTTCTGTCCACACTGCAACATGTCTCACTCACCACTTCCTTAGCCGTGGGTCGCACTCAGACTCACAGTGGTCCCATTTACTGTACCTGGTCATTGATTTCTTCTGTCAATTGAACGGTAGCTCACACGTTTAATGGAGACCAGTGTAACTGCCGTTTGCTTTTATACCATCATGATATTGCAAGAAACTAAAAGACAAACCAATGGTGCCCGAGGAAATTGAATTTCTTAACTGGTAAATGAGCTCTCGATGGCCACTCGTGTCACTCACACGCCGCACTGCACAGCCATCAGGGGTAATTTGGGCTTCAGCATCTTGCCCGAGGACATGCCAAAAGGGGAAGCTGGGGATGGAACTGCTGACCATCTGATTACACCATTCCTGGTGGTTAAACCTTCTGAACAAATCCTATCGCTGCTTATCTTCCGTGATTCGCTTTCATTGGAAAACTCCTTTACTGATGATTTGTAGCTGATGATAATAGATTATGTCAAACATCAATTCACACCCCCGGTTCTGGTGGGTGGGGCTGGGTTGGATTGAATGTCGCACCTCGTACTGAGCAGCATTCAGGATTTCTCAACACTGTCGATCACAATGACGCTCACACATCAAAAGTCTTCCTCACCTGACAGCTTTGGTGAGGTGTACCTACAGTTTCTCTCACCTTAAAATCCATGCGTGAGAAACCCTCTGTACTGTATTGCTCTTCATGGTGCCGCTGTTGTATGTGCACACAGCTCACTGATGGCCTTACTGCACAGTGCCGAGAATTGTATACATGTTTATCGTCTGTACTGCTCTGGCCTTGTTTTTTGAGACAACACGAAGGATAGGGGCGCCGCAGCTTATACAGTCACATGACTGTCATGTGTCAACCACAATTAAGACCTGGACAGTTACGCAACCAAGTTCAGGGCATCTGATTTTTGTGTCACAAATCATGTGTAAGAAAATTGTTTGCAAAGTGTTTGTGATATGGTTCAATTTCTATTGTCTCAGTAATGTAAGCAAATACGGATAAGTCTTGAAACTGTCAGGGCAGCCGGTTAGAAGGACTGGCGTTTTTCACTGCTCAGATCAAAGAACCTGTTGTTCCCTGAACTTTTGGACATCTGAATGCGATGCTGAGAAACTGCCCTTCTCTGTATGTTCTCAGTCAGTGGCTGTGCGAGAGGCCCCCGGGGGGATCTCTGTACAGGCCACCAGCATCAGCTCCTCCACATGTGACTCTTCACACCCTGGCCGCACTGACCAGAGGGGTAAACAAATGACTTGCGCGCAAAAACACGCACACACGTACACACACACGCACACATCGGAGTGTGATCGACACCATGGCAGATTATCAAGATCCTGCAGGGAAAGGCAGAATGTTTTAATAATAAATGGTATCATTGATCCTCGCTCAGTTCTTAGAGACGGAGCGGAACTGAGGGAGAGGAACAGCTGACAGACCAACACACTGACATTTAGTGTCTCACTAAACTCATGACACAAACCTATAAAAGGTATATTCAACTGCTGGCCCCGTTTGGACGACCACATATTTTTCATTCAGGCCAGTTCAGCTCATACTGGGCCAGTTTTCCTCCATATTAAGACAAGTGTGTAAAAATGTAGAAATGAAAGTGAGAACGAAATAGCAATGAACTTGTAGAGACTCTATAAAAGCTCAAAACTGCCTTAGCGCAACCACAAAACAGATCATCTGAATTCAAATATCTGCAGCTTTTCAACCACTGGTCCAAAAAGTGTAGCTCACCCACATCAAATGTGGAGGAAAAAAAAGAAGCTAGTTATTCAAAAGTCTCCCTTTTGTTTGCCAAAGTTGTCTGTGCCGACTTGAAAGGGTTAATCTATTCCGGGGCTCTGATGGCACGATCATCTGCTGCACTGTGTCTTACCAAAACACAGCCATATCCTCTGGGGTTCGATCATAAATATAAGGAAGTATCTGTTCACATGCTCCCTCGTGAGAGGGATCCATCAGCCAGGGAAAAAAAGAAAAGAAAAAGCATGCAATTAATGTGAGTAGATGTGTACACAACTCCACAAGTTTAAACACTTAGGGTTAGCTAACCCTAACCCTTACCCTAGGGAGCCCTAACCCCCAACCCTGTGAGTTTCCTTTTCTTCAATCCAGTCGGTTGTAGCTCCAAAGCTCATGTGAAGTTTTAAGTCATCAACCACTATGGATATAATACTACTTGATTTATACTTTTTACTGACTTAGTCTAATAAGGTCGTTACTGACTATCTCTCTGTTTGTTTTAACTTTAAAGCAGCAAAAGAGTAAAACCACCCAGTGCTGTGAGATGAGTGGAAGTCAAGGGATGAGCGCATGTTCTGAAACCGCAGAGGAGGCTGTCTCTTGGCACTTTGACGCACACTTTGTTTGCTCCTTTGCTCAACAACGAACCAATTGGATGCACATTTCTGCTCATTTGACACAGCGCTCTGTTCCTTCCACAGGCCGCAGGGCCCCGAGCTTAAAATGATAAACAATAGTCTGGCAGCAAACTTTATTCTATATAAGTCACAGAGTATGGATTGTGCTGCCTCCTGATAGAAATGTGTGTGTGTGTGTGGGGGGGGGGGGGGGGAAACGGGAAAAAGGGGGGGGGGGGGGGGGGGGGGGGGGGGCAACGAGGAAGAAATCCAAACTTCAGACACCTCTCATGTCTCCGTGGTTGTATATGCAACAAGTCTTGATGGAAGCGTCAAATGCTGAGTGAGCGATTCATGCATTTATCTCATGCGTCATAATCCACAAAGATAGTGTTTGCGTTTATGAATGTATTTGTCAATAAAACCCCTCTCAGACGCTGATACCTGAGGTTTTGCTCTACAGTCATTATGAATGAATATACTGTAATGTTGTTGACGTAGGCTATTCATCACTACACAGTTGAAATGCCCTTATATGTGCGTGCACAGACAGCCATATCATAGGGCCTATAGGTGCTGAATAAGGGGAATGTCATTCATCACACGCAAGTTAGGGCGATGTATGCCCTGCCACAGCCACTGCGGCTGCATGGAGGAAGGGGTGGGGGGGTGGGGGGGTCACTCTGGGATGAGGCTGAATGAACACCTCTGGATGCCGAGCCGCGGGCTCGGGCCTCCACAGGTCACAACGCTCAGACACACAAACAAACACACGCGGCCTCCTCACGTGTCAGCCTCTCCTCTCATGTGTGGGTTCGTGGATGATGCTGCCCCCCCCCCCCCCCCCCCCCCGGTGCTGCCGATGCCTGTTACCTTGACACTGGTGTGGCTGGTCTGCGTCTCGGCCTCGATGCGGATGTGCCCGCCGCTGTTCTCCTTGCGCTCCCGGCACGAGTTGTTGCGCGAGTGGCGGCTCTGGTAGGTGATGACGGAGGGGATGGTCTCGGCCGCATCCGTCTTGATGAAGAGCCCGTGCAGCGTGGCCGCGGTGCCCTGGGAGATGGTGGTGGTCTGGTGCGGCGAGTTGGACTCGTCCGAGTCTCGGCAGTAGATCACCCCGCTCTGAGAGACGTGGATACTGGGAGCGCAGCCCATGCCTCAGCGAGCGACGCGCCTCCGGAGTCGGATCCGTGGGAATGAACGCCGACGCCGGGGTACCACCTTCCTGTCGACCGCGGCCGCTGGCTGCTCCGGGCATCGGCTGCGGGCTGGAATGGCTCTGTCCTCCGCTCACCTCCGTTAGCGCACATTAAGGGAGGGAAGCGTGCGGCGCGGGGGATGCTTCGGTTCGCGCGTCCTGCTCAGCCTCCGCTAGCGCGCGATCGTGGCATTCGGCTGAAGCGTGTTTCAGGATATAGCCTGGACCCTTCTGTATCACCCGCATCTATGAAATGACCCTGACTAATGAATGGAGTGCAGAGAGGGACTGGAGCACCTGGCCGCGGCTCGCCACCATCCTCTGCTTCATATCCGGATTTGTATCATCCCATGTGAGATGCCTAAAGACATCTCTTCCTCTGTGTCTCCACTTAAGTTGTTCTGCCTGCTGATCATTGGCCACAGTCCATCTCTGTCTCTCTCTCTCTCTCTCGCTCCCTCCCTCCCTCCATCACGCTTACGTCATATCACCTCTATCTCTCCATCATGACCCTCTGATCTCCCCAGAGGACCTCCCCTGACTCCTGAGGTCTCCCTATTCGGAATTAATGTCAGTCTAAGTAACGGAGGCTTGATCCTCAGTAGATTTGTTTTTATCTTCTTGCTTCTTTGAATTTACCATCTGTTATGTTAGGGGAGGGTCAAGGCGATTCGGGCTGACCTTTGACAGTGCCATCATACCACAAAGGGAAACCAGTGACCTAATAAAGAAGATAATGGAGCAACAGAGGAATGCGTCTGTTATCGGTTGAGCCGATGATTATTTACTCTACTCATCAATTATTTGGTCCACAAAATCCCACCAGAAAAAATAACCATCCCAAGTAAGAAAAGTCCAATCTGACATCTGAAAGCCTGTCTGTCTGTCACACATCACATTTGCCTCCAGATGATGTTGATTGTTTTGCTTTTTGCCTCAATATATTGCACAGATTTACTCTCCCATAGATACAACATCCGTAAAACACACTTCCTGTTTGGCAGTTTCCAAAGTAAAATCCCAGCATAGCGTACGTTTCTGCAATGCTTTGCATCAAGCTGGATTCAAAGGGCTTTACTTCGAAAAGTACTGAGAGAACTTGGGTCTGAAGATTGCACCAATTGTTTGACAAAGCTCTGAAATATTCTGCATACAATATATACGTACATGGAAACCTAAAGCAGTCAAATGAATCATTATTTATAAGTGAAGAGAAATAAAGTGCACAAAATCAGACTCCAGTATTGGAAGTACAGAAGAGCCAGGTAGGACGAACACATCCTGGTTGTTTTCCACTGCACAACATGCTGGATATAATTAGTTCAAAATATCTTATTGTTTGAGGAGGACTCACTGATGACAAGGAATAGTTCTGAAGCAGCTCCAGAGCATTTACACAGGCAGCTTAGACACTCAAACTGAAAATGCAGGATTTTAACTCTAACTTTTTTGTAGCATATGCGCTTGTAAGAAAAAACTTTTTTTTATATAATGGCTGAATACATTATTTTTTTAGTTGGCCATCTGGTGAACAGTGGTAGGATCTAAATCAATCACATTGATTTTATAAACTTTTAACACAAACACTTAACGTTTTGCCTCGTGTCATGCTTATTATTATTTTAAAAATGATTTACTGACCATTACTAAACTTAGTAATCAGAAATAAACCACTATGCTTTATTAAAAAGTGATGCCTGAGTGATTTACTCATTTAAAGGTAATAAATACGTCCTCTGCAACATTGCTGGCATGAGTCACCCATGGAAAAAAATGACTGAAGAGATAGACAGGAAATTAAACACGCTCATTTTGTTTCTGCCATGAAGTTAAGAGAAGCAGTTTTAACAGAAAACATATTTTGGGCGGCCCTGACTGGCTGGGATAATCACAGAGCGTTTCATGAGTAACACTGAAGAACCCTGTCTACGTCATAGTCTGGCCATATTCACCATATAGCATATTTAGAGTGTAAGAGCATTTCCTACAAACACTTTCTGTACTTAAGCATATACATTTTCTATTGTACTTATACACATTTTAGAGGGGAAAGCAGCAGAGATTTAGTATGACTTACTATTACTATTCACTCAGTGTTATAGATGAATCCAGTGTATAACATTAAAATACCTCTATTTCGATTTCATGTAAATGCTGTGCACGCACTCACACTTATTATGAATCCGTCTGTGTGATGTATTATAATAAAACACTAACAAGGGCCGACTTTCAATACAACAATTTACAAATAATATTTGTGTATTTTCACAATGTGAGTATTCCCTCCTTGGTTATGCACACAGTATGTCCCATGCCTGAGACCAGTGGGACCATTGGGTATTATATTCACATGCTCAGCACTTGTGATCCCCTGCTGAGACTGCAGCCCCCTGGTGGCCGGCTTCACACACTATCTGGTGCCCCCGTGGCTCAGCAGCACCCCATTAAACCAGCATTTTCAGGCTAGAATTCCGTCAGACATGTCAGAGTTCACCAGCACAGCTGTTCAGTTATCCACACATCATTCTATAGGCTTTATTTATAGGCCGCTGCACCCGTCTTAGCCGTCAGCCGGGACGACTTCACACACAGAGTTTACTGCTGTCAGTGACTATACAGGGTTTTTATCCTCGTGTAAAAAGTAAAGCCCACACTGTGTACACCTGTTTTTATATTCTCTCAGTCTAACTAGCTAGTTTTAAGGAGGTGGGCCATAGCAGTCATATATATACGTATAAATATATGTATATGTATAAATCTCCCCATCTATAAATATATATATTTACTTATAGCTATTGTGTGTGCATGTGTATAATACTAAAGAAAAACTTTGCTTATAGTTTTACAGTATGACAAAATATTTGTTTCTCGTCACATTTCTACACTCTCCATCATGTACTGCTCTTCAAATCCCCATCACAGCCTTCAGTTGTATATTTGTTTGTTATTTACAAGTTTGTATTTGAGAATTACTGTACATTGATTTAAGGATCCAGACAATAAACAAATTCGATTGTTGCAGTTCTCCCAGTTGAAACCCAAAGCGCGACTTCTTTTGCAAACTTCAGTGAAACTCCTTACCTTTTGTGGCCCGTTTGGAAATGAAGCCCTTTCCCCTGCTGTCAGTCCACTCATGTCTTACAGCCAACGGCGTGGAGTCTCAGTCTATGTGCAGAATGTTAATACGCATGAAGCCCTCATGGTAGAGACAGTGGTAGCAGCCGCTTAACATGGGGTCCCACAGGTACTGAGCGGCGTGTAGTTAGTGAGACGTCGGCCCCTGAACTTCCTAACCTCGGTGCAGCAGCCTGCAGAGGCGGTGTCCGTGCGGCCCTAGTGTCCTCGCACTGCTCGCACTCACACAATGTGAACACTCCTCAAGGTAAATCCTTCAATCAAAGTCTAATTAGCAATGATGGAAAGTGAAAGTTGACTTGATCCTTCAGTTCTCAAACATGTAGTATTCTTTGATCCAGGGATTTGAGCTATTTAAATGCTGCTCGTCATCAGAGGCCATTCCGGAAGAAAGTAGTCACAGTTTGACTTAAAGGGATAGTTGTACCAAAAAATTTAAATGCACTCATTATCTTCTCCCCTGTTTGCCAGTGGCGGAGTGAAGTGACTGAGCGGTAAAACAGGTCAGCACAGTGGTTGCCTCACAATAACAAGGCCCTGGGTTCACTTCCTGAGCCGAGCTGTACCCAGGTGCAGCTGAATACTCCTTATCTGTCAGGTTGTTTAATGTGGTCTCAAATTAAACAAGCCATCAAATTGTCTGGAACTATTTTGATTGATTTATGACTACAAATCTGATAAACTTGCCTCAGTGCACTTTGTTTTGAGTGCTAAATATAAATTTAGAAGGTTTCCATCCATTTTAATTCAATGATCACAGTAAAATAGTTCATTTCATTCTTGCATTGTAGGGTCTGCATGAAAGAAGATCAATCAACTCCCCCTGGTGGCCACTGTGGGCCCGGTACCACCTCTTCTCCTACACATGCACGAATGACATACACAGTCACATGACTGAATACTCCCACTGACAGGTTTTAGCCGCTGTAGTTGTTTCATAATGACTCAAGAAAGATTGCTTCCTGTAAGGAAGTTATGGTGTAGGCCATAGATTAAGTGGATGGACCAAAATTAAATTTCAAGTTCAACAAAGACAATTTGAAGCTTCAGCTGTTTGAATTAGTCGCGTCGATAGTGAGCAAATGTCTTCATGCTTTGTTGCAGGTTTGAGTTTGGATCAGGTCAAGTTTTTTTTTTTTTTTTTTTTTGAGTTTGCTGGAGGTCAGAGGTCACAGTACTGATGATCTTCCAGAGTATGTGATTCACACTTGTTCACATGGTCAGATTTGTCCCAAAAGGAACCAATCAAGGATCAAACAAGGATATTCTACTTGGCAGCCTCTCTTATCATATTTAATGCTCCTCTTTGACTAAGATCACACCACAGTTGGATCCTTAAATGAAATGTTTTATACCGTAATTTCTACTATAACCCGCACCTGACTATAAGCCGCACCTGACTATAAGGCGCACCTGTCTATAAGCCGCATGTGCCCACATTGAAACATGAGATATTTACGAAGAAAGACGGTACACGGAAAGAGTTTTCAAACTTTTAATAATATACCTTAGCTTTTCTTTCCAAACAGTGCCTGTGACGCGGCAGTAACAGTATCAGTGTCGGATTGGAATAGCGTCAGATATACTTCGTCACACACTCCCTCAGTCTCTCTTTCGTTGTCGCTGTCAGTGTCACTCTCATCCTGAGGCAAATTCACTGGTGAGCTTGTGCTGTCCTCTCCGTCACGCAGCAGACCGGCTTTTCGAAAACCGTTGGTGATGGTGGATTTTTTCACACTGCTCCACGCTGTCAGGATCCACTGGCAGACTTGTGCTAAAGTTGACACATATAACATCTAGAAACATTCAAGAGGTCATTATTAAGAGTAATGAATAATTCATTAAGCTATAAATAAATGAGAAATCATTTGATACAAATACAAAAAAGATCAAATATGTAATTAGAAATAATGTATGGTATTTTAAAATAATATATATATTGTGTATATATTCAGTGAAACAGGTTACTCATAAGTATAGCACAGTGAAATAACTTAAATGTATTAATTGCATATGTACATGCATTATATCTAATCATCGACACAATATCTAAATTCGTTTGAACGGAGGCTCCTGAGCTGGCCAGCAGAGGGCGTGCGAGGAACAGCAGACAACATATAACTTGAGCTTCGAGTTTTTTTTAAAATTTACAAGTTTTTGTTGTTTACCACTGAATGAAACTGATGCTCAGATGTTGAGGGAACTAAGACAGGACAAAAAATGAAATATTTTCTTATTTTCTTTCTGAAAGACAATAAAAGACGCTTATTGCCCCCCCCCCCCTCTCTCCTCCTGTTTACAGAGAGCTGGATTTCATTTTTTCCTGCTTGCAAGATTGTGTGGCTTACCCTGTTATGACATAAGCAGGCCTTTGTTTCCCTAAATCTCAATCATGCACGGCTGAACTGAATCCGTCTTACACACACACACATACACACTTCCACAAGCTGCACACTGCTTATGTTCCACTTTGGTGCATGAAGGAGGCTTTCACACTTGTTTGTGTGCGCATGTGTTGGTTCATACATGTAGGTGTGCACACGCATACAAAGGTCTGAGGTCATGGGCCTGTCACATGCATTTCCACATTGAAAAGCAGGTGTCAGTTTTCTCAGTTCACCTGCAGGGAAGAAAAAACATGGAAGATATTCACATCTGTTCACATTTCCCAGGTAGCAGGTTAATTGCGCTGCAATCGCCATAAATGCACATTTGTTTGAGAAAAAACTTAACAAAAGTATAATAACAAATAAAATATATATTTTAATGTCAGAGGTGTTAAATTAGATGTAGTTATATGTAGCTATATTATTTTAATACTATTTGAGGTGCAACTGCTTTAAAAATGTAAAGCTAAATCTTAGTATAGCATCGTTTTGCCATGAGTGACATTTTTGACAAATTTAAAAATATAACACATTGAAATTAGTTCTGGAGTGGTGGAAATAGAATTTCAATCAGACCCTAAATACTGTATCAGTTGCACTGCATGACATTTCCTGTTTATCAAAATAAGAGGACCTTAATAAAAACCTTAATAAAATCTCCATAGAATTGATTGATCGTATCGACCGGAGCCCATCAGTGAGGTGTGACACTTTATCATATGAAGAAATGCAATTTTCTTTTAACTGAAAACATGGAGACGCCTGGAATAACAAAGCTTAAGTTTCCATCCACATCTGATTTCCACAAAACGTGAGAGTTGTTTTTCAGTGTCAGGGATAGAGCAGATATGAGTTAATATCAACAGTCGACTCACAGCCTTGTTCAGGACTGATGCTGCTGTCTGTCGCCCATTTTGATTTGTTTCTATTCTTAAACAAACTTTTGACAACTGAGAATTTTCATCAGCAAAGAAACAGATAAATATTTCTCTTTTAAATATCTGATGGAAGACGTCAAAGTGAAATCGAGTATTTTTTTTTTCACTGACCATTCAGTATAATTTCGGGCAAATGCTTAGTCCTTCACAATTTGTGATCCCCAGAGGGTAAATCATCGCTTTTCACCTTCGCCAATGAGGTGATGTGTGATGTCATTTGTATGGCATCAACTTGCTTTATAGTTCCAGTGATTTTCCATTATCAGAGCAACTGTGCAGAGAGAGAAACAAGAGGTGGCAGTGTGCACTACACTATGAACCATAATCAGAGAGTATCTGGCCCAGCATGAGTGACACTCCTGCCACAGCGGAGCTCTGTAGCACTCAGTGACATGGACATCAGTAATCAGATATGACAAATGTGCTAAAAGCTGATGCTTGTAGCATCCGGGCGGGCTGGACACAATCAGGTTTGATGGAGGAGATTCATCAGCGTGGCCTCTTAGGGCTAAATGAAAAGCCGCAGGACCTCTGGAGTGGCCTGCATAGATGCAAATGCAGCGGCAGGAAGTGGTTTTAATGAGCGTTCAATCCAAATGTCTGCAAATTGGCTCACTATAGGAAGCATAATGAAAAGTGGGTTTTGATTTGAAATACGTGTGGGTGATATTTGACCAGGGTGCATAAAACTGCTCCAATCTGCTGTGATGGAAAACACTTTGGCCCTGTGGCTAATCAATGTACACTCACCAGGCATATATAGTAGGTGACTGGTGGGACATATGATTATTATATGTCCCATATTTAACAATATTATTATTGCCTCAGAACCCCGTGAGTGGTTTCTACATCCCAAACTGTTTGCACGCATCCTAACTCCACTCTTTTAACTGGAATTCAACTTGAGAACAATACGTAATTTAGTTTGGCATCCAAGTGTCTCTTAAGTGTCTCTTGTCCAGATTCTCAAAGTCACACGTCAATTCAAGGTCAATCACATGATTGAACAATCAGTACCAGGTTTCCTGTGTGTGCCTGGTCAGGTGAAAGCACTGCAAGCCACCAAGGTATTTCTGTTGCTTTTTGATTGTACAAACGATTAAGCCTTAAAACTGCTGCATTTCAAATTGTTTCTAAAAGATTTTCTGCAAAATCTGTACCACGGTGTGGAGAGGTGCTGTCAGATTTATATAGCAGACAAAAAATAATGTATATATCGGCCAATGAAAGCGACTGTTTGAGGAGAACAATTCATCTGTGGCTCTTATTTTGAAATGACCTCCATCAAGCGTCTTCCTAATTTTCTTTTCACTTTCTGCCCATTACTCAAAATCATTTTCCCAGTCAGATTGGTGAGGTTTTTATGCACACTGGGACACTTCTATTCACTCATTTATCTTGGAGCACTCCTCAGAGAGTCGATTACACCAGGCCTTAGTTCTATACTTGAATGGACTGACCTTTTCAGCAGCCTGAGGCGCCTGCAGACCTCAGGGGCCGGGCTCAGGCGGCTGAAGGGCGAGGGCGCCGTGTCCTCGACTCTCAGAAAAGTCGTCGGGTGCAACTTCAAACTTCAAAAAAAATCTCTGAAACGGCCACCGCGCCAAGATCGAGGCTTCAGGGTTTGTTAGTACAGGTGTGGAAGCACAAAAAGGCTGAAACGAACGCGTTATAAATCACAGCATGTAGTAACATGAGTTCACTCCATGCCAGTTGTTATCAGGCATTCAGGCAAACTATGGAAGATTGGTTCCCAACGTGCACACACACAGACATGGCTGCCACTATCTCCTTTCTCCTCATAGACTCAATCCAGCTGTTCTGGTTTCTCCCCAAAGGCTTTATCCTGCATACTGGAACTGGAAACGCTCTCTCTCTCTGTGAATGGAGGCTATAAAGTCTCCGGTTCTATACTGATGGTAGTATCAGAACAATCAACATCATTTCATCCTCATATCATAGTCTTCTCCCTCCAGGATGAACGCCTTCTCCTGACGATATGATCCCAGCTCTTGGGTGTCCTCCTTTTATGCTTAAATAATATCTGGCATAGTGATTTTCTTATTGGTAATAAGAGATGACTGGTGTGCATAGCTGTGAATAGCTGTGAGGAATTATAGGAGAGTGTTCTAAAAGCGATGCCAGTCACGATACCTATCACAAAGGTCTGGCATTACCTTTGACCCCTGTTGGTTGCTCTAAATGAACATATTCAGGGTTTCTATTTTATTATGGCTGCATAACCGAGAGTCTGTGTCCCAATGAAAAAGTGTCATCCATAGTTGCTTCAATGAGCAGTTACATTTCCAGCTGTCGATGATTTCACATGATGATCATCCGATGAAGTTTTATTGGCGGCTGCATCCAGTTCATAGCTGTATTGCCGCCGTTTCCCTGCAGATGAATTCACTTGACTTGTCAAAGGATCATCTTTGTCATTTTACCATATTCAGCTTCAGTAAGTGTATTTTTTTCCCCAGACTGGAAATCAGCATTCAACACAGAAAACATGGGGAATGTCAATCAAGTCCTTCAATATAAATACTCCACAGGATTGAAACTTAAGAAAATCAATATCAATATATATATATATATTTTTTTTTTACAGATATGTTGACATCGTGGATCAGTTGGGTCATGATCAGTGTGTTGTCTGTGCAGCAGTTTCACCAGAGAGGGAGGATGACCTCTGATTTATGTCGCTTCAGCATTCACTGGCATCAGCTCTGTGTGTGTGTGTGTGTGTGCGTGTATTGACTTGTCCATCCTTGCACTCGTCACAAACCACGCAATTGGGTGGGGGTGGTCCATGCACGGGGGGTGACAGCAGCGGCCATGTCAGCGGCTCCTCACAGAAGTTGCGCCTATAAAAAGCGGCGCCGCGTCGCGGTGCAGCTCAGACTCTCCTCTGCTGCAGGTGCGCCACTTCCACACAGAGATGCGCGTCATGGAGCGCACTTTCCGAGAGCAGCTCTTCTTCCTGGTGCTGTGTCTGTCGGTGCTGAAGGGAGACTCCCGCTACATCGAGGTGAGAGCCACTCTGAACGCACTTTGTCAAGTTTAAAGTTGCGCCTATCAATTGACGCACGCGCTTTGCCGCTCTCCCCTGCAGAACAACGACATCTCCAAAGATGAGTTATTTTCATTTTTCAACCCGGAACTGAAAAGAGAAACACCTGAGGAGTTGCTGTATCGCCGACCTTTACGTAAGTCATATAAAAACACTGAATACAGACTATACTGCAGTTCTTGTACAGTTTATGTAGTGTAGGAGAAAAGACAGATTCACGTCGTGTATCCCTCAAAAACTGTTGTTAACCTAAATGAGATTATCAAATATATTTCATTCAAAAACAAAATTAGTAAGGCACAGTTTGTCTCCAATTGCATGTGGCTTTGCTTTACATACAATAATTGATGGATGGACGGATAGATTAAACATTTATTAAAAATTGAAACACTCGTAGTTTTCTTTATGAACTATGTCCCCTCCCTTAACATGTGTCTCAGGGTGCCTGGACATGATCGCCGTGGAGGGTCAGTTCACCTTCACGGCGGAGCATCCTCAGCTCAGCTGCGCCGCCTTCTTCATGGCCGAGCCCACCGAGGTGATCAGCGTGGACTACGACAGCGTGGACATCGACTGCAGGGGGGGGGACTTCATCACGGTAAACCAGCGAAGCCTTCACACCCTCCGCCACTGGGAACCACACTCTGTCTCCTTATCTGCTCACATGCTGTGCGTTCATATATACACGCACACACACACATACACATGCAACACTGGTGATGAAATCCGTGTTTGTATTTGTTTTCCTCGTACAGCTTGTGTTTATTAAGCCCACAAAACCCATTTAACATACAAGGCACTTACATAAATCTACTTATTTCAGGAGACCTGGCATGAACCTATAGTTCAGTGTCTCTACCTTGATTCCACATACAGCTCTTGTACCATTGAACAGGGGAACCAGCTGAGATCTGAAATCCTGCCTCTCCCTCTCCCTGTGTCCCCACGAAGGTGTTTGACGGCTGGGTGATGAAAGGAGAGAAGTTCCCCAGCTCCCAGGATCACCCGCTGCCTCTGCACGAGCGCTACGTGGATTACTGCGACTCGGGATCGCTGAAGAGGAGCGTGCGCTTCTCTCAGAACGTGGCCATGGTCTTCTTCCGCATCCACAACGCCGGCAGCAGCTTCACCCTGACAGTCAGGAAACACATCAACCCCTTCCGTGAGTAGGAAGTCACAAGAATAGAGACTGAAGAAACTGAAGTGCCGATGTGGCCCGTCAGTCACTCTAGATGCCAGTCCAGCTGTGCAGGGACTAATGTGTGTGTGTGTGTGTGTGTGTGTGTGTTTGGTGACATCACAAGCCTGTGACAGGGTGTCTTAGTCATCAAGTGCACTGTGTTTCCGGATCTGGAACAATGACCTTTCTGAATGATGGTCTGCAGTAGCATTACTCTATTCAGCCAGTCTTGGATAATATAGGTCAGTTTCTCTGACGCTAGCACTAAATGGATTTTCACAAATCAAGACCAAAGAGACGTAGTGGGTTTGATATTATGTTTGATCTTATGGTGTTAAACTCTTCAAATAATAACAATCATCATCATAATGATAGTAATAAAAGACAAAACATAATATACAATAATAATACATATATACAGTAAGAACCTCCTTGTCACTTTGCAGCATGTAATGTCATCTCCCAGTCACCAGAGGGCAGTTTCACAATGGTGATCCCGCAGCAGCACAGAAACTGCAGCTTCTCCATCATTTATCCAGTGGAGGTCGACATCTCTGAGTTCAGCCTGGGACACAACGTCAACTTCCCCAAGGTGAGGAAAAGCACGCTGATTTATCATCTGCTCGTTATTCTGCTGCTTGGCATTGGGAAAACGCAGCTGCAAACCAGGGATCATTGACTCATTTAATAATCACTGACAGTAAAAAGGGATTTGTGGCTTAAGTGAGCGGACCCTTTAAACCTCCTAATGTTAAATAAGTGATTTTCCCAAAGGTCAGTGTTGGTGTCACTGCCAGTGATGTGACTTCATGATATAGTTTGTATTCATAGAATTAACTCACTGCATTGTATAACCGAATTTGAACAAATTCGGGTATCTGTCCTAAAATTGAGAATTCTATATTATCAGTGGATTAAATGACCATGTGCAATGAACAATGAATGAATGAATTAAAATCTGATAACGTCAGTATCAGGTTTAATATCTACAATCTCTGCTCCATGTGCTCCGCCTCCCTTCTCCTCAAGCACAATTTATAGTCCACCTAGGACATTGCGAGCAGTGTATGGATACAGACGCACAACTGAAACACATTTTTTTGACAATCTTTTGTGTGACTATTTCAGTATGAATCATTTGTATTAAGTTTTTTCTTTTTTTTTTTTTACATTTTTTAAGAATATTCCAACAAAGAAATTACATAAACGGCATTTAAACAAATTAAGTAAGTACATAAGTAAAATAAAAAAATGAAAATAAAATGCAGTCAGATATAAATTTTAAGGCATTAATCAGCATTTATTTAAAAGAACGAAGAGTCCATCTCAGTGTTTAGTTTTGAATGAGGTCTGAATGCTTAATGATAGCGGATCACATGTATCTTGGGCCAATTATTTGTATTATTATTAAAAGGTTTATTTAACGTGTTTGGTCTCCACAGAGATCGGTGCCTCAGTGTGCGGAAGCCGGAGATTTCGTGCAGCTACTGGGAGGAAGTGGCATCGACACGTCGAAGCTTCTGCCCATCACAGACTTCTGCATCTCCTTCTCTGGTTCCAGTGAGTATGGCGCCCGCCGATCCTCCGCCTTCCTCTGTCGAACAGAGAGGTCACTGTTTCTTCTCTCCTGTCCTGCAGCTCACATGAAGGTCGGCTGCGACAACACAGTGGTGAGGATGGTGTCCAGCGGCCAGTTTGTCAACCGCGTGTCCTTCCGCTACCGGCTTCTGGACAGCCAGGAGCTACAGACCATCAAACTCAACAACGTGGAAGATTTCTGTTTCAACAACTGACCCCAGTAGGAAAGTGACAAATGTATCGTTTGACTGCACATTTTCTTTGATACTGTTATATTTAACGCAACAGATCCAAATAGTCAACCCCCCTCACTGACATGGACCAGTATCAAATATATCTTAATTATATATTCAGTCCCATTACTCAAATATTCAACAAATCACTGGACTGCTTTACTTTCTTTTTTCATCTTTTTATTTATTGTTGCTAAATAAATCTTCATGAAGTGTCCTTTTGTGTTCGGTGGATCTGCATTTATTTATTTTTTCCGTCCGTGGTTTTTATGTTGTGTACTAATTAGCGGTCAACACTCTTGAAAAAGAATGCCGCTAAAATGAATGTTGCCTTCTGATTTATTTTTGTCTTTACAATACACAGCGGGTTACCATTCACTTTATCAAAAGTGACTATTTATTGTCGGTATGCAGTTCAATTTGTATAAAGCCTTTTTTAATAAAAAATTATACTGCATGACACAGCACTGGGTTTGTTCTGTTTTTTTATTTGTTTAACTTGTGAGAAATAAAGCTGTGTACTGCGGCACTACACCTTTAAAAAAATGAATTAATCATACTCTCATCTATCATCCCTGTCCCGACAGAGGCAGACAATGTAAAGCTGGTGAAGTACAAATAGAACACAGTCTATTTGTGAAGTCATTTGTGAAAACATCCCCCCTTTTTTTGTTAAATACGTGTTTTCTATATTTATATGTCCACCCTCCTCGCTGAGGAAAATTCCTTTGTCTATTTCTGGCTCCTCTGTGCACAGCTCCATTAAATTACTTTCAATCCATTAGTTCCAGTGGAGGAGCACATACAGGAGGTATTTATTGCTCCACCTTCACAGACAGGTTTGTCTTTGGGGTTTCTTCAATAGCGAAATGAATTGTGGCTGCTAAAGAAGTTTAAAAACAACCATGATGCCATATTCCAAAGCACGGGGCACTTTATCACCCCCTTGCACGCGGAATGACGACTCTCTGATATAAAGCAGCCCTCACTGTCACCAGAGGGGAAGCAGCAAATAATATCTCTGAAAGTTATGCTTTGAATGGCAGAAACCAATGGGGCGCACTGTGATTCAAGGCCTGCAGGTGGGTTATCAGGCACAGACACCTGCAGCCATAGCTGGGGATGAAGAAGGGCATGATGGTGAAAGAAATGGCATAATTACACTACACATTAAAACCAGCATTTACCAGTTTGTGACTTTCTGCTGGTCAGTTTCTCCCCAAAATAGATGTATATATCCATTGAGCGGCTTGATACACTGGTGTCAGTGGTCTGTCACCAGTGTCCCACCAGGGTGCCCCCCTGATATGTTTCACAGGTTTTTTTTTTTTTTTTTTTTTTACATCAGGGGATCTCTTTGGTGGAATTGAATGGTTTTTGGATTCAAAAAGTGCCAAACGTTTTTGTGATTTATGGTCTATATGCTGTTTTTTTTTTTTTTTTTTTTTTTGACAGCAAAAAAAGGTAATATCACCAACCTGGATCTGTAGAAAGTTAAAGACAAATCACTTATTTTCTTCTCAGAATGTTTTTATCTTTCTATCTTTTTTTGAAAATCAACTCCTCTGCTCCTCCCACAGGTGGCGTCCTTTGATTCCACTGATGAAATGAATAGACCAATCTGATGATGCATTCAAGTGAGCTCAGGTAGTGTGATTAAAAGGTGATCGTCCAAGCACTACAACACACAGTCTATTACAGTACAGTAATCCAGTGCTGCCAGCAGCAGCCTGGTCCCAGTCACGAACACTTGATGCTTGTGGGATGCGGTCTGGGGACTGACAGCTTAATTGCTAAGCTCTGCAGAACACCTCTACTTCTCTACACACTGAGGAAATCAAGCATGACATTTGAATGTAGCCTGTCTGACAGCAAGGAGTATCAATAGCTTCGGCGTAATCACTCGGCAGGGGCTCAGAGCAGATGAACGCTCAATATTCTGCCTCTCCAAACATCGCACCCACACATTGATCAAAGAGTTTATATTCATTGCTTTAATAATATACGGCTTTGTCCTTATGCTTAATAAAAGGAAGAGGTATATAATGAGTTTTTATATTTTTATTCCCGTTGTACTGATTTATTTTTCGCAAATTCTGACTCCTCTTCCCGCCATGATAGTGGTCGTATAGTATCAAGGTTCTGGTGATCAACGACCTCGGCCTCCAGTCACATTTTCATCAAAAGACTAAATCCAAACTTGCTAAAATATGAAAACATTGTGTGTTTAGAAACACCTAACTAGATGATGTATTTGCACCCTATTAGTTTGGGCTCATCCATTAACAAGGAGGCGGCAAGGTTACTGCAGCGAGACACCTCCAGGAAGTGATGAAAATATAACACATTCTTCAACTTCATTAACGTCCTCTAGTCAACACTTAGGCACAGGTGAACAGGAAACTGGAGCAGGTAGGGGGCAGGAGCTTCCCGACTCACGCATGAAGGGTGAAGATAGGCAGAAGATACAGACGTGAGCTTGTTTTAATGTGGACTGGGCTAAAGGGAGAAGTTTCCAGGTGCGTGAGTGGGTGAGGAGACTGGGGCGCAGCTGTTAGTGGGAGACGAGTGGATACAGCAGTGCAAGAGACAGAGAGACACAGTGAAGATAACAGGACCGGGGCAGTGTCTGTCTGATCTAAATGCAGTTAGAGCCAGAAATATTGGATGGCTTGTCATATTAAATGCTTTTTTGTCTAATGTTATTCTATGATGGATCCTACTGATTTATATCATCCCAGCAGGCTTTGTCTGTAGCTACTATAACTTGTCAACGATGGGCTACGTCACCCTAAAATATAATAATAATAACAATATTATAAAATAAAATACTAATACTAACTAATGATATCACTATTTCTACTACTGATAGAAACAAGCAGCACAGACAGTATAAGTACAAGAAGGGGGCGGGGGGCGGTTTGAAGTCCTTCATCAGAATCAGAAACAGCTTTATTGACCAGGTACGTTGTTAACAGACAAGGAATTTGTTTCCGGCAGATCTTGGCAAAGCAAAAATAATGGCATAAATATATATATGTATCTATACATACGCCGTGGAATAAAATTAGAGTCTGTGCAATTAGTTGTGCAAATCCCGCAGTGCAAAAATAAAATGTTCTGTGGTCACAGCGACCCAAGAACACACTCAATTGCAAATTGAATGTTCCGTAGTTCCAGTAATCCAAATGACATTAATCTGCAAATTGATTTCATGGTGTAGTGTCATTATTACCCCAGAATGTGGATTATGTTGTCAGTGTGTTCCGCCTCAAAGAGCTGCTGCCATGGCTGCACGGTTCCCCATCACCGCGAGGGCCCTCCATGTCAGGTGTCAGGAGTCTGAAGTGATTATCCATGAATCAGTAATTTCAAATCCTGCTGATGTTTTTTATGGTATGCTGTAATATCACCCAGCTGTATGTTAAAATGAAAAACATTTCAGGGCCTAAAGTTTGTGTTTTAATCCAGGGTGTGTCCATGTGTGTCAAAATGGAATTTTTGTGCGTACCCTGAAATTCCACAAACCTATGCCTGCCTGTCTTTTGAATTACAGAACTTGGTGGAAGTTTAAGTTTGTGTCACTTGCTCGACAGAAGTTTGAAATAAATAAGATAAAAACAACAGTAAATAAGACAATAATTAAATGTTATATATAAACCATGCAGGTTATAGAGTAATACAGGAAATTCTGTTTAATTTTTAAAAAACTAACTATAAAATCTTAATTGCAGACAAACCCGGTAGAGTGAGCACAGATTTCTAGCATCACTTGGCACCATAGACCATTTAATTAATTTACTTCTTCAACATGATCCTGGGAATTGAAATTTACCTTCAGCTTTCTGTTTGTTTGCAGAAAACCGTCCATCATACATGTGCTGGTGGAGTAAATCACAGGAGACGAAGCCCACCGGAATGTCTTTGTCCCAGTGTGAGAGACTGATGGGCTGTATTTCCCCCAACAGGAGGACATTCTTCACTGGTGTCGTGTCCCCCCCCCCCCGCCGGGATGAGCACCCTGATTTCCTGGGAAAATCGAGCTGCTGTGGAAAATCTATCTTCCTCACGTTCTGGGCTTCATAACAGTGCCATGCCTCATCTGTTACTAAACAGCACTGAGTCCAGAAACATAATGGTGACTTGTGTGACATCTGGCACTTCATTACTGAATAGAAACTAAAAAGCAGAAGGGCAGACAGGAAATGGAAAACTATCTGCATCCTATATTTGCTCCCCGATAATTGGTTGCGTATATATGTTTCGTCATAGGGGACTTATGGTTATTGTATTATAATATTCCAGACATTCAGGGAGCAAAGTTTGAGATCCTTGACGTGTTATTACAATATTAGATCTTGATATAAGACTTCTTCTTCTAACATTAATAATAGAGGAGTAGCAACACAAAAACATAATTAACCATATAGTGAATGGGCTACCTTCATTTTTTGCAATACATATACATATTTAGTATACACATAAGTATTTGTTTTGCACTAAATGCATATTAATGGTTTCAAAATATATAAAGTCTACACTAACTACATTATCATTAAGTGTAACTATGATAATAGAACTCTTGACAAACTTGTATTAGAATCTATATAAAATGCTTATGTCTATCTCTACATGTGATATCCATTCGTATTAAATGATGGCGAAAGGTCCACATCACGTCCGCTCAGAAAGTGCTCAAACCATCTCACCTAATGAGGACTTATGACTCAAACTGTGACGCACAAAACAAAGGAAAAGACAGCATGTGGTAGATAAGGGCCCGGGGGCGGCAGCCACATTTGGATGAGTGACACTGAGTGAAAACGAACTGCCCTGGGAGTCTTAAAATGTTCTGATCAGATCTTGATTTTTGTCAAGTATGGGCTTGTTTAAAACAGAAAATCTCCAGACTGTCCCGGCTGTGGCCCCTCCCTTCTGTTGCCTGTGCTATTTTCACTCAATGGTCCATTCGTTCTCAATTTCTCGATGATGTTATAAACCTGTCCTCTGTCCCGAGCGCTTTAGACATTGAAATCTTTAATCTGTTATTTTCTCTTTTTGTTTTCTCACCTGTGACTCACCCTGCGATTCTTTTAAACTCACACAAATAATAGAGATAATAAACACTTCTATTTAAGACATTATTTATGTCACTGAATGTAACCGTAACATCACAACATCAGACGCAACCATTCTTTTGTTTTTGCTTTTCTTAAATTCCGGTATATTTCTTCCAGGACGTCATGATTCTCCTGAAATCAGAGAACTGACGTCTCAGATGACGATCTGCTGGACAACTTTCCTCTGCTTGCTCACAGGAAATGAGGGGACAATGGCGTGAACACTTTGGAAGAGTTAGTGCACAAGTGGATGGCAATCATCGTTTAAAAAAAAATTATCAAAAGACACTCAGGATTGATTGCAACCTTTTAAAAATTGGACAAAAAAAAAACCTAATTACAGCATGGCATCTTCCCGTGGGAGATTATCTGGTGATTATCCCGCTCGATTACAGCCAATCACACGCAAATTGCATTGTAACAGTGAAGGCCTGTGCAAGCACCATCTGTGCACATAAAAGCGCTGCTGAATTTCGTCTCAGTGATTTTCCTCCACGTCACAGCCGAGAATGTCACCGCAAATTAACCTTTTTTTCATACATGTGTTTAGGGATGGGGGTGAGTACGCACAGGAAAACCCTTAGAAAATACAGCTTCAGTCTGCACTTCCCGTCCTTCCCAAGGTGAGAGCATCAGCACTTGTGCTCGAGGGCCAGACGACGGCAGCCTGGGATTGGCCGCCGCTGCTGCAGACGCAGGTGGTGGATGCGCGCTGAGGCCGTCATGCATCATCGCGACGCAGCCATTTCAGCCTCTCGCGCCTTCTGTGATGTCCGGTGACGGGAAGCTGAATGAGATGTGCTCTCACTCACACATGCATGGCTCTGGAAGGCACTTTTACTGGAGTGCCGTACCGTAAACGGTTTCTGGTTGCAAAGTTTTATTAAGCTTTCCTGTTCTGTTTTCATCATCTCACATAAATACATTGCTTTGTGTGAGTTACATGTTTCTGACACAACCAGCTTTTGGCAGTTCCATCGTGCAGCAGACCTGAGTTTTTCCTTTTTTCTAAATCATCAATTGTGCAATTATCTATCCATCTATTTGGTTCTTCAGCAGAAACTGAAAACTGCTCCAATTCCTTATTTACATCCATTGATTATTAGCCCTATTAAGCATGTGCATAAGACCAAACATATACTGTAGTATATATTACATTCTAATATTTGCACAGAGTAAATGGTTAAGTAACAAGCCACATGCACTTTGAGCATTGATCTTTTTATTTAATGCAGTGTCTTTTCATTTTTACCTCATGTCTAGGGGTTTTATGACGTCTTAATTTCACTGTGTGAGCTGCCATGCTTGAAGAGAATGCTCAAATATGGTTCAAAACAAATTGGATATGTTCATGAATGTTTTCTTATTGTGTCTCGAGTACATCTATTACATTTATGTTCTGTTGTCCATGATGATAACATTTGTGCCAGCATGAGGAGAAAAACTGAAAATTGTTGTCATGGGCACAAGAGGCTGACTGGAGAACTGATGAGGACAATGTTTTACAATGTGGCTGCTGATAGACTTACACATTAGATGTTTAACATTTGACATTTAATATTGAACGGCGAGGGCCGTCTGCTGGGACAGAAGCGATCGGGAAATGATGACAGAGGGGTTGTGGACATTTTCCTCCCATAATGGTGAATGCCACAGAATTAATAAGCAGTTGTGAATAATCTTTGGAGGAGACAATCACCTAACTATGGGAAATCATCTGTTTTGTATCTTCTATAGACTTTAACTTAAAAATGATATAAATTGGTTAGAGAAGAAATTCTCCAGATTTGAGAGTGCTGATGTTATTCTATATTACATTTATCATCAGGTACTGTGGTAAATACAACAGACAACGTATTCATTTACGGTTTTCCTAGTTTTTCCAAACTGATGGATTGAGATTTACAGAGCTTGTACAGTTCTTCCTTCAGACGTTTACTTGCTTTTCTTTTTCTGCTCTTGGAAGAATTCATTGCAGGCGACGGTCAGCGCGGCCACCAGCACCACAAACTCGTTGAAATCCACCTCGTTGTCCTTGTTCGAGTCCAGGTCGTTCATGATTTTCTCCACCAGCATCGGGTCCTTCTGAGACTGAAACACAACACGGACAAGTCGCAATCAGCGCAACCAGCCAGCGACGTGATGGACAGCGTTCAAATGTCTTTTAATGGCTTTCCTATCGATCCAGTTTGAGCTCCTTTAATAAATCCCCTTTGTAAATATCTGTCTGTCCATGTAGGAAGGGCGACACCAGTGCGCTTGTTTGATCGTTACTGGATTGACTCAAGGCAAAGGCTTCCATCTGTGTCCAGTGGAGAGCAGGGTGATGTTACTGGTAAATGATCCATGAGCTGCAGCTGATTACACGGACAGTTATTGCTTCGGTTGTTTCCAGCAGGATCGAGAAACAAGTCATGGCCCGAAAAGCAATCAGACCCCGATGTCGTCAAAGATAGGAATAACACTGGAGACGGGATTCACGTCATTAAGCAAATAATGCTGTGGAGTGATTTTGACTTGTCCAACAGATTCTGTTGGAGGGAACAACTAGGAACTATGGGAAAAATTCTGACGACACAACCAAATTCATTGCCACAAATGCACCAGCGGAATAGAGATATGTATGCTTTCAGAAAATAGTTTAATTAAATACAAAAAGAAAAATAGGAGAAAATACACAAACTGAAAATTGTTGACAAATGGTGGCGTAGAATAAGTAAATAACAAATAAATAAGAGACTGATCTTGATTTGATTTGAATAAAACAAACTCTTGACGAAGTAACGCAAAATCGTTGACGTCATCATTTAAAAAAAAAAAAAGATAAAATAAATAAGAATTCACAAGTAGTCATCGCAATACTAAAATAAGCTGCACGTATGCAGCACTGGTTTCCAAGGGTCCATGTTTCCAGTCAATGGAAACCGTGGGTGAGCGCTCGTCTCAGTGGGACTGCGTCTATTGTCTGAGGTGACTATAGCCCAGGGGCAAGTGATGACGTCACGGGAGTGTCTATATTTGGAGGCGATATGGGCCACTGATGATGATGGTGAGGATGATGTGTGAACACCTGAGGCTTCCCATCGGCATGAGCGAGGACAAGAAGTGAAAAATCTTGAGGTGTCAGAGGTCTTGGGCCTCGGCTGCTTGGTTTGACACTCTGGTCTCAATCATGTGAAATCTCCGGCTGGCACACGGCGCTATCACAAGGACTCAGGGGACGGAGCTTATTGCAAACACCCTTATCTTTCAACCGTCTTTATTTCTCAGAGTGCCGCGGCCCGAGAGCCACCAGGAGTTACACTTTGATGCAGCAAATCAACAGGATTGCAATCAATAAGAACGTTTCCCTCCCTCAAGGTCAGAGTGCTATTTTTGAAATAAAATAAAAAATTGTTTTAACACTGGGTTACAGCCCCAGGGATCTAAACCAGGGATTACATTACTAATAATACTGAGGGGGACGTATAGTTCACACTGTCTTTCGGGTCATTTAGAAGACTAAGAAGTTTCAGGAAGCCCCTTGTACCTCATGCTACACCATGAGAAAAACACAGTTTCATTTTGAAACGTTTACTGTACCGTGAGGAAGTCGGTGAGCTCGCTGTTCAGAAGTTGCTTCAACTCGCCCTTGTTCAGCTTGTACTTGTCTCCGTCGTTTCCAGAGTAGTTGTAGAAAACGGCAATCAGCGCGTCCATGGCACCCTCGAGCTGGCTCGGCATGTCTGCTGGGAGGACGAAAGCCTTTCGCTGTTCCTTGAGAGGAGAAAGGTTTTTTTTTTTTTTTCCAGATTTGAATGGAATCAAAGGAACATTGAGAAGCAGATGATGGGGTCAGTCCTCACCTGGTTAGAGTCCTGCACGAGTGTGATGAGAGAGGCTGCGGCACAGCTTGTTTATGAGGAAATGAGGGTGAACTAAGAGGGCCACCCTCTATCTTTGTGGAGATAATTAATTCCTCAGGTGAGACGCCCATGGCAACTGTCTTTCCTTTCCGGGTGTTAATCAATTCTGCCGAGTGGAAAAACAACACGTGTACCAGTGTAACCCCGGAGGCCCCGTTGCCTCGACGGCCCCACGGTGCGCTCGACATCGTGACTATTTAGGAGGACATTTATAACTGTGTCCTGCTGGTTAATGAGAGACAGCGCGAGCGGAAATATGAACTGGAATCGCTGTGGTCTATTAAGCTCAGGGGACGATACAGGTTTCCATTTTTGTTTTCTTTCGTTCAGTTTTTACTTGAATATTTTCACAAACATAATTTTATTTTTACATTTCTCTGGTTTATACAATCACAGTTTTTTAAGAATAATTTTAAATATAACACCGTTTCAATTTTAATATTACAACCCAGGAAAAAAACATACTTTAATATTGTGTCATGGAAACTGTTGAAGTTGTGTTTCTTCTACACAGAGTAGTGAGTACTGAAACAACATGAAGATGGTTACACAGCATAACGCAGCAGTACCCAACTCTCATCTCATTGTACTACATGTCTTTACATCTGAAGCAAAGGAAAAGGAATGAACAAAAAACATGTGTAGCGTCATGTGATTTTACTCCAAGCAGCCTCTTTAATCGACAGTGGTCACACTGTGTAATGCACCCCCCCCCTCAGTGTGTCAGAAGCGATGAAAGTGGAGCCTAACGCTGTTCAGCCTGCAGCCGCCAAAGACAACACCTGAGGGAACTTTTCTTCCACCAACAGCGAGAAAGGAACTTTCCATTTATTAAAGTGACGAAACTGTTTCCCCTCACAGCCGCAGGCACACACACACACAAGTGACACCACATCAAATGCAGAAATACATTATTAGCTGTTTAAATTCTACAGATGTGTATAGACAGCTGCTTACATCACAGTGATGTAAGACACTGGAAGACTGGAAGACTTTGTAAGACACCCATCTTCACTGAGCCTGATGTAATGACGTTTGGTTTCTTACAAGGACAATCATGTATGAACACTGTAGCAGACGTTCATAGTTGTCCAAACTTGTGATAACCTTCATCCACTGTGTTTCCACCTTGGTAATAAGAATTATCAGATTGTCCAAATCTTTGGTTCAGAGGTTATTTTTGCTTTGTTAACCGTCTCTGCTCACATTTGACAGGTCTGACTCTCGTTACTTTTGCATCCACAAGGGATCACACCCACCCTCATGCCCAATCCCTGCACCCCCATCTCATGTGAGTGGATGGGTCCAGCACCTGTTGATGGTTCTGTTCCTGAAGGTGTAGTCCTGTCACACCTCCAGTCCTGTTAACGCTGGCTGTCACCAAGCCCGAAGCAGCAGAGAATGCAAAACACTTGTGACGGAGGAGTCGGGGCTGAGTGTAAAGTCTGTGTTCACACCTCCGTGTCTCAGCCCTCATCGCGGTGGTGAAGTGACCATTCAGTCTCAATGTCAGAGGGACTGTCTGCTCTCCATTCTCACTGCATTACAGTTGCTTTCCTTTCCCAGGTATATTATATTTATACACTCTTGTTTTTCTACTGCGTCATTTTATATTCTTAATGTCTTTTCAGTTATTTTTCCATTAGACAACATCTGAGGCTAGCAGTAACAAACATTATTGGCACGTACATTGCATAATAATATTAGCAATATGGAATCAATTGTTTCTTATTATCATCTTACACTATGTACATTTATCAATCTCCTTTTTTTAAATTTTTCTTATAAACCATGGCTAATTATTATTTACCTAATTATATTAATTACTTTTACAAAAAGCCATTCATATTTTTTTAAATAATAATTATTATTATGGCACTGGCGGTTGCATTCAGTAGTGAGTTTATTCATTTGACATGGAAGTTTGTTTTACTTTTATCAAGTCCCAAACTGTAAGCTATTTTATTTTTTCTCTTTTGTCTGTTATGTGTAATGAACTTCTATCTTCTATCTATAAACAACACCTTTGCATGGTTTGTACATCGCACATTGTGAGGATTTGATTTAATGTGCAATCTAATATAAGCAATAATATCTCAGTTTAACATGTATACACGTAAGTACATACATACATAAAGTCCAAAGTGTGGCGTAAAGCATTTACTATGGGTGTAGTGTTATGAAAGGGAAACATGGCCGAGTTCAAGTAAAGTGAAGGGACAAGCTTTGGTGTGAGGTGTTAGCATGTCTGTGCTCGCCCTGTCAGGGTCAGTGTAAATAGCCGCCGGTCCATTTCTCACTGTACGTACTTCAGTGACTCGCTCTCATGAACTTTGTTAAAAGTATATTTTGGTATTTTGCTGATCCGATGATACAGCTAAAGTACAGGTCAGTCACTTTTCAGCGAGTTTAATGTCCATTCATTTGTTGATTATACACCAGATTTCCTTGTTGTGCAGCATCAAACTTCATTTGGATCTGGTTCCCGCCAGAACCAGGGATGGTCTGGACAGTGTTTCGTGGCTGTTGTGGCAGCCAGAGCTCAACGCACGAGCGTTGTCCCTTAGACATCTAATTACACTTGTGAGTTAAGTGGTAATGCAAAGAAAAATGGGGATTTGCCTGCATCTACCCAGAGAGCTGATTAGAATAGAATACAATAGAAGAGAACGTTTTTATTCCTCCCCCATGGAGGAAACACACATTTACAGCAGCTCAGTGAAAGAAGAATCAGTTTAAGTAAGATTTAAAAAACAAAAAGTAAGGATTTAAAAAAAATACTCCTGAAAATCTACCTATTTACAGTTAAAAAAGTTCCCAGTAAAAAAATTACTGGGCACTGGATGGGTTCTTCTTTTGTTTTGACAATGTGCCAACAGCTATTACTGTAGCACCCTGGGGGGGGGGGTCTTTGGGATCTGTTGAGTCAGACAGTGGCCAGATCCTCTGATATCAGATATTTCTGGCTTCTGTGACTGTGTTTTTCCTCTGGGCTCGACTTCCACAATAAGACATAGGCTATTTTCTACTGGAGTCTACAGATCACAGGGATCAGTACTAAATGTTTGTAATCAATCAGTGGGCTTCACTTTTTGATGCCAATTTAGTCGCTTAAAAATGCACAGAGATTTAAATAGTCAGTGCAGTTCAATCAGCTTTGGTCATGGGCAGTGTGTGGATCGCACCACATCAGCTGTGGTGTTGAAAATCTGCCTCCTCTGCCTTGGTTGGATGCAATGACAAACACCGGCCTTTCTGTTCGATCTTTAAAGAAAGAGAAAGATTAAAACAAAGATGCTGTGAGGCTGATGTCAGTGGAGCTCAGGTTTGGTGAAGACTTGACCTGTGTTGCCCTCTATTGGCCGGTCAGAGGTATCAGACAGTGAGCTGATGATGCGGCAAGCTGTCCTGCTCTGCTCCATTCATCCTTGACATTTTATTTTGGGTAAACATTATAAACACTGATACTCCTCTCCATTTATGTATCACCAGCTCTTAATTGTAAAAAAAAAAAACTGAAAACAAGTGAAAAAAAATATCCTGCTCTGTTTGATGATTAAAAAGTGAGTGATTCGTGACTCTAGGCTCATTACTTAACTTGGGCAAAATTCTATCTATATGTTGTTTTTTTAATTATAATAATACAAAATAGGGAGGATCACAAGTTGACATCAGAACATGGCTAGCACTGTGTCGCATAAGATATTATCCGAACTTCTCTCTTGCGCTCTTGCACAAAAATGTGAGGTCACTCCATGGAAACAAGAGCTGTGTTTGTTGCTCAGTTATTTATTTATTTATTTATTTTCACTGAACTCTTCTGTGAACAAAGTGCAACTGAATGATCAGCCAGCAGCGATCCAACATCAGAAAGGAAGTGCTTTTGAATACATGTCTCATTTGACAGCTGGTGTATGATTAATTACTCCTCTAGGCTCCAGCGTGTGTGTGTGTGTGTGTGTGTGTGTGTGTGTGTGTGTGTGTGTGTGTGTTTAGGCTGGTCCTCACAAATTGAAAGGATCGTTTCAGGGTTCGAATAAAGTTTAAGTGATGGTGAGAGACAAGAGAATGCTTTATGTCAATGTGTGTGTGTCTGAGTGAAGAGGGACTTAAATGACTTGTTGTTGTAAAGTTCTTGTAATGTAAACAGCTAAAACACTCGGTCTGCGGCATTTTGTGACAAAGTCAAATTCAGCAGCCAGCGGAAGCTTTCTCTCCATGATTTGGGTCAAAAATGAGAGCTGCTGTGGCCTGGTTCCTGAGTCCTGGCTGCGTTCCTTGTGCCATGAAAAAGACCCTTCACTAAGCGCCACCGCTTTTGAAATTCAGAGCGGGTGTATGGAGTGGAGGTGGGGCTTGAATATACATAAGAGGCTAAGACAGACCGCCAGTCCAATTTGGCACAATCTCACAAGACAATTTGCTGTTGCTCAGCCTATTCAGAGGAGCTGATTGGATCGCTCCCTTCGTTTAGACTCTGTGTCCCCTCTCCAGGAGCTTGTTAGAAAATAATCCTCTTGGATCAGCCCTCTTTTGGAAGAGAGAGACGCTGCGTTAGTGATGAGCACAGGCAGGTCGCTCACAACCGAGGCTTTATCCTGGATGTCGAACGTGGACAACGTAACAGGGGGCCAGTCCCACGACTTGGTCCTGCAGCCTATTTGGGACTACCTCCACCAGAACCACCACGACCTGCTGAGGAGCCCTCTCTTCCCTGTGTTCCTATCCGTCACCACCTACTTCCTCCTGGTTGGTCTTTATACGGCGCTGGACCTGCTGGCTCCCACCTGGCCCTGCATCAACCGCTACAGGCTCCATCCCGACGTGCAGGTCACCAGGCCGAACATCTGGACCACCCTTGGCATCACCATCTACAACCACCTGCTTTACATCTTTCCTGCCGCAGTTGCCCAGTGGCTGTGGAGGCCGCCCACCCCGCTGCCTCGTGAGGCGCCCACTCTCTGGAGCTTCTTCCTGGGCATCCTGGGGTGCATGGTGGTCTTTGACTTCCAGTATTACCTGTGGCACCTGCTGCACCATCGCGTTCCCTGGCTGTACCGCACCTTCCATGCCGTGCACCACCAGTACAACCAGCCTTTCAGCCTGGTCACCCAGTACCTGTCTGGCTGGGAGCTGTTCAGCGTGGGGTTTTGGGCCACAGTGGACCCCATCCTGCTCCAGTGCCACTGCCTCACGACATGGGGCTTCATGGTGTTCAACGTCTACGTCTCCACTGAGGACCACTGCGGCTACAGCTTCCCGTGGGCCATGCACAACCTGGTTCCATTCGGCCTCTGGGGTGGCGCACCCAAGCATGACACTCACCACCAGAGGCCCAACACTAACTTTGCCCCATTCTTCTCTCACTGGGACTGGCTGGGGGGCACCCACACCGTGCCAACTGCCTCCAGCCACGCTGCCACTGGAGAGCCAGACGAGCTGAAGGGGAGAAAAGACTGAAGGGCTTGAATTAATCCTTCAGTGACTCTGTCTCTCTTTTATTCTGCCTGCCTCTTTTGTACCTGCTCTTCTCCCACCAGTTCAAGTTTTCTTTTCCTCTCCTCTTCGGCAGAACACTTGCGCCCCCCCCCCGCCTTTAAATGTACTTTTCTCATATTCTCCTCTGCTCTCTAACAGAACCTGGATATTCTTCATTATTTAGGACTGTCACTCTTGTCATTGTCTGGTAAGTTGTTGAGAAAAATCACATGTAATGTTCATCATGCACTGTTATTCACAGAGATATTCCATCCATGTTTTTATATATGTGTGTGGGTGTTTTTTCGTCTCTAGCGCATTGTCAGGTCCTGTTTGCAGTTTCCATGCGAAATAAAAGTGAAAAAAAAAAAAAAAAAAAAAATCAAACCACTTGAGATTTCTTTGGTTGCACTTCGGCAACTATTTGAGAATGTGCTGACGGCGGATGGTGTGACCTGTCAGGGTGATTACACACACGTTAGCACGAACATTCTCCCTCCTCAGATCCGTTTCTCTCACTCACACGCATGAATAGCGGCCTTTTAGCTGCATCCCAGCATCATGCGTGGGCGCAATACTAATGTATCGTCCGCGCTCCCAGACAAAATGCTCTTACTGGAAGAGTTCTTCATTAAACTCCCAGTAAAAAAAAGGGGAGAACGTGTTAGTGATGCAAATTGTTCCACATGTGAAAATGAGAAACAAACACTGATTGACCTTACTTTGCTGATCAACTCAATCAATGACAATGACACAGGTTCTCTTTCCCATATGATAAATATGTATAATATTTAATATTATTAATAATAACAACAACAATAATAGTAATTACTAACATTTATAAATACATCTGTATGTGATTTATTTATTATTTACACAAATTAAGTAGTTGTAGTATTGTGGGGTAGCTGAACAGACGTTAGTCTGGGAATCAACATGTTTCTTTCAGCTCATAGCACATTATTTTTATGCAAAACAAAATGTGTTTGTATGCTTCTACGATTTCTTCTATTAATTTGCATTGACAGAGACTCATGTTTCATGTTTATTTCCATCACACGGGGCATCACGGTGACTCTCATCGGCAGCCCAGTTGTTGTGCCATGTTTCTGCAACAGGGTGTTTAGTGAAGAAACAATTAGTTCACATACCTCAAGCAGAACTGTCTGCAAACTCTGTTAAACTTCTTCCATTTATAATTCACACACTTTAAACTCAATCTGTAATGTGTGTTTGCTCAGTGAGCGATTTCTTTTAATGTTTAATTCAGAAACAGTAGTCAAAAGAAAGATTTCTGTTTGTTCGACAATCTGTAACCTTTGGAATAAATTATCACACTTATGTAGCTACAGGCAAAATAACTTCAACCAGTGCATCTAGTCAGGTCAGACTCTCAGTATCCAATTCTCACATTTCAATACCTAACCACTTGTCAGTCTTTGGGGCTATGTGACTGACGCAATAAGCCAGTTCCTATAGAACATACCGTAAATAGTGTGACAAGGAACTGTGCAACACAAACTACCGCTCACTCTGCATGTGTGCAACTGCAGCAGTAACACAGTCAGAGGCGGCGGTCAAACAGGCTGTTTTCCATACTGTAAAAGTATATGAGGCGCTGGTGGGGGCAGTTTTGTTGTGTCTTTGGACAGAGACAGATGATCTGTTAAACCTGTTTCCACTTTCCATACTGGCCTAACTGGCTCCCGGCAGTATAGCTTCATATTTAACAGGAGTGGGATGCCACCATTTGTCCTCTAAGTCAAGAAGGGGAATAAAAGTGTTTCCAAAAAAAATGGTAGGATTTTTTTTTTTTTTTTTTAGAAAAAACCTTTTCATGAACATTTGTTTGCCATCTTCACAAATGTAAACGTACCATGGCCAGGGAGTGGCCCCGTCCCAACGGCGTGTGAAAAGAAGACATTCTATACTCCACGAGCTGACAAAAGGTAACATGACACCCAGCGCAGCAATCATTTACCTCTTTAAACAGCCCAGAGCTCTACTTTAACCAGTCATTAAACAAAAAAAAACAAAAAAAGGAGGGGGGGGGGTTGGTTACTCTTTGGGTGGGGGCAGCTCATTTACTCCTTATCTACAGATAAAAGACCAGGACCCTTCACTTTAGCCAACAGCAGCCCCTTTGTTGACACTGTCTTGTCTTTCAGGAGACAACACGTTTCGTCTTAGGAGAGCCAAAGAGACATGTCAACTGAAAATAAAACATAACCGCAACAGAGATTAAACTGTGAAACCAGAAAGAGGCTCCTCCCAGTCACATAGGAGGTCACCATCTGAGGTGTGCAGTAAAAACATCTGAGCAGTTTAACTCTGTGCGGAAGTGAAACCAGTCGGAGGACAACCTGTTTCTGTCGCCCTCTCAACGTGCCTCATCATGTTCTCTAAAATTCTTCAACCCCCACTCTGCTCTGACCCTCCGCCGCTGGCTGGCTGAGTTTCCCCTTTTGAACAAAAACCTCAGACATCGCAACGTGCAGTAAAATGTTGTCAACTTTAATATGTACTGTATATATTGGGCGATTCTGAGTGTGAAATGCACCAGAGCACATTCCACAAATTCCTAGCATGTCTGCGAGGCAGGCAGAGCGACACACGACAATGAGTCGCGTCGACATTCCTCGCGACCGATGAAAACCGTGAGTCACTCAGGGACGGGTTACACAATCGAGTGAAGGAGTTTCACAGAAACTACATCCTGTTGTTTTGTAATTTATTTAAGAAACTATACAACAATTACGCCACTTACTTTGTAAATAAGATCAACGCTTTAGCAACATGTGGTTTGAAACATAACAACTTAAAATACGCTGCAGGGACTGCGCTCAATGACCAAATCCACATGAAAGAAAAAGTCACACGTCAGCTTAGTGTGGCTATTAATTCAGACATGGTTAAGAAATGGTTAGTGCAGTCGAAATCTTCGAAGAACCCACATTTATCTGTCCTGCACAGACGAATAAATGTCAGGCCTTAAAAGGGACCTGTCTATCTTACACACACACACACATATATATGTGAAAATATAAAAAGAAATATGCATTGATGATTCACATTTTAAAAGCAAACATCAGTTCATAATGAAGTCGCTCTCATCCCAGCACAGTCATGTTCACATTGGGATTGGAGCTGTCTTGAGGTCAACTGGTTGCGACTGAGCGGCCTCATGTGTGCAGGCCTTTGGAATTAGTCCCAGTTGCACACACTTCGTCTGGCTAACACGTGCTGCTCTGCGTGTTTCCCGTCTCCGACACGTACGACTTGCTCTTCCTGGAGTATTTCATGGAGCTGAAGGACACTCTCATCCGCTCCACGGTCCTGCTGCTGCGGCACAGCAGAGTGTTCTTCACGTGGTTCCTGAAGTCCTCGGACACAAAGTAGTAGATGAACGGGTCCAGGCAGCTGTTGAGACTGGCCAGGCACAGAGTGGAGACGTAGAAGCCGTAGCCGTTATTTATCAACCCGTTCTTCAGCAGGGAGTAGTGCACCACCAGCATGACGTTGCTGGGGATGAAACACACCAGGAAGGTCACCAGGACGGTCACGATCAACACCACCGCTCTGTGTCGGTTCTTGGATGCCGTACTCTCCTCCATGCTGTTCCCCAGAGCTCTGAGCAACAGGACATAGGCCACGACGATCACCACACAGGGGATGAGGAACACAACCACGGCCATGAGGATGAAGTAGTAGTACGGGAGCCGCACGGAGGAGAATGGATTTTCAAGGTCTTTTATGATGTTGACGTCATGGCAGGTGGTGATGTTGGGGTCTCGGAGCCTGGCGGTGTGGTCATACAGGTAGAGGGGGGTGGTGCTGAGCCAGATGAAAGCCCAGATGGCGACACACACGCCAACGGCCACCTTGGTGTTCTTGCTCTTCTGGGACAGAGGGTGAGCCACGACCCAGTACCTCTGCACGCTGAGGCAGGTGATGAACAGAATGGAGCAGTACATGTTCCCGTAGAAGAAGCTCACGAGGACTTTGCACAGCGGCTCTCCATAGGTCCAGTCGTTGCCGTTTAGGTGGTAGGCGATTTTTAGGGGCGTCCAAATGACGAAGAGAAGGTCGGCCAGGGCCAGGTTGGCCATGTAAATTGATGACGGGTGCTTCTTCTTGGTCCTGAAGAGGAAGACCCAGATGGCCATGCTGTTGGCGGGAAGTCCCACCAAAAACACGATGATGTAGACCATTGGGAGAAAGACCGTGGTGAGGTTACTCTTCAACGTCTCCGATGTCGTGCTGTCTACTACGAATAGGCCAGAGCCTTTAGGGTCTACGACCCCGATGAACCCCCGCCCTTGAGACCGCCCTAAACACAAAACAACCAAATATCAGATCAGGTCAGATTCAGTGATGGGGAGAATACTGATTGTCAACAGTAATTTTTTATAATTTTTATAATTTTTTTCCAACAGTCTTTATAATTAATGAATCATTTAAAGAATCTACAAAAACTGTCTGTCTGTCTGTTTTATCACATCCCTGAAACAGCAGTTGAGTAAATCATCCAAACCTATTTTAAACTAAACCTGTGAACAGTAATGAAGTAAATTCAGCTTAATATTATGCCACAAAAAATAACTCTGAACAAACAGGTTTAGACCAAATAAAAAAAGAAAGACATAATAAGACAAATTCAAATTCCAGCTTCTTAAATCTGAGGCTTTGCAGTTTGTCTAAAATGACTGTACAGTGAGTAGCTGTAGGTCAGGACAGGCACTGAGACAGACGTCACCATGGACTTTGAGATCAAAATGTGTTGTTAAATTCTGACAGGGTTAGGGTTAACCCTAACCCTAACCCAAGAAAATACAGAAATATATATTTTTAACATAAGTAGAATGAGAAAGGGTGACTCATTCAGTGTCTCTCCCTCTCTGAGTAACAGACCTAAACTATGCTATTGGTGTGTGTTGCTCGAAAGGCCTACATTTCCCGACATTCCCTCGTCCTCGGGAGTTAACCACAACCCAGTTTCAGATTTAGTCCGTCAAAACATCGCGTGCTTGACCGTGTTTTAATTTCGTTCTAAATACATCCATAGTACTAACAATAATAATGATAACAGTTTGATATCAGAGCCAAATCCACACTGATATAGAGTCAGACACGGAAAAGACTGTCCGTGGAATGAGGGACGCGTACAGGTCCCCGGACGCAGCGAGAAGCCGCAGCTCTTACCTGAGGTGGCGGAGACGCAGCAGCAGAACACGAGCACGAGACACGACCACCGAGTTAGACCCATCATGTCCTGCGGCCGAGCACTTGTCCTTCACTGCGCCGCTGCCCCGGGGACCGACTCTTAAATGTCGGACAACACCGCGAAGGCCACACCCCGATGTACCTGTCTGAGCGCTGACGTCACCGCCTACCTGCTGGCGTCACGTCTGAGCCAGTTTCTCTCTCAGGAAGTCTCCGGTCAGATATTTTACATATGCGAGGACGCAGATGATGGGTAGCATGTTTGTTTAATTCAGTTCTGGTCACTTCTCTGGCTGGGCCAGTGTTACATCATCGGCCTGAAACATGTTAAACTGTTTCTCAATTTCCTGCAGCAACGTGCTTCTGGTGCTCTAAACAGTGTAGAGACTATAACTAAGCAACAACAACCTAAATACTGTATAAGAGAACATTTTGATCAAAATGATCCCTCCAAAGGAATCCAGAGGAGGCTGAATGGTTCTAACATGTTACAAAATAGTGACATCACTTCCACACAGTCAAAAGTAAGTCATCCAATATTTTTGACATTTTTTTTCTGAGCAACAGAGCGAGCACTCAGACATTTTCAGTTTAGTAAATATAAAATGGGACAGGGAAAACAATTCCTGTCAATCGTTTTGTATTTTTTATCGCACACATATGTCCACCAGAGACAAACACGTCAATGATTATTTAGTTCTTAAAGTTGACACAGAGTGAAGTAATATCCAGGATCTGCCCCTTAATTGGTATCAGCAACATAACATACTGTAATTCCCTGGCCCAGGTCCTATCCCTCCACTGTTTGGCATTAATAGGATGACGCAGCTCAATAACAAACCAAACACAAAAGCAAGACACACACACACACACACACACACACACACACACACGAGTGAAAGCCCAACCTCCAAAAGAGGTAATGACTGAAAAAACTAGTAACTCATCGTGGAAGATTTGTTCTCTGCTGACACACACATATAATTGATGCTTCTGTTGGTTATTCAGCATTTTTATTGCAGAACTCACACTGTGAGACAACAAATTCTAAACACAACACATTTGAAAAGACTTGAATAGATCACAACAGATCTGCCAACGTTTGTCGTTATTTGACTCCTCTGGCATAGATACTATGGAAAAACAACTCACTCTGTTTATCGCAGGCTCTTCCTCGCTGAGTTGTTAATATTGAAGGGGATTGGATAAAAAAAAAAGATAATTCAGAAACTACAAATCAATAGCTTTAACACTTCTGAGGTAGCAATGCAGACTTACAGGGAGGCAGGTGAAGCATTATGAGGGAATTAAACAGAAAAGCTCAGGAAGAAACTGTGCCTGTGACTCTGACTACAGCGCGCACAACTCCTCACATATAGGTTGTTACCACAGTAAAAGGCAAACAGACAATTCTACGAGTGACTGTAAGCTGCAGATGGAAAAAAAGCAAGACTGTTTTGTAAACCACACCCACCCATGACCTTTCCCACTGCCTGCCTGGCTCATAATACCATCTGATATCATGTTGTGACTGGGGGGGAAGATAAATGCTGAACAGGTACTTTTATAGGTAAATTCAAAAGTTAATAAAGTCACTACTTAAAAATAAAACAACACATTTAAGATAATACTACATATTACTACATTTTTGGCAATTTTATGTCTGGATGTTGCAATACAAATACACCACAGACCAAAACAAATAAATGATTCAAGCAAAAGTGCATTGAAATCTGAAGTGAGAAATATTATAAATAAACTTTAAAATTTTTCATTTGAAGAAACAGAACCTAAGACAGTTTGATGGCTTTCTCGGTAAATAAAAAAAAAAAAAAAAAAAAAAAAAAAACAGAAGAAAGAAATATATTTCCCTCTGACCTAAAAACCCAAAGCTTCGGCTCATTAACAATCAGTGCTCTGCGTGTTGCGTGTGTCGGACGTGTACGTGTTGCTCTTCCTCGAGTATTTCAGAGCGCTGAAGGAGACCCTCATCCTCTCCACCATCCTCTCACTCCTGCACAGGAACGTGTTCTTCACGTGGTCCCGGAAGTCCGCGGAGATAAAGTAGTACACAAAGGGGTCGAAGCAGCTGTTGAGGCTCGCCAAGCACAGCGTGGTGATGTAGAATCCGTACAGGTTGTTGGTCGCCCCGCCCAGCAGCAGGATGTAGTGCACCAGCAGCATGATGTTACTGGGGGTGAAGCACACTAAGAACATAACCAGCACCGTGATGATCAAGACCACGGCCTTCCGCCGCTTCTTCGCCACATTGTCGTCCGTCATGCTGTTCCTGCTGAGCGCCCGGAGCGTGAGGACATAGGAGATGATGCACACGACAGTGGGACCGACAAATCCCACTGTGCCCATTGTCAGGAAGTAGCCTGCGGCCATTTTCTTCTGGTTGGGCTTGGTGACGTCGTGGCAGGTGAGGATGTTGAGGTTGGTGACACGGACCTGTTGGTCGTAAAGGTAGAGCGGGACGGTGAGAAGCCACACTACCACCCACACTGCGATGGAGACGCACACGGCCACGCGGTTGCTCCTCTGGCGCACGGACAGCGGGTTGACCACGGCCCAGTAACGCTGGACGCTGATGCAGGTGATAAAGCAGATGGAGCAGTACATGTTGCCGTAGAAGAACGCCATCATCACTTTGCACAGACCCTCGCCGTAGATCCAGTCGTTGCCGTTGAAGTGGTAGGCGATTTTCAGGGGCGTCCAAATGATGAAGAGCAGGTCGGCCAGGGCCAGGTTGGCCATGAAGATGGACGACGGGTGCTTCTCCTTGGTGCGGAAGAGGAACACCCAGATTGCCATGCCGTTGGTGGGCAGCCCCACAGCAAACACGATGATGTAGATGATCGGCAGGAAGACGGTGGTGAGGCTACTGCTCAGGACTTCTTTGGCCTGGGAGCTGACCCACACACCATTGTTGGTCTCTGTTCCGGTGAAGCCTCTATCATCTAACACACAATGAAAAAACACGAAAGCAGAAGTGAAACTTTTTTTTTTTTTTTTTTGCATATTAAACTCTGACTACACCTGACACTGGGCTCCTGTGGGCTGCCTGCACTGTGACCGCTGAGCTTATGTTAGTCCATCCTTTAACATTCAGCTATAATTAACTCACAAGACTTCTCTTACAGTCCTGTCCGGCGATGACAGGCAGGATCAAAACATCACGTCAAACAAACAGCGCCTATCAGTGCACATTAGTCCCCGTGTGGTGATTCTGCCTGAGCTGGATTTTGTGAAGAGGCGACGAATGGACAGCAACACGTTACCTTTCAGCGGCAGGACCGTCTGCAGGCAACACAGGAGCAGCAGCACCCGAAGGCAGCGAGTCCCAGAAGACATGACTGCACGGGGAGACATGTTACTGCCAGTGTGTGTGTGTGTGTGTGTGTGTGTGTGCGTCCGCGGGCGCGGTCCTACCTCACTTCCTTAAGAAAAAGAAACAGGTTTTACACCTGTGTGATGTCACGAGGTCAGGTGATCACGCGCGCACGCACACACACAGACACATACACACCGGTGCGTCTTCCTTCCGCCTGGTTTATGCATGAATGACGTCATCACACTTGCGTCCTTTTTTTTTACTGATTTATTTTTGTTGTTTTCATCAACACTTATCTATTATTTAAATGCAGTTTGCAAGCTTGTTCATGAATGATTCGGTTTAATGTGTGTGTGTGTGAGAGAATTCAGTATTTCCAATTCTTTTAGTGCTGCGCCATCTGCTGGAGTAAACCTACCCTGACAGTTGTGTAAAACTACAGCTTTAACACATTCAGTACTGCACATTCATCACCAGCAGGGGGCCACATAGGTCTGTATCTGTGCCTGGTTAAAATGGGTTGCATGAATTTAAAACAGAAGTACAACATAAAACACTTTGAGCAAACGCAATCAAAAAAAAAAAAATCACAATATACACAAAAGTAGTACTACCCTTCCATTAAATATAATACTTATGGGCTATAGTTACTTTCTAACATTTTCTGGACTAATCTGTCGACATTCTCTGGAGGGGCTGTGTGTGAGAACGCATATGCCCAAGTGAGAGCCTCCAGATTTTCATTACTCAGGTAAAGAGTCAGTCAATGTGGGAAGACGGCAGGATTCCCTGCGAGCAGGAATACGAAGATGTTGAGAACTGTTGTTGATTAGAGCAGACGAGAGTGTCCATGTGATGTCAACTAAAACATGTCATCTCCTCAGGGGAATGCGTCATGTCCGGCCTGTCCTCACCTGAATTGTGCGGACATCCTGTTGGAGCCATAGTCTGAAAAAGAGCTATAAACACGTACAGTGCAAAGACAGAAAAGCATTTCATATCATGAAATGTGAACTCTCTCAGACCAGCAGTTTGTTGTACTGGCTGTTGAGGTTGGCGTGGAACGAGTCCGTCTTGGTGTCTATATTGGAGCTTTCTGTGCGACTGGCTTTGAGAATGGTTCTGGAGCTGGATCGAGGGGAACTACTTGATGACGAGGGCCGAAAGCTGCTACCCCCCGAAATCTTCTGACATCTCAGCACGCTGGAGAGTTGTTTCTGGCACTGGGATGAGCCAAAGTAGTAGAGCAGGGGATCCAGGGCGCAGTTCAGACTGCCCAAACACATACACACTAGATAGGCTACGTAGGAGCCATCCTGGTTCATGTCATCATCATTAAACTGCAGATAATGTGCCATCAGTAGACAGTTGGCAGGTGTGAAACACAGCACGAATATCACCAGCACTGTTCCAGCCATCACCACTGCTCTCTTTCTCCTGCGTGAACGTCCTAGAACGCCGTGTGGGACTCTGCTCAGGGCCCAGATCACACGGGTGTAGGACACCACTGTGATGAGCAGAGGCAGGAAGAAGAAGACGCAGCAGAGGGCGATGAAGTAGAACTTGTAGTAATAGATTACTGTGTCCACAGTCTGGACGTCGTGGCAGGTGGTGATACCCAGCTGGCTAATGTGAAAAGTCTGGTCGCGGATCACAAGGGGCACAGAGCCAGCGAAGGATAATATCCACATGGCTACACAGGTCATGACTGCATTCCTCGGCCTCCTCCAAGACATAGAGTCAATAGGATAGACGACAGCAAGGAGACGGTCCACACTGATGCAGGCTATGAGCAGAACAGAGCAGTACATGTTCCAGTAGAAGGCCAGGGTGACCACGCGGCACATGACCGAGCCGAATATCCAGTTGTTGCCTCCAAAGTGATAGGAGATCTTGAAGGGCAGCAACATGGCGAAGAGCAGATCGGCACAGGCCAGGTTCAACATGAAGATGGCTGCTGGCTTCTTGGGTTGGATCTTCAGAGTGAAGGCCACGACTGCACAGATGTTGATGGGCACGCTGAAGAGGCAGACCAGTGTGTAGAAGGAAGGGATGAGGATGGTGGACACAGAGCCTCTGAAGAACAAGTCTGCTTCTTCTGAGATGTCCACTCCCTTGATTCTGGTTCTGTTACGCACCAGATCACTTTCAGAGAGATTAGATCCAATGACCTCATTATATGAATCATGATAGTCTATTGGTTCGTATGTTCCGGAAGGGACAACAAACGTCCGCACTTGTGCAGTGCCTGGAGAGAGGGAGAGAGAACGATTGTTTAATCAGAGTATCAACAGGTTTTTGATTCACATTCTAAAAAAAACAATTTTTTCAAATATATATTTTAATGGAAGAATATGAAGAATAAGCAGTGGCATCTCTCTTAACTCGACTAAAGGATTTATTGAATGAGAAAATTGTGAGTTAACCGATGACCAAGCAAAATAGACTTTTTTTTTTTTTTTTCATTTTTCACTTAGATTATTTTCCAAATTAAAATGTGCTGGTCCGTGAAATACCCAAATCAAAAACATAAAATAAAATAATTATTCAACCAAAAGTCTAAAATACAAAAACAGGTCGCAGTGAAACAAATGAAACAACAAATCATCACACTGAGAAGACTTCATTGTCGGGCCACTTCACAGATGGTGGAGAGCACTGACAAACATGCGGACGTGTCATCTCCCATTCATCCCAGTGCTCATCTGGTCGCTGTTAAGACCACATGATTCACGTCTCCCTCCTGTTGAGGGGTAGAGGAGGCTTTTTGATTCCGCATCCACACAGAAATGACTCACATCTCTGTGGACCCCTGCTGTGAAGCCACAGAAACACACAGTATGATCGATTAGCACCCACCCCTCCCCTCCATCTGTCGTCCCTCAGCTCCATCCATCCATCCATTCAAAAGAGGCGTCTCTGTGACTGCAGCTCCTGCCATCCATACCCCAGCAGCGAACCCCTCTCGAAGACACTCAGAACTATTCCTCTCCCCATTAACCCGATCAACATGTACACATACATATCATAAATACATATAAGTGTACCATGCAGGACGTACTTGTACTGCACATTCTCTAGTCAGTCAGGGAACCTCTTTCACTTTAGTTTGACTGCTGCAGTTGATCATTATCCATTAACCAACTCATCTTTTCAGTTTCAGTGAAAAAGAGCAAAACAATATCAAACGTTATGTACCCTGGAACCTTCATGTAGAACAGGATAGACGTTAAACTGTGTTGCTTCTAATCAGAAAGAGACCGAAGTCTTCTCACCGTTGTTTTTCACAGCTGAGGAGGCACATGCACACACCAGAACCAGCAATGCAGGGAACACTGGAAACATCCTGCCGGTTAAAAAGGAAGCAACAGCAAAAATATATTTCAAAAAAGGATTCTGTTAAATAATGTTGACCAGCGTCAGTTCTCTGTGTGTCCTGTCTCTCTCGCAGACTCTTTCTGCTGCTGATCGTGACCAGTGAGGTGTCTGCCCAAGAACCGGAGGAAAAAACACAAAACCCCCGAACAGCCAATCAACCGCAGCATCTGCACCCACAGAGACATTCCTGTCCAATGATGTCACCTTTCCGGTCACACCAACACCATACACGTCCACTTCTACTTTGACTACCCCACAACTGGGCCTCCATTTGCTATCATGTGTTTTACATAAACATGCCATGCTTGAAGAAATATCCCTGGAGATGCCTAAGTGTTTCCTGTTTGTAACAGTCAAATGACCTCACCAGATAGAAATTGAGATGGGAATTTAACCACTAAAATGACAGATATTAGTACAAATTGTTGATGTCTTTGTTTACTAGCTAATAGCTTCCTGTCTCAGACACTCAGATGATGTTTTAATAAGCATTTACCCTGTCTCTAAGGCCTGGCAGTTCTCTCACGGAGATCAAGCCCAAAAAAGGGGCTTTGGGCTTTGGCTTTAACGAGTTATGTAACACAGCAAAATGAGGATGGAAGTCAGAAGTCATTACAAACGAACGTGGATAAAGGTAGTGTTTTGTACAGAAATGTGCTGGTTGCGTTCTCACTGCGAGGGTTTGGAAGGTGAAGAGGCCAGGATGGGGTGGGCGTCGTCTGACTCATCCACCTAGCCGCAGGGGGAGCTGATATCTGAGCTCACAGACGGACAGACTAAACCCACTTCCTCTCAAACATACTTGTCACCATCACCTGTTTCTCATATATAACAAAAGTACTTTTGCGATAAGAGATCATTTCACGCTCACAAATGCTAAAAACAGCAGTTGCTCAGATATCAGAGTGCTATCGGTCTCCCCATCTAACTCTAAAATGTCAACTACACATCTGGAACAGTCTACAAATACAAACCCGATATTTGCTGTGAGGCATGAAATTAACTTTTTGAGCAACATTAGCGTTTACATTTACTTGCGCAGTGTTGCTTCTACACACCTCACCTGGATGCTGGTTGCATCTTTTGTTCTGAAACCCCTTAATAACTGAGCCATGGTTAAAAAACGACCATCCAGTAGACAGAAACCCTGAAGCTGCACCAAGAGCTGTTCACAAAGTTCTGTGAAGCTCGACTCAGTATGCCGAATCCCACACTGGATGATCTTCTGTCATAGCTGCTTCCCCCAATGTGCCAACGTTACTCAGAGACAAACAGGACACCGCGTCTTTTCACAGACGGTTCAACAGCAAAACAGAAATTTCGGGAATTAGTAGATTGAGATTCTTGATTCTTTAGTCCCCTGGCGTTTGGTTTACCTCACCTCCACAGGGACATATTTGGCTTTTTGATGGCTAAAAGTTCCACTATGTTCACCAGCTCATTACTACATTAGCCTGTTTGTTGGAGCAGGAAGTGCATTGTGGGTTTAAATAGCATGTTCCCTTGAAACAGTGAAACAATCAACCAAATCAGGGTGGAACGAAAACAACCTAACTGTGGGATAGACAAGCAAAAACAGGATGAGCGAAGCGGGGATCTTTATCATCAACAACCAACTAGTTTTGGAATTCGTAAAATACTTGGAAATATAAAAACTACGATTACAACAGGTTCAGCTGTTGTCATGAGAGAAAGTGCAGCTGGTCCTGTTGTTGTTCTCGCAGCCTGCTGAGTTTGGGCGTTCCTTCACTAACAGAAGCCCATTCCTGCTGAGAACAAGAGGAAGGATACAGACTGTGGGAGATTAGGTCCACAGTGAAGTTACTGGCATATTTCAAGGCAAGTTTATTTCCTGCTTTGGGGTATTCTGTGTTCACTTCAGCACTTTTTATCACATCCCCAGGCATAGGGCCATGCTGAAAGGAACAGAGAAGAACAAAGAGCCGAACAATGAAAACATCAAAGGGGGCATTATGCTCTGTAAGAAATGAGAGAGAGAGGAGGGGGGGGATATGAACGATATAGATATATGAATGCAAAAGTGCAAAAGTCTATGTCAGAGACAGGATATAAATAATAATGACGAGAGTAACACCCACAAAGTACATTCCTCTGCCAAGGCCCAACACTCCCTAAAAGCAAAACATGTAAGAAATGCTCTGGGCTCGGCTGCAGTCAGACTCCCCCTACAGGTGGGAGGAGTCAACTCTGCTGTAAATGCATCGGTGTGAGTTAGCGTTTGTCCTGTGTCCCTTTTCTTTCCTAAGGATCCTCTGTTATTTTCTAGATTTCTTTTACAAATGTGCAATTCATTTTTAAGAAATGCGCGACAAAAATCAGACTCAGTTATCTGTGTATTTTAATTTTGGTCAGCAAGCAGTCACACTCAGTCATAGTTACATCCCTTTTGCAATCACCATTACTGCAATACAAATAGTGTAGCTCTGCTAATATGTGACGAGGCGATATGCTGTCATAAATGAATGTGTGCAAGGCAGAAGGTAAATGTTGGTTATAACATAACCAGTGTTATCAATTTTCATGATATCATATAACATTATAAGAACAAAACACAGGACAGCATCACTAGTTTAGGCTGCAGTGTTGGTTGCTGACTATATCTGCTTTTTCTGATAGGAAGCATGTGGTTGGGGTTTATATGGTATGTTGACCTGGTGGAGGTTAACCTTCAGGTATTTCTTACAACAGTTCAGTGACTCCTGGCCCAGAGGAGGAAAGTCCATGACAGCCCTCAAAAATCCTCTGACACCTCAGCATGCTGGAGAGTTGTTTCTGGCACTGGGATGAGCCAAAGTAATACAGCAGGGGATCCAGGGCGCAGTTCAGACTCCCCAAACACATACACACTACATAGGCCATGTAGGTGCTTTCATTGACGTCCAGGAACGTCTCATCATAATCATGATTAAATTCCACATAGTGTGTCATCAATAGACAGTTGGCAGGTGTGAAACACAGCACAAACATCACCAGCACTGTTCCAGCCATCACCACTGCTCTTTTTCTACTGCGTGAACATCTTCGAATGCTACCCGGGACTCTGTTCAGGGTCCAGATCACACAGGTGTAGGACACCACTGTGATGAGCAGAGGCAGGAAGAAGAAGACACAGCAGAGGGCGATGAAGTAGAACTTGTAGTACCGCAATATCATGTCCACAGTCTGGATGTCGTGGCAGGTGGTGATACCCAGCTGACTGATATGAAAAGTCTGCTCATGGATGACAAGGGGCACAGAGCCAGCGAAGGATAATATCCACATGGCTACACAGGTCATGACTGCATTCCTCGGCCTCCTCCAAGACATAGAGTCAATAGGATAGACGACAGCAAGGAGACGGTCCACACTGATGCAGGCTATGAGCAGAACAGAGCAGTACATGTTCCAGTAGAAGGCCAGGGTGACCACGCGGCACATGACCGAGCCGAATATCCAGTTGTTGCCTCTTAAGTGATAGGAGATCTTGAAGGGCAGCAACATGGCGAAGAGCAGATCGGCACAGGCCAGATTCAACATGAAGATGGCTGCAGGCTTCTTGGATTGGATCTTCACAGTGAAGGCCACGACTGCACAGATGTTGATGGGCACACTGAAGAGGCAGACCAGTGTGTAGAAGGAAGGGATGAGGATGGTGGACACAGAGCCTCTGAAGAACAACGCTGCGTATTTTGTGACGAACAGTTCAAGTTGCATTCCGTTGATGTCGGTTTTATTATCAACATCATCAGGATTTATGCTGGCTGTCATCAAATCAAATCCAGACCCCGCATATGAATTGTTTAAACCAGAACCTTGAGCCCATTCCCGCGTAGCTGGAGAGAGAGAAAGAGAACAAGAGTCACTGATTGCATTGCACTTCTCATTATTACTGGATATGTTATTCTGATTTCACATCTGATCACTTTTCAAAACTATAGGGCTCATATATCCTGGCAACATAGCTCCAATTTTTGGATCAGGACATGGACACATTTCCTGTGTAGCCGGAGCGAGAGAGAGGGAGAGAAAGAGAGAGAGAGATTTTTTTTATTTTTATTTTTTACATTTTATTTACAATTATTCAATTCAATACATTTTTAAAAGTGTTAATGTATATAAATAATTAAAAAAACAATATTATTACATCAGTCAGATAAAAAGTGAGGAAAAGACAGCTGTTCCTCGTTAACGGTGCAGAGTATGTTTTTAAAACACCAGCAATTTTTAAATGACTCATGATCAGACATATGTTTATAAAAATTGAACTCGAGTCTGAGTCTGGCCCGCAGGTTCGTTACCCACCGTGCCTTTGCTTCCTGCCCTTCTCTGTTCTCTACCCTGTTTTTCCTACTGACATAAATGACCAGTTTCGCCTGATATAAAATTTAAGAGCTGCCACTTGTCTTTGTTCGACTTATTGTAGCCAGCTCCCTTGATAAAATTCTTTTCTGTGAAAACGACATTAAAAAGACTAAAAACTGTGGATAAAAGAGAGAAGAGAATTGTGAGTCTCTTACACTCAATAAAAACGTCAAAAATAGTCTCACATATGCCGTCGAAAGGACAACTGTTAATTACAGTGGGGTCAAGAACAGAGATGAAGGCATTGGAAGCAACGGCACCATGTAAAATTCTCCACTGGAGGTCTCCTGTTTTTGAGAGGTTTGTATAAAATTCGCCATTGTGGGAATGGTCCATGTTCCCCCCACTTCCGTGTCCACATAGTGGGGGGCCTGTCGCTCAGCCCGGCCTGGTGGATGCTCTTTATACAGTTTCAATAGAAAGTATTTTTGTCTCCTTTGTGTAAAGTTAGACTTTGTTGATTGATCACAGTGAGTAGGGGGGCGGTCCTTTCCCCCAACCCTGGGCTCAAGATGATTTCTAGATAGGGGTCTGCAGCCTCAGGAACACGTTTTTCACCTACATAATCCTTCAGGAGACCCTTCTCCTGCTCTGTTTAGCCTCTGGGTCCAGAGGTCTAGGATCCTCTGGGTCACACGGATCGACTGCAGCCCCAGTAGCAAGCCCAGGGCCTGGGCGTTGTTTAATGCCGGCCCCACTGCATCCACCAGCTGCTGTAAGGTCAGGGTCCCAGACCGCGGCAGCGCCGCCATCAGACCAGGTGTTGTGTTGTCACTGACGTCCAGTCGGGCTCCATTAATTAGTGGTTCTCTCAATAACCAGTAGAGAGAGTCAGTGTTTGGGGACCTTTTATGGTAAAAAAGGGCCCATGATTTGAAAACACCTCGATAAAAAGGAGGCAACCCACTTAAATTTAGGAATTTAGAATCCATTAAAAACAGAGCATCATCCAACCCCAGCTTATTGGCACGCCTAAGGATGCTGCTGGCCACATCTCTCCACGCCAGATCTGCCGGCCCTGTGAGATATTTCTGAATAAACTGTAGCCTCCTCCCTGGCTAAAAACAATACCCCCTGTGGCAACCAGTGCAGACCACCCCAGAAATTTTTTTGAATGTTGGCTAGGAGGCCTGGAGGGGGGTCTACACAAATTAAACGGTGCCACAGTTGGGATGCTACTAGATTGTTTAAAACCAAGACTCTCCCCCACAGAGACATTTGAGGGAGCAGCCATTTCCAATTTTGCATTTTTTTAATCACTTATTTCTGTGACAGTCTCCCAGTTCTTTTTAACAATATTTTCATTTCCTAAAAACACTCCCAGGTATTTTAGACCATCTTTTTTCCATTTTAAATTCTGTGGGAGGAGTGGGAGGCCGTCACTCCATTCACCGGCAGCAAGGGCGTCACTTTTGCTCCAATTGCTGCCGATGCGAGACTAAAATCTTTAATGATTTCTGCTAAAATCTACATCTTTCTGATTTCTGATAAAAATGATAAGATCATCTGCGTATGCAGATAAAATTGTTTTTACTGAAACCAGGGTAAAACAAACCTTGTCGACTATCACGTATTTTGTGGAGGAGAGGTTCAAGGGAGAGAGCGTAGAGCATCCCTGACAGAGCACAGCCCTGCTTGACACCTCTACTCACCCTAAGAGGAGCACTCAGACTGCCGTTGAACTTCAGCACACTCTCAACATTTTTCAACAGCACCTTGACCTTAGCTATGAAACCAGCACTGAACCCAAACTTCTCCATCACTTGCCACAAGAAGTTGTGTTCAACACAGTCAAAAGCCTTTTCCTGGTCTAGGAAAATCAGACCAGTGTTTAAGCCCAGTGAACTAGAGACGTCCAAAACATTTCATATTAGGTGGACATTGTCCACCATGGACCTGCCGGGGACACAATAGGTTTGGTTCCGGTGGATGATCTGCTCCATAACCCTTCCCAGCCTGGAGGCCAATACTTTGGACAGAAGTTTGTAATCCACACAGAGCAAGGACACAGAGCTCCAGTTTCGGATGTCCTGCAGGTTTCCTTTTTTTGAGAGCAGTGTGAGGACAGCTCTCCTGCAGGACACTGGCAAGGAACCCGAGGCCAGAGACTCATTAAAAACCTGCACCAGGTCAGGTGCTAAAACCTCCCAGAAGGGGTGAGGCCGTCAATGCCAGGAGCCCGCCGTCCCTGCATTCCCTGCAGGGTGGTCTGCAGCTCCTGAATCTGGATGGGGGCCTCGAGCTGTGAGTTGGCCCCTTCTGGGACTTGAGGTAGCCCGTTACAGAACCCCTCTGGCAGTGCCCTCCTGTTTACTGCTGAACAGTGACTTATAAAAACCCACAGCTCAATTTTGTACTGGGCTAGGTTCCGTTGTGTCTGAGAGCGGTGCGTGGATTACTTTCCTCTGTCCGTTCTTTTTCTCCAGGCTGAAGAAGAAATTAGTGGGAGCATCCATCTCTTTGATGTTTTGGACCTGGGACCTGACTAGAGCGCCCTGAACTTTATTATCCAGCAGGTTGACTAATGCCAGTTTTTTGACTTTGGGGCTCTCAATATGGCCTCAATTTCCCGCAGACTCGCTTAAGTGTTCTAGTTCCACTATATTGGTCTCTAGATCTTTCATAGATATGGTGACGTCTCAGGTGACTTTGAGGGTTTGCTGCGGCTGAACACTTTGGAGAAGAGGAAGCCCACTCCTCCACTCAGAGGAATCTGGTGGCTTAAAATGACTTCCCTTTCCCACTCCCTCCTCCAGTCAGACTAATGACTAAAATTTTTTATTATTTGCTGTTTCATATATAAAATGTCCCTTTCTCTGTTCTGTTACACCAGGGGTGGGCAAACTTTTTGATTCGTGGGCCACAATGGGTTCTAAAATTTGACAGAGGGGCCGGACCACGAGCAGATGGATGGAGTGTTTTGATAACCCCACCTCGTTGGAGAAAAAAATACATATCATGGGATATGGAGAAAACATGTGCTTTGAAAATGAACAAAAGCATTACAACAAAATATCTGTCTTTGACGCCCCACGGTATTCAACTATTTATTGAAATGAGTCTTAAAATACTGAAAATTAAATGAACCAAACTTTTTTATGACTAACAATTTCTATTTTAAAGCACTGAAAGTTGTGTTATCCTTCAGGATATCATCATTATCACTCTCCTCCTGACTGTCTTTATTTCCAAAACGGTAGGAGATGCAGATGTACTTGTCCTGCTGCTTCTATTCAATTTGTTTCCCCAGTGCCAAAAGTCAACAACGACCAGTGCAAGGACCAAACAGTAGCAGCGAGCTTATTTTGAGAACTTGCGCTCACCTGCGCATCACTTATGTGCGCTCCTTAACAGAATGAACATGTAACATATAACATACTGAACTAATTATTTTAGCATATAACTATGCTAGCATAGTTAGTGTGCTTTGTGGCAAAGTGACGGCTAATGTTGTATTCCTTAAAAACCACCACAGTTTGAAAACATCAGAATTGCAGGCAAAATAAAACATTAACAAGGTTTATTCATTTAATTTTTTCAAGTTCGGCGGGCCGGATTAAAATGTTTAACGGGCCGCATATGGCCCCCGGGCCGTAGTTTGCCCACCCCTGTGTTACACCATTAACATTTAAGACCCCCGTTTAAAAACATCCATGTCAAGAGTGATGTTTAGAACTACGATCAAAGATAAAAAGTTAATTAAAACACACAGCGCTGTTCATCTGAGCGGCCGATACCACACTGCTGTGACCGACTTTTTCCCCCACAGCGAGGCCAATGTCATCAACGCTGCAGGGGATCGTTTTAAATTTTAAGTCTTAAAGATTTTCTTCAAAAAATATAAAGCAGGAAAAGAACGCAAATTGTTGTTCTGGATCACTGTGAATTATCCAATGATCATTGTTTCACCCTCTGAGGAAATGTTCCGATCAAACGTTCCCCTCATAGGAGGAAGGTGATCCCTCATCTGTGACTTCAGTTCCTGAGGTCCTCGCTCACATATTTTCCTCCTGATTTGAACCATCGGCATTTTTTAACACCACATAGACCCTTTGTACCATACAGTGGAAACCCTCTCCATCAACAGTATATGACTGTTTTAAATTAAAATATGGCATACATAATTATCATAATATCTTATTATTTAAAAAGTCATATGATTTTAGTAGTTTTCATCATGAAAAGATGTATAAAGTTTTCTTACCATTCATCAGATGTGAGTCGGCACAAGCACCCATCAGAACCATCAGCAAGGCTTTTTGAAACACCGAAAACATTGTGCTGGCCAAACTGAAGCAATGAAGACAGAAAACTGTTAATCTCAAATACCTGACTCTTGTCTCTCTTGCAGCCTCTCTCTCTGCTAGTCACAGCAGATTGTGACCAGTATTCTAAGTCCAAGTCTATTGGGTCGACTGGCTCCAAAATAACCCAGAAGCATTCCTGTCCACTGATTTTCCATCACAACAACAAGTTCAATGCAGCAGTTTATGGTCCATTAGGAACAATGTCATGGGGGCTTTTTCAGTCTCAGAGGACTACTCCACTTGAGGTCATTTGGGGCTCTACAATAAATCTGAGCAGCTCAATGATTCACATGTTTTCAAACAAGCTCTGAAGCCAAAGCTCGCCATCGCTGGAGGAATCACCATCATGTGCTGGCAGAGCAGGTGGAGATGGCACAATCTGCGGCGGAACCGTAGCCCCGGGCTGGGCAATAGCCTTCAACATAGCCCGGTGCACGTTCCTGACCCTCTGCAGGTCCTCTACCGGAGCAATGGTGTAAACGGGCCCTCCATCAGGGGGCACCCGCACAACCTGGTAGACCACAGGCTGCGAGAGGTCTTGAATCTTGTGGTGACCTCTAGTGACATGGTCCCTTTGATAAACCAATAGACCAACTGGGAGAGGTGCATCCTGGACCTGCTGGTCATACCGCTCCTTCCGGCGACCAGCAGTAGCCAGCAACCGCTCGAGAGCACCCTCGAAAGAAACCCTCAGTCGGGCTTGGTGTTCAGCCACCCAATCCTGTACCGCTCCGGGTACTGGTTCTTGAACACGGCCCAGGAGGAAATCAACAGGAAGGCGGGGTTCTTGCCCAAACATCAAGTAGAAGGGTGATTCACCAGTGCCTCGGTGAGGTGTGGTATTATAACAAAATAGCACTTGGGGCAAACAGGAAGCCCAGTCCTTTTTCTGTGATGACGGGAGGGTACGGAGGAGGTTATGAAGCATTCTGTTGAACCGCTCACATTGCCCATTACCCACAGGGTGGTATGGGGTAGTACGGGAGCTTGTAACACCATACAGTTTACAGAGCTGGTGTATCAATAAGCTCTCAAAACACCTCCCCTGGTCTGAGTGAGGCGGCTTGGAACTTATAAAACCATTCAGACAACAATACCTGAGCCACGGTAGAGGCCCGTTGGTCAATCTTTAGCAAAGCAAAGTTTATCAAACAAAACAACAAAAATAGAAATAACCAAACCTAATAAATGGGGTAAAATAATTGGTCTAAAATCAAAAGAAAAGAACCAGGATAGGGCTGAGACTTACCAAGGCGACAGGAACTCACAAGGGGGAGGGAAAAGCACTGCAAATTAATCACCCGTGACACTGCATACCAACTAAATATGGGACTCGTGAAGAAAACCACCACCAGGACGGGGACTGCCACCTTGCGTCTCTGCACCTGTCCAACACAAGAAAACAATCAAAACCCGCTAAACCACCCAAAATAAACAACAACATAACACAAATGAAACAAACACAATTCAACAGAACTTAATAGAAATTATAACCTATAAAAACAATATACGTTGTAACCACTACGTGCATAATGCACCGGGACTTGAGGGAAGCCAAGGTAAGCTTCCAGTGGCCGACACAGCTCTAGGAAAAATATTATAAAAGAGTCCGTATTAAAAAGCTAAAAGAGTCCACGTGACACGTGTGCCACGACAGTGATGGCGGCACTCGGATCCTCCATATGGAGCCCAAACGGAGCAAGGCCCTCAGGAAGCGCCGGATGAGCCACAGGTGAACTCAAAACAGCCGAGTGAACCAAAAGCATAAGGATAAGGCACGCTGCGAGTGACCGCAGCTCGTGGCTACAAAGTGGTAATCATACAGTCAGTTGAGAGACTGGTAGCCGATTAATTAATAAAATAGACAGACCACGGCGACCCATCACAACGACGCAAAGCAGCACATGGGAGAGCACCGGACCCGCTCCCCAGAGCCCCACAGCCACGGCACACTGCAAACAATGAGTGGCATCACTACGTGCGCCAATTACGCACGGACTCGTTGCCTGAGCGGCTGGATGCTAAATACCTGCGCACGCACCACCCTGCAATCAGCGCTGCTCAGCTGGCGCGGTGCCACACAGGAGCAGAGCAGACCTCTGGTCACAGTCGTTATAGTGTTAATTTATTTGCGATCTGAAAAGTGGAACTGTTTTAAATCTGGGAAAACCCAGGCCACAGTTTGTTTCTCCACAGCTGCTGCTCTCGTCTCCCAACTCTACCAGTTCAATGATGGCTCAGTGCAGACAGGCAGAAGAAAATAGCGGGGGGAGGGATCCCTACTTTAAGTAGACCACGCTCCCTCACAGAGGTCTGTGTGTAGGTTTCTGTGATTTTCTAAATTTCTTGAACAAGATTACAATTCATTCTGAAGAAATGTGCGTCAAAGAAGGAAACGTAATGTAAGAAATGCTCTGGGCTCGGCTGCAGTCAGACTCCCCCTACAGGTGGGAGGAGGTGTAAGTCAACTCTGCTGTAAATGCAACGGTTTGAGTTAGCGTTTGTCCTGTGTCCTTTTTCTTCCCTAAGGATCCTCTGTTATTTTCTAGATTTCTTTTACAAATGTGCAATTCATTTTTAAGAAATGTGCAACAAAAATCAGACTCAGTTATCTGTGTATTTTAATTTTGGTCAGCAAGCAGTCACACTCAGTCATAGTTACATCCCTTTTACAATCACGATTACTGCAATACAAATAGTGTAGCTCTGCTAATATGTGATGAGGCGATATGCTGTCATAAATTATTGTGAGTAAGGCAGAAGGTAAATCACACACGTTAGTTATAACAAAACCAGTGTTATCAATTTTCATCCCGTGATATCTAACATTATAAGAACAAAACACAGGACAGCATCACTAGTTTAGGCTGCAGTGTTGGTTATTGACTATATCTGCTTTTTCTGATTGGAAGCATGTGGTTGGGATATGTTGACCTGGGAGAGGTTAACCTTTATGTCCCAGGGTCAGCTTTTTCTTATACCAGTTCAGTGACTACTGGCCCAGAGGAGGAAGGTCCATGACAGCCCTCCAAAATCTTCTGACACCTCAGCATGCTGGAGAGTTGTTTCTGGCACTGGGATGAGCCAAAGTAGTAGAGCAGGGGATCCAAGGCACAGTTCAGACTGCCCAAACACATACACGCTAGATAGGCCATGTAGATGCTTTCATTGACGTCCTGGTTCATGTCATCATCATTAAACTGCAGATAATGTGCCATCAGTAGACAGTTGGCAGGTGTGAAACACAGCACGAATATCACCAGCACTGTTCCAGCCATCACCACTGCTCTTGTTCTACTGCGTGAACGTGCTTGAACGCTGCACAGGACTCTGCTCAGGGCCCAGATCACACAGGTGTAGGACACCACTGTGATGAGCAGAGGCAGGAAGAAGAAGACACAGCAGAGGGCGATGAAGTAGAACTTGTAGTACCGCAATATCATGTCCACAGGCTGGATGTCGTGGCAGGTGGTGATACCCAGCTGACTGATATGAAAAGTCTGCTCATGGATGACAAGGGGCACAGAGCCAGCGAAGGATAATATCCACATGGCTACACAGGTCATGACTGCATTCCTCGGCCTCCTCCAAGACATAGAGTCAATAGGATAGACGACAGCAAGGAGACGGTCCACACTGATGCAGGCTATGAGCAGAACAGAGCAGTACATGTTCCAGTAGAAGGCCAGGGTGACCACGCGGCACATGACCGAGCCGAATATCCAGTTGTTGCCTCCAAAGTGATAGGAGATCTTGAGGGGCAGCAACATGGCCAAGAGCAGATCGGCACAGGCCAGATTCATCATGAAGATTGCTGCTGGCTTCTTGGATTGGATCTTCACAGTGAAGGCCACGACTGCACAGATGTTGATGGGCACGCTGAAGAGGCAGACCAGTGTGTAGAAGGAAGGGATGAGGATGGTGGACACAGAGCCTCTGAGAAACAGCTGCGCTTTTTCTGGGATTAACAATGTGTTGCTTTTATTCTCCTCTATTCTGCTGACATCGACTTTTTTATCAACATCATCAAGATTTTCAGAATATATGCTGGCTGTCATCAAATCAAATCCAGACCCCGCATATGAATTGTTTAAACCAGAACCTTGAGGCCATTCCTGTGTAGCTAGAGAGACTGAAAGAGAACAAGAGTCACTGATTGTTGTAATCATTATCATTATCAATAGATATATTATGCTGATTTCACATCTGATCACCTTCCACAACTATAGTGCTCCTATATCCTGGCCACATAGCTCTCATTTCTGGATCATGATTTGGACGCATTCCCTCTGTAGCTGGAGAGAGAGGTAGAGAGAGAGAGAGAGAGAGAGAGAGAGAAGAGTCAATCATTGTCATTATCATTGTCATTGGACATGTTATGCTGATTTCACATCTGATCAATTTTGGAAACTATAGGGGTCCTATATAGAAACATGCTTTTAGGTTTGATAACCCGCTTTGGAAGCTCATTCCACTTATCTGGAGTGAGAGAAAGAAAAGAAGGGTCACTGAATGTCTTTATCATCATCATTAGATATGTAATGCTGATTTCACATTTGATCACTTGTATAATCTTCAGGGCTCATAGATGGTGACACAGCTTTTGGTTTAACATTAGGATATGGACGCATTTCTTTTGCATATGGAGAGAGAAAGAAAGAGAAAGTTTGTTTAATCAAGGTGTTAATAGATCTTTTTTATTCTGGTACTGAAATGATTTGTATTTACTTTGTCAATTGATTGTCAATATGGGCAACTAGTTTGATTTAGAGTCAATTAATTGAAACTGCGGTTCAAACTATCATTCCAGAATATAATCTGTTTTTTTTGGTTTGTTTTTTTTTCACTTTTTCAGCCTCTCAAATATGAATTTTATGAATGTTTCAATCAAAGATATAAATGGTCCCCTCATAGGAGGAAGGTGATCCCCTCATCTGTAACTTCAGTTCCTGAGGTCCTCGCTCGTATCTTTTCCTCCTGATTTGAACCATCGGCATTTTTAACACCACATAGACCCTTTGTACCATACAGTGGAAACCCTCTCCATCATTCATTAATTATTTAATCCATGTTTACATTAATGTGTCATAATAAATAGAGTCTGACTCTTTAATTTAACACAATATGTGGCATATATAATTTATCATAACATTTTAAAAGTCATATGATTTTAGCTGTGTTTTCAACATAAAATATATATGTATATATATATGAAGTACCATTCATCTTACCATTCATCAGATGTGAGTCGGCACAAGCACCCACCAGAACCATCAGCAAGGCTTTTTGAAACACCGAAAACATTGTGCTGGCCAAACTGAAGCAATGAAGACAGAAAACTGTTAATCTCAAATACCTGACTCTTGTCTCTCTTGCAGCCTCTCTCTCTGCCAGTCACAGCAGATTGTGACCAGTACTAAGTCCAAGTCTACTGGGTCGACTGGCTCCAAAATAACCCAGAAGCATTCCTGTCCACTGATTTCCCATCACAACAACAAGTTCAATGCAGCAGTTTATGGTCCATTAGGAATAATGTCGTGGGGGCTTTTTCACTCTCAGAGGACTACTCCACTTGATGTCATTTGGGGCTCTACAGTAAATCTGAGCAGCTCAATGATTCACATGTTTTCAGACAAGCTCTAAACATGTGCTATCTTGGCCTTTCTGCATTTGTAGCCACACAGACGCCCACACATGTTTAAAGGCACGGAAACATGTCTTTATTTACGTGTCTTTATGGCTCCTACATTTGGTCATATGAAGTGATGCAACCAAGGGAGCCACAGTGGGAATCCCTCCGTGATCTAAGACGTACAGCTCGGACCTTTTGATGGTAATTTATAGTGTAAATTCTTCAGAACGTTCCCCCTAGACATAAATAAGTGGAGAAAGAATGTGCTATATAAACACGCCATTTCTTTACTGCTTAAAGAAATACGCCTAGAGACAATAAATAGCCACATCAGAAGGAAGATGTATTGCTAAAATGGCTCCAGTGGCATCTCATTCCAGACAATCAGATGAGGTTTATTTGCTTGTTATACTAACAGAAACATCTACTAGCTTTCACATTTAGATTTCAGACTCTGGGCACTCTGCAGTTATATAGGCAAGGAAACGAGGATTGAAGTCAGAACAAACAGAAAAAGTGATTATAAAGAAGAGGACGTGCTGGTGGCTTTCTCATCGTGGGAGTAGGAGGACGATGAGACCAGTGACACAAGGAGTCAATCTCAACCTACTTCTTCACAAATATCTCTCTCACCATGATGTGAATTGTTAAAGAAATGCTTTTGAGGGGGACTTTTCGGTGCGGACGCATCTAAGCTTGCAGTAAATGGTGCACGTGCAAGATATAATCACAATGTAAAGGTCCCCCCGTGGGACGCGCCATTTTCATTATGATTTTGAATCCAGCCCTCAACAGGTTTATTGTGGTTTCCGCTGTTACATCATTTTGTTCTCAGAAAAATGATGGAATGTGAATCACTGAAGATCTTGAAATCTGATGTGTTATTTTGTATTTCCAGCAGTAAAGAGGTAACATCTGGAATACAAATTTAAATTCAACCTCTCCTCACACCTTGAGTAATAAAATCAACACTTACCTGAAAACTACCACAGTGATGAACCTTGGCTCCAGGCACGAGTCTGTCAGGCTGCTGTAGTCGAAGAGTCCTCTCATCGAGGAGATTGCACCTGACCGGGTGCTCTTTGGGATGACGGCAGCTCCACGGAGCCACAGTGAAATCTGACACCTGACAGTGGGAAATGTGCCCAATCACTTTCTGGAAGATAAAAAAAAAAAAAAGTTGGAAGAAAAAAGATCGAAGATAGAGATAGAAGATAGAAGATTTTGGTGAGGAGTATAACTACTTCAGTAAATAGCATTTGCTCCACAGGCCAGTCAAAAAAAAAGTTGGAAGAAAAAAGATCGAAGATAGAGATAGAAGATAGAAGATTTTGGTGAGGAGTATAACTACTTCAGTAAATAGCATTTGCTCCACAGGCCAGTCTAAACACAACAGAGTATGACAGAAGCTGTGTACTCTTGATTGCACTGATCCAAAAATAAGTAAACAATGTCAGTATTAAGAGAATTGAATATCAGATAAACAGTGTAGTTTCATATTCCAATTATAAAAAGATAAATATCGCCCTCTTGTGGGGAAAAACTCATATCTATTTAAATGAACCAGTCAAAATGTATATTTAAAGGGTTTTAAATTAAACCTAAAAAGGTTATTGGTGTTATTAGGTGTCTTCATATGTCATATATTCTTATTTCTCAATATTAATCAAACATTGCAACTTTTTTGTGGACACGGGGGAGATATCTAACTGGATTATTATTCAAATGTTTCATATATGATTTTTCCCAGTATTTGCATCAAAACAATCCTCCTCACACGTCTGGTTTCCAATGATTGCAGTCTGAGTTAATCCGCAAGATGTATTGAGGAAGAAAGCAGTGGCCTGATGTAGGAAATGATATGTGGTGTATTATAAGTATAGACAGGAAACAGGTGTTTGCTGCAGATCTGTGGTTGTTCTTTGAGAGAGCTAAACAGAAAGGAAGGAGATGCATCACGCCTCTTATCAAAAAGACCTTCCCACCACTGACTAATTTCACCAAAAGGGACACGCGCTCATTTGTGGCTTGTGCACACGATCTTCAATCAATGTTGCATCAAAGCTTTAAAAATGACATGTTAGCAATAGGATGTTTGAATCGTTGTGTTTGTGTTATTATTATTATTATTTATGTTTTGTTTTTTTTTAAGGACGGGTGACAGTAATTACAAAATGAGAATATTCCTGTTCGTGGACTTGTTTGCTATGTTTGTCTGTTAGCCTCCAGCTTTTTCCTGCACTTGTTTATGTTTTGTTTGTAACAACTTCGCCCAGTTCTCCGTTTGAGTCACGCGGGATGTTATCAGTCGCACGTCAGCGGTAACGTCAAGGACAGGAAAAAAGTCACCGCACATCTGCGAGGTGTCGGCATGTGGTGCACGCTGAGGTCAGACACTCTCTGTCTGACAAACACATTCAGGGGGAACAGGACACAGGTCACATCTGCAACCAGCTGGGTGTTAAGGCCTCGGATAATAAAATAAAAGCATCAGAAATGCTCTTCAGAGTATGAATCATTCCAGCAGATGAAGTTTCCTGTAAATGTCAAAGTGAGCTTGAAAAGAAAACACAGAGGAAATCAAAAAAAGACGCCTTCCCCCCCATGAATACAGATGCACTTTGAAATATAGATCTACTTGCCTTTTTTATCTCTCAGCATTTTTTGACACATCAGTACACAACATCCCAAATGGTATTTATAATGTAACCAAAATACGTTAAGGCTTCCATATGTTTCAAGAAAAATAGGAGCAAAGACTAAACAAAAAAAAAAAAACGCTCATGTCCGGACACGCTTATCATCCTCAGACAGGCATTTCCTCGCTTTTCTGGTTTCAGTGTATCACCCTCTCTCCACGTCACCCCTGGGATCATAAGGCCTGAGGTAAAATGTACAGAAAGTTCCCAGATGTCCTGAGCTGCCCGCTCCCGCTCTCCCCGTGTACAGAATAGTGATTGCAAACACATTCCCTTGACTTATCCCGGCTGAGGTGATGCAAGAGGGAAAGAAGTGGAAAAGAGAATAACCAATGGGATGTGACAGATAATTCTAACATAACATATAGCACAAACTAGAGGTGGGGTCAGCTCGTGAAACAGCGTGAGAGTGTGTATAAGTTCTTATGGAGCTGTAAAGAAAGTCAATTGAATCCACATGTGTTTTTGATGTCATGCCTTTTCCTTGGGGGGAGGTGTTTTCTGACTTGACCACACCCACACAGAGGCAGCAGAAGAGGGGGAGCTGAGCAGCGTTGAAATGTGGGACTGAGGAAACAACAAACAAACGGCAGAGCAGAGCTATTTGTGACATCTGAGCTGATCCACGACAAGAAAAGATGAGGAGACTTGTATTTGTGCTCTATTTTGTTCTGTTCATAAGTGGCACACTTCAAAAAAGGGGTAAGTGGTTCTTATCTGCTTTACTTTTTACATATAGATCTTTTCACTGACTCTGTGTTGGCTCTGCTTCACATATATTTTTGGTGGTGGAAGTGAAACTGTGAGCTGATGTGATAAGCTGCAGCCTGTGGAGCGGCTCTTCAATGAGTCAAACCAAATAGCTGATAATTACGCCACTTGGAGCTGATTAAACAGATGCACTGATACAATAGGTCAAAAAGCAGGAAAGAAAGAAACTGATTGAATTCCCTGTTTGTTTGTATTAAAGAAGCAAATGTCTGTCAGTTTTGGACAAAATGGGATTTGAATGTTATCTTTAAATATGTTCCGATATTTACACACATTTGACTGAAGGATACATCTTTACATCTAATTTAAAAAAAAAATAGGAAACAGATGATTATAGTTGCAGCAACGACAAGGAACGTTTTCAGCATTTTCAATAAACTATTTAGTGATGACAACAGCTTATTTTGAAGTGCGGGGAATGGCCGCGTATTCATATGTGTGTCCTTGTTTGGTCGCAGGGAAACAGAGGATGAAAAGGCACAACAGGACGGACGGCGCCTTCCCTGAGCCCAGAACCTTCATTGGGAACCCCGTCCTTAAACTAAATAGGACTCGGGATCCCAACTCATCTCACTCTGGTCCACTGACGTTACGAAACAACAGCACAGCGGGATACCTCGACAGCCCTCTGAGCACCCGGGTCATCCCCGTCATTTATATCCTGGTGCTCGTTGTCGGGATCCCGGCCAACGCGGCCATCTTGTGCACGCTGGCCTCTAAAATCAGGAAGGTGTCCTGTGCCATCCTGTACTGCAGCCTGGCTGTGTCCGACCTCTTCCTCCTCCTCTCCCTCATCTTCAAGGCCCACTACCATTTCTATGGAAACCACTGGGTGCTCGGAGAAGCCGCCTGTCGGGTGGTGACGGCCTGTTTCTATGGCAACCTCTACTGCTCGGCCCAGACGCTGGCCTGCATCAGCATCAAGCGCTACCTGGCTGTAGTGTACCCGTTCAAGTACAAGTCCCTGCCCAAGAGGGCGTGCACGGCCTGGGTCACGCTGGTCGTGTGGGTGGCGTTCGGAGCCGCCGTCGTCCCTGAACTCCTCATCCAGCAGAGCTACCTGCTCCCCGAGCTGGGGCGCGTCACCTGCCATGACGTGCTGCCTCTGGATGCTCACTCCCACAGGTTCCTGCTCTACTACAACCTGATCCTGGCCGTCCTCGGCCTCCTCCTGCCGCTGGTGACCACTGTTGTGTGCTTCACGCGAATCGTCTGCGAGCTCAACCAGTCACACAACGACTGGTCGCTGTACATCAAGGCCAGCTCGCTGGTGTTCGCCATCTTCCTGCTGTGCTTCACCCCCGCCGGCGTCTTGCACTTCCTGCATTATGTGCAGCTGTCTGTGGACCGAAGCGAGACTCTGTATGCGTACTTCAACGTGGCCGTGTGTCTGTGCTGCCTCCACGCCTGTCTGGACCCTTTCCTCTATCTGCTCATGTCCAAATCCACGGGCTCCAGCCGGTACTTCAGGGCCCATAAAGGCAAGACCCTGAGTCTGTCTGCGTAAGAGACACACCCGTGCTAAAATCTGCTTTTCATGTCTGTTTTGCCGTTGATGTTGGGGAAGTATTCTCTGGGGCTGGAATCCCAAAAGAAAGTTGAAGGACCTCCGCTGCATCGCTTTGCACGAGCTGGACTTGATTGTTGTTGCGTGATTCAGACGAATCTGTCTTTGTTGGTCACAGAGGGAATGAGCAGGCACAGGATAAATATGATTTCAAAGACCAAATATATGTATGTTTTCTTTATATAACTATTGCTTTTCCCCTCGTCAAAACCTGAGGATAATAACGCACATTTTTATTCCTGAGCCGTCAGTATTTAGATTTCGAAAACTCCGTAAACATCGTGAGACAGGCTGAGTTTAGGAAAGTGTCCCAAACGTTTGTTTATCCCTGTACTCATACACAGTGCTGTCCGTTCATTAAAATGGAAACTGTCTGAAGATGTAGTGCAGCTTCCCACAAAGAGCCAAAGTTCAGAAATAATCTCAAGCAAATCAGATTGTTTGTTCATCTTCATAATGCCTCATCTCCTGTGGAGAATTAACCCGCAATTATGCCTCTGTAACCATGCTGGCATTTCCTGTCCAGCAAGTGACACACGTGCCCAGACTTCCTTTTCACTTGGCATTACAGAATTTACGACATCAGTCAGCTGGTGTCATGCCACACATCTCCTGTTCCACCAACGGTGTGTTTCTGGATTCACATCAGGCAAATGCAGAAGTCACTTGAATGACTGTCATGAAACCAGAGTGAGACTCGGAGTGTTATCCTCCAGGAAGAAACCATCAGAAGATGGGGAAGGTTCAGCAACAACAGCAACAAATTCAAAGCTTGAGGGAACAGGAGTGCCAACACAGGCAGGGGTGGCTCCATTCGACAGCACAGGCTGCATGTTTCAATCCCCACTGGGGGCAGGGCAGATGTTCCTTATTCTGTTAGTGATTTAGAAGTCTGGAAGAGTCAGCGTTGGGATTTGGTCTGAACCCAAGAGCAAGTTCCAACAGTTTGGGGAGGTTGTCCTTGGAAGCTTGAAATCTCTAACTCCACAACAACAGAAGCCCTTTCTATAGAGTTTGAGTAACTCATGCCACTAAACTGAAGCTGGTCCAGTTCAGTTCAATTTGCCAAGGTGTGAGGGCACCGAATGCAAAGTGGCGTATGCTGGAAAATAACAGCACCTTCTCACCCCGATACTTTCAAACTACAAACATTAAGGGTTGTGCCTTTTCAGCATTCATCACAAATTAACAACTTTTTGTTTATGTACTTATCAGAATAAATGAAAACATATGAGAGTGTGTCATGAACCACAGGATGGTTCTTGAGCGAGTTTGCTCTTGGTTCATGATGTCATTTCCCAGCAAGATGACGTCATAGAACAAAAGTATTTCTGAAAGATAGGTCATTTTAGTTTTGAAGCAGGAAATGACACAATCTCCTCCCCCTGCATTGCCAATGGTGCCATCTGCTGGGGGAAGTGGGTGAAGGCCACTGTGGACAATGGACGCAAGGAAGGAAGCCCCACAGCTGTTCAAATGAAACTCTTTATTCAATATGGAGAAACCACCTTCAAATCACATTCTCCTGCACCTTTTCTTATCAAAATAAATCATATCAAGGACAGGCAATTTTTTTTTTTTACACACACCTCTACATTCTGTTTGACAGCAACTGGAAACAGATCTGGCCGCCCCTGCTGCATCATCTCACCGCTGGCACGCCCCTTTCACCTCATCTACTACCATGATTATAACAAGCACCTGTCCACGACAAATCTGACAACACGCACCAATGATACATTCACCTTTGACCCCGGGAATCGCACGTCTGCCTCCTCCCGCGGAGGAACAGTGAAGACACCGAAACAGAAAGAGCACACACAACAGGGGGACTTCAGTAACAAACATGCAGGATTTCTTGGTGGAAACAGTGAAGTATAGTGAGTTTGTTCAGCACAGCTGGTGGAGTGTGAGAGAGGGCAAAGCATCAGACATACTCCTCAGGGAGCCAGATTCACTTTCCATAGAGTGGCATTTCAGTCAGAAACCAATGGAATGTCAAATGTAGAGTAAGGAACATGATCCAGGAACAGAACACAGTACAGTGTATTGACAGTAATCCTCCTCATCATAAAACCCATCTGAAGGAAACAGCGCTCTTGTACGAACCAATCCTTTGTTCAACTGACTGAACCTAGAGAAGAGATATAACAGGGATTTATTTTACAAATGATGCATTTTAACATTAATGCACTGTCACTGCAGCAGCAAGAGTTCCATTCACAAGAGGTTTTAAAGGGCCAGTTCACCCAAATCACAAAAAAAAAAAAACCCCAGAGATATCAAAGAGATTTCATTTCATGTGCACAGATATCCCACAATGGTCTTTTCAGAAATATTTTTAAACCAAGAAGATAGTCCCCTAAAAACCCATTTTAAAATTGTGTTGATCATCCAGACTAACAAGCATATTTCTTTCTTGAAGGATAAATTGCTAATGATTTTTATTTAAATTAAAACAAGATTACAGCGTTGAGCCCACCCCTCTGGTGAAATAAAAAAAATCTAAATTACTTGGTAAAAACATGCATTTATATATATATATATATATATATATATATAAAATTTGACACCATTATTTAGTCCAAATTTTGCACAGTGATTTTTGATGACACACAATCTGTCTCAGGTGTAGTGTTAAACCTGCTGAACATCAGCAGGGTTTCATGGCCACTGTGAGCGTGCTGGTGTTAGCATTCAAGTGAGTGCTGGGTGTTTTTAAAGCAGGACAAAGCTCTGCTTGAAGTTGGTCTTCTTTTCAAGTCATTCATCAAATTCAAGAGCAAAACAAACGCTTGAATTTACCTCCATTGCACTGTTCGCTAAAATCACCAACAAATCCTTCTTGCATTTTTTTTTTTTTACTTGGGTGAACCGACCCTTTATGCATGGCTTTTAATTTCACTTCATTTGTGTTCACAAACTCAATTATTCGGTAAAGAAAATAAAAACATTTAAACAAGAACTTTTTCAAAATATGCAATGCACACTGCGTCTGAAAACACTCACACACGAACAAATTGCAGTATCAATAAATGAGAGAGTGAAAAAGCAGGGCAGAGCAGCAAGGCTTCCAGCAAGGTTTGGAAGGAGAGACGAGCTCGATGGAGAACGAGAGAGGCACAACATTTGAGAAAGGCCTTTCAGTTTGGGAGGGAGCAGCAGCAGCAAGGCAGGAGGAGGTAAAGAGAGAGGACGGGAAGACAGGACGGGTCCAGAGACACAGTGAGGAAACCATGACAGTGATTAAGAGGAAGAAAACACAAGGGGAAGAGCGGGTTCTTGGAACAGCAGAGGTTTCCTACGGTATAAATTCTTCTTGACAGATCAGATTACAACGGAGAGCAAAGCCCTTCATGGTGAGCTCAGCGCCACGAGACGAACACAACACAGACACGAGAGAAGGAGAGAGGAAGCATTCAGACAAAAAGGTTTCCAATCCCAAAAGTCTCTTACTGTAAAAAGCAGAAAATGTAAACTTCTTTTCACTTTAGAAATGTAGCTGCAGAAGGTTTCGACTAAATTACTACATCATTATTGTATTTTTTTTTTTTTCTATGGCCTTTTCATTCTTGCTCATTGCGGCAAAAGGATTGAACATCGTCAACCGTGAGCAGAGTACTGATCGCAGCTTCAGCTGCTAAAGCAATAAATAACACAAGTACTACAGGAATAAATAAGCAAATAAATAAACGCAATCATAAATACTCAGCTGCTACACAATGATTTGCACGTAAAGGTATCGTTCAGCATTTTGTTGAGCTGCTCAGTTATTCACATTCTTGCTGAGCCAGAAGTGAAGACTGATGCCAAGACTGTCAAATATCAGCCAGGTAGCTTAGCTTAGCACAAAGACTGGGAGCAAAGGGAAACAAGTAGCCTGGACCTTTCCAGAGAAAACCACATCCAGCCATCAGCACCTCTGGGGCTCATACCTGTCAGGTATTTAACTCACAATAAAACCACACAGAGCTTTTTGGGTGTCAAGAAGCAGCGGCAAGCTTCCAGTGGCGAGGCCAGTAGCAGCGTGGCTTTGCGTGGAGTTCCGCTTTGGTGAACTTGACCCACGACATTTGCTACATTCGCACGTGTACGAACGGATGCATCGCTGTGCCGTAAAAGCGCTCGAGGCAGAGGTTGAACTTTGGCTGGGTTCTCTCCCGACAGAGCCAGGCTAGCTGTCACCCGTATCTCCAATCTTTGTGCCAGTCCAGTTTCCCAAAATGTCGAACTATTCCTCTAGTCTGAGTAAAGTGAGATTTGAAAGCGGGTGCGTCGTTAGAGGTCCAAACCCTTTGCCGCTTTGACATGTGTTTGTTGGTTGCGTGTGTGAAGCAGCCCATGGTGGAGTCAGAGCTGCTGATATGCAGAGTTTTAAGAGCCACTAATTATTCTAGCTGGTTTCCTCAGATTAACTCGTTCATCCAGAATCCCTGGAAGAATCCACAGAGGCCGGCTTCGGTAACCAGCCTCTGACGCGACACAGGTTTTTTGATTAGTGCCTTTAACCTCTTCATATCCACAGCTCTATGTAAAGTTACACTGCATCTGATTATCTCAATCGACCAGGCATTTCACTCAGAAATAACACAATAGCAGTCACCGTCCTGGAGTCGAGAATCTGGTGACATTATCTGTCAAACGATAACGACACGAATGATCCCGGCGACGCTCGTTTAACTGAAATTCAAATCAAGCTTTACTGCAGAGCGTTAACAAATGATTCGCTACGCCGAGTGAAAAACCTGGTAAACAACATATTGTTCTGCGCTGAGATTTACATGAGGACATTGGCGCGCGTGTCTGGCAGCCGCAGCCCCACCAGGCCGCCGCCAACCAACACGGTCGATGCCAGCAGGATGGGGATCGCCTTGGTGATGCCCACCAGTGAGCCGAAGATCAGGTTGCCCAGCACGGCTGCCAGCTTACACATGGCATTACAGAAGCCGAAGCCCGTGCCCCTGGAATAAAAACACACAAGGACACAGGGAGGACACAGAGGAGAGTGGCACATGTGAAGCAACGCGTTTGGGTCAAAGTTTCCTATTCAAATTTGCAGCAGAGAGAGCAGAGATGATTTAAACAGAGACGATGACCCCACCAGTAACAACCTGCCCGTTTGTCAATGACACAAAAACAAGATTTTCACCAATCCAGGTGGAAAGATGGGACAGAAGCTGAGAAACAATGCATTTCATTTTGGTGTGGATCAGGTAAAGGGACATGTGGACTTATAGAGAATTGAAGTGTGGATTTAATAGGTGACTGATGAGCCTTGGTAGAGGTATGTGCTCCTCTGAGTTCTATTCTAATTTTATCTTAATTCTCTCCTTGCTCTGAAGAATGTTTTAATGGCCAGTCCTGATTCAAATCGGTGGCATGTAACCCTGTTCTCCAAACCCAATCAGCAGCTGAATTAATATGAGACATTAGCAATGTTCTTCAGATCTGCTGCACGCAAAGTCAGGATTTGTAGCTCCCCATTACACCTGGACCAGTGAGATGTGCTCTGACTACTAATACTGTGAACATTTTGAGAATAAAGTCATTGTACGCTGAGCTATAATGCTAATAATACTGGATGACCTGAAGCTTTACAGAATAGTCATGGATATTGAAACCAATTAGAGTCACACAGCTAGATGTAGTTTTAATGCGGTGACTTTATTTTAAAGAAAAGGACAAAGAGCAAGACCCAGTCTTTCTAGCATCTCCCGCCGAGCTCTGTGCGCAGCACTCACCTCCTGTCTGTCGGGTACAGCTCGGTGGTGACCACATCCAGGGAGTTCCAGGCAGAGATGCTGAGGCCGTTGTACAGACAGAGCATGAAGATCATCATCGACTCGCTGGTTCCGAACCAGAGGAAGAAGCAGCTGATGCCCGACAGCACCATGGAGCCTCCTGCGGGGGGCAACACACCACACCACCGTTTACACCTCAGACCTAAAGTGGCCCCTTGACGTCACTAGAGGTCACTGCAGGAGCAGCGCAAAGGCCACCGTCACAAGGAGCCGGGGACATTTTGCTCCAGTCCATAAAGTCAAAGCCCTCACAGACCAGGCGGGATGTCACGTCTTACCCAACATGCTGAGGCGCCCTATTTTATCCATGAGAAGAGCAGAGACGATGTTTCCAGGCAGCACGGCCAGAGTTCCCAGGAAGTTGACGAAGTAGACCCAGTAGGCACTGTAGTCGTCCTCAAAGGTCATCTGACAGCCCGTCTTGTTGTGATGGAAGGAGCTGTTGATCACCCGGGAGTTTGTTAGCTTGGCGTCGTCAATATCTGTAAATGTGAGGGGAGAGGAATCAGTCCTCATGGAAATGGAATCAATAGAAAGCTTTCGTCTGCCGGCGCCCTCTCCAAAAAGTACCACTAACAGCTGCAGGTTGAGGATTTAATATTGTATTTATTGTTTTTCGTGGTTTTTAATTGATCTTATTTGACGGCCAGAGGCAGCTGCCCTGGACGTGTCCTCTTTAAGTCTCAGAGTTTTAATACTGATTTAATTCACAATGATAACCATGATGTGTTTCCACCAGAGTCTGTTATTAGTGCGTGGCGGCTCAATTTTTTGACAGACATAAATCGTGCAACTATAAACAAAGTGAAGTGATATTTAATGCTGTTATAATGTTACGTCTATAAAGGGCTCTCCTCTTAAATAGAATCGGTGTGTTACCAAAGCTGCAACAATGAGAACACATTCTGCTCTCATCACTCCTCCCTCTCATTCTGTTTCCCCTCATTTCCCTTTATCCTTTGCTCTCCGGAGACTCATTGCTGTGGGCAGACTTCATTTCCCACGGGGCCCTAGCGCAGACCTAACGCTGTCCTTACTGTTTCCATGTTCAGCGCTTTCTCCGGAGTGCTGGAGGGAACTGTTTCTCCCCCCTCCGCTCCCACAAGGTCTGACTCAGCTCCAGTTCTCTCACAACATTTAAAATGCCGCCGCTGCCTCTCCTGCGCTTCCCGGTTGTGTTGTTGATGGATTGCACTTTAATATCATAGCTCTGGATTTGGCAAGGGACACATCGATGTTCCAGATGCAGCTGCAGATGCCCTGGTTGTGACAGGTTTTTTTGTTTTTAAATCTAAACCACAACAGAACATGAATTATTCAGGTGGGTATGGAAACCCCCCTTTTAGGATGTAGAGGCCTCTCTGTCTTGAATCTGTGCAAACGTCTCAGACAGCACAGAGGCAATCTGTGCAGGGGCCGGAGAGGTTAAGCAGTAAATTAGCGGCCTAAAGCGAAGCCATAAACGCTCAAACCCATTCTTTCTTCCCCGGAGCCAGAAGCTCGGACATTAGACCTAAAAACTAGCTGATTGAGACTTATGTGCAAGGCACCGGCAGCATAATGGGATTTTCTGGGGCGGAAGGAAACAACTCGGCCGTGGGAGGAGAACTCACCCGTGTTGTAAAAGAAGGAGTCGATGAAGGTGCAGTTCTTGAAGAAGGATCCCACAGAGGACACATCCTCAAAGTAGCAGTTGAGGAAGGACGAGTCGAAGAACGTGACCGCCTTGAACTTCATACTGATAAACCTGGGGAGAGGTGACAGGGAAGCAGACAAATATAAGAAATGAAAAAAGCAGGATCTGTGGCAGAAGATGATACCGAACTACTCCTTCCTTTGATGAGTGAAATAAAGACTTTTAACTGTCTCTCAGTATATCGATATACTGATTCATATAAATGTGAATAAAATATAAAACTTTTTAAAAACTTTTTTAAATATTGCATTTGAGTCCATTCTGTTTATTTGAAAGCAGTTTCTAATCATTCATTTCCAGAAAAAGGTTTTAGAAAAAGAATAAATAGGATGACTATTGACTTGTTATATTTTAACTATAAGCAACCAAAAAAACATTACATTCAGTACCTTTACTTGTAACTGAGTAGTTTACAGGCGTCTCCGTCCTTTAGCATGTCTAATACAAGAGGACCGCTGTGCACGCTTTGGCCATGATATTGGCCTTGATTTAATCTCTTAATAAACGTGCATTCTGGTCTCCAGTGGGTATTGGAAAGAAACAAACGCAGCATATCGACGGATCTCCTCTGTGGCCTTTGTGTAAGTGAGTGAACTATAACCAAGAGGAGAGGGAACAGAGCTTGTACTGGAGAGAGAGAGAGAGAGAGACGAGCCATTTCATTTCCTGGAGGGAGATAAAGGATTAATATTTCCAGCAGCGCTGTGGTTTGTGGGAGGGGCCAACAGTGTGGCTGTCCCACAACGGGACAGGTCATTTTAAATGTGTTGGTTCTCTTGCCTGTCATTTAGAAAAACAGAGTTCCTGTGGATCTGGTTTTCCAGCGTGAAGTTGAAGGTGAAGTCTTCGATGCGTTCGTTGTTGTGAACCTTCACCCTGGAGGCGTACTCATCGGCCTGGAGGTGTTTGATGACATCCGGGAACCACACCGACAGCCCGTAGTACCTGGACACAAGGACAGGCCTCTGGAGTCAACGCATGGTCGTGCTCCTCCACCAAGTTAGGATTTACACACATTATATACAACAATAATGCGTAGAAGCACAGTCGCTTACCAGAATGTAAAGGAACAGCAAAAGTTTTAAATGAAAAAAAAATCCATGGCTTCAGAGGGTCGCTTACCCAAAAGACAGAGTAAACCAGACTGCAGCCAGTTTCACGGTGTTGTCTTTCACTGGGTAGTTGAAGCATCTCATGAACGTCAACCAGATCTAGTTTTAGAGGGAGAAACATAAATACATTTACTTCCAGGACAGCTGAGGATAAACCTGTGTTTCCTAACTGGGGCGAAGACGCAACATCACCATACCCCTCTGAGCTCGGCCTTGATCTTCAAGAGGACCTTGAGCGCGGGGTTGGCCGACTCGTTCTGCATCTCCACCAGCTCGTCCAACTGTTTGGGGATTTTTATCCGGTTCACCTGCAGGGGGAGACATGAACCTGTCACCTGCTGGCGGCACTGCAGCGGGAGGGAGGGTCGCCCAGCGTGTACTTACAGTGAACACTCTCTCCGGTTCTCCGCGGGCGCGCATGTTGGTGTCGTGGATGTGTTTGAGCACCATCCAGGCCTCGTCGTGTTTGCCCATCTAGGAGACGGTCAGGTTAAATGTGTGACACTCACATATATGCACATTATAAACATTTCAACAAAGACTGCAAACACAAATGACCAAAGAACAGAAGGAAGTCCATCGATAATGTAATATGAAAGATATTTAAAAAAACAAACAGCCTGAATGAATTCAGATTCATGAATTATATATGCCTTCTGAAAATAGAATGTTAATTAGGACACCGTCTCAGACTTTTCATTCCTAAGCTTTGGAGCCTGATGTATCAACAACTACCACACATTCACTTTGATTCTTAAGCAAACTTAACTATGAAGTTCTGGGGTTACAAGAAGGAGAAAAGTTTTTCTAAGCAAATGGACCCCGATAGATAATTATGTCCTCAGGAAGAATCATAACTCTGAGGAGGAGCATAAATGTTGGTGGGTGTTGGTGACTACGGGTTTTAAAGTCCCTCAGGCAGCTCAGTGTTGTTAATCAGGCCAAGTCAGCAGGCGCGTGCACAGCTACTAAACTCCCATTGTTTTAAATGCCCTTTTTTTTTGGGTTTTTGTCCTACATCTCCTTGTATGTGCGTGTGTGTCACCACTTAATACAAAGAAGCAGTATATACATGTCCATTACACAGAGGAAATGCATCAGAAATAGAATGCTATGCTAATAGCGCTGCTATGTTTCCAGAAGGTTTTTCATTTTGTCTGATCTCCAGTGACTTCTCACTGTGAGAAAGAAGGTAATGTTTTCACCTGTGTCTGTTGGTGTCTTGTGGTGAATTAACTTAACATAGTTTTTTTGGGGGACTTAAAAAAATCCAGACTATCAAATTAAATGATATTCATGCAAGGGCACAACATATATTCCAATTAATTATTCTGATAGGAGGATATACTGTAATTATGGCTACGAATCCCCAGACATATTGTGGGTTCAGGTTCTTCTAGTTAAGAGAATAATAAAAAAAATAAAAGAAATGTTGGTGCCACAATAAACCACCTCTCTCTCTCTCTCTCTCTCTTACCTCCAGGAAGAAGCGAGGGCTCTCAGGCATGAAAGTAAGAGCGACCACGGCAGAGACACACGGGAGCGCACACACCACCACAAACACTCTCCAGCTGTGGAACTGGTAGGCTGAACCCATGCTGAAGCTCCAGCCTGCACAATGAAGAACAGAACTCATCAGGCCTGATGGTGGTGGCGGCTTGATGTTTGCTGCTCCACGCAATTGAATAAAATCACAGGAGCAGCAGTTTTTTGTTCTGTTGTTTTTTTTTTTTATATATATCTTAAGAGGTGTTCGCCATTTGCTTCACTTGGAAACGGCGGAAAACCCCAAGCTCCATCTTTGACAACGCTGAGTGCGTGTGGATGAGAGGCTCAGACGCAGAGAAAATAAAATCTGTCATGCCAAGAAATTCACATTAATGTAGAAAAGGCAAAGGTTTATTTATGGCAGCATTTCCTTTTCTTCCAAAATTACTAGAGCTAGTGATCTAGTAATTAATCACTGAGTGTGCAAAGTGTGCGCGTGCACCCTTTTTGGGGCGCCGCTGCCTCAAGCCTGTACTAGTACAAAGCTCATTAGGGGGATTATAGCTGTAATGGCCTAGAGGGGACGGCTGACTGATTGAGATACTCAGCAAGATTTATGTCCCGTCTCTACAGGAAGTGAGCACGACTGAGACGCACTATAACACACAAACATACTGTCCTTGGCCATTGGTCAGTGCTCTGGCTCAAACACTAAAGCCCTTTGCCTGCACGCTGAATACTGTACATACAAACATACACATGCACACGCACGTCCACGGGCGCGCACGCACACAGTTGCCTGGCCTCTGTCCACCAGTCGATGCAGAGAGCACTGCGGCGGAACCTATTACCCACACACCACTGCATCTTGGAGGAAAAAAATGTGTTAAAACACTGGCGTCTAATCAATTGACCTCAATTATGAGCCTGTGTTGGTAACTCACACACAAATAAAGTGTGTGAAGAAACACACACACAGCATGCATATGGAAACTTCTTTTGTACACCAGACACACAAATTTGCTTTGAAAATCTTTCTTTCTCCCCGTGAGACTTTACCTCTGTGAAGTGAATGTAAATATAAAAGGGAAAATTTCTAATTTAGTGCAACACTGTTTGGTCTCACCCTGAAAGGTCCAGAACAGTTTTTCCTGAAACTACATTCAATCGAATAAAACTCCTGGGTGAGTCTGTGGAGTACCAGGAGGAAGTGGTTTCTAAAAAACACTGCTTTTAAAGATTTGAAATTCTAGCCAGAGAGCTCCTCCGCTTAGAAATAGAAAGAGCATCAGGTAAATGTCGAGGAGCAAACGCTCAGCACAAAGCATCAGACCAACGTGGCTCATCCTCTTCCCTTTTTTTACCTTTGATATTGTTTCCCTTTTTTTTGTCTTCTCTCTCCTCCTCCCTTTAACCCTCTGATGTATCCCTTCACCTTTTCGATTATCCCCGACTCAAGCCACATAAATCAAGCGCGCTCGACCTCCCCATCTCTCTCTCTCACTGCACCACTCCTCTCCGCGGCAGATTCATTTCATTTCATTCATTTTGTTCTTATCCTCTGACACACGCCTCCTCCGGTGTCTGCTTTCCTCCAGCCCTGCCACACGGCGGCTCATGAGATTTGTTAACATGACACCTTTTCACTTTCTTTTCTGCCTCAGACCTTGTCACTGAAAGGCCAGGAAATGAACACAGACACAGATTATGCAAGATTACAGTACACCCCTGCGTCAAACGTCTCCCCTGCCACGCCCCCCTGAGACTCCCAGTTCAGTGACTTTGTGACCAGTTTACTTTTAAAGGCTGTCACACTCACATTCAGCATGAAGGCTGACATTCTGTGTGCTTTGCTGCTTTTATGCTGCTGCTATTGTTAGAAGCCCCCCCCCGAGGGTCTTGATTTCTAAATTTAGATTTTTTTTTTTTTCTTTCTTTCTTTTCCCCTGCATGGCACGTTTCACGTAGATATATTTAAGTACATATGCCTCAGTACAGCAGGGAGCACCTTCAAAAGAAGAACCGTGCAGGCAAACTTTATCGGCGTCTCTATTTGTGGTGAAGTTTAAACCAGTGAGGCAAATGATTCCCAGCGGTGAGGAACTGGCTCAGCGTGGAACCTGGGTTTACTGGAGCTGGGAGTAAATGAATGTTATGTTACTTATTTGCTCTAATTTGACTCAATTTGATTCAACTGGACATTGTGCAGGTTTTATATTTCACTTGGCTTTCTCTTCATTTTTCTGTTCCTATTGTTGACAGGGTTCCGTGGTCCATCTGCCAGTGTCACGTCAGTGTTGGTTATCGGGTCACAGCTGTCACTCACCGTAGTGTGGGATGATGGCCCAGGCCATGGCTGAGGCATAAATTCCTCCAATCATCCAGAACATGCAGAGCCAGCTCAGATGCTCTCCTCTCTTCTCCCGAGCCAACACCTCCGCAAAGTACGAGAATACGATGGGAACAGCTCCACCGATCCTGAAGAAAATTTATTTATTTTTTTTCATAATTCTCATAATGACCTATTTATTTTCTGTTTCTGTTGCCATGGTTCCTCTTAAACATGCAAAAATGGATACAGGAAATCATCCAAAGTCTAGGAGGATGAACATGAAGAAGGAACGTTATAAATAATATTCAAAAAACCTTCGAACCTGGGCTCAACAACAGCGACAGACTAGTCTGGGGAAGCCATGTTGTCGCCCACTCACCAGAGAAAATAAAACAGCAGCAAACCGCAGCGCAGAGGACGGGGAAAGTGTGTTTGGTAAACTCACTTTTTTATTCTCAAATGACTCAGAGGCTGTTGAAAAAGTGTTTTCATCAGACAGAAAATCTAACATCGCGCACAACACTGACTCATACTGATGAACTCTCATGACACTCGTTGTTGTGTTTATGTGTATCTGCACTGAACTGGGCGGTGAGGTGAGGTGACAGCAGAGTCAGCAGCCGCTCCCTCTGAGTTGGCTTTTAAGAAAATACACAAAATCAAACAGCAAACTATCTGAAGAGGGACTAAACTCAGCTAAAAGAGATCAAGGTGGAAAAATGACATTCATTTTTGCTTGAGTGAAACTAAGGCCACATCGGATATTTTTAATATTACTGTCATTACACATTTGTTTCTTTTCTGGGTAAATCTGTCTCACCAGCTGCCTCTGGATACTTTTTTCAGTTGAAGAGTGAAGGATGTTATATTCTTACATCGATAATGTTTTTTTTTTCATCTTCATAATTTACAAGAATCCACTGTCTTTCTGAAGCTTCAGTGGAACGTCAGTAAACTAGAGAGATTTGACAACAGTAAGCCCTCCTTATATTTAGCTGCCCTTATTGTTCCACGTTGTGCTTATAGGAATGTTGCTGCTGCGATGGAGTTCAGTCCGAAATGAAAACAAAATAAAAAACTTGCCAAGCGTGACGTGGATAAGCGGCGTGGTTCTCAAGCTATGCCCTGCACGCGCTGTGTCGTTTGACAGAGCGCCAACTTGGGGTGCGACTTTTTCCGCCTTCACCGATTGTTGAGACAGCTCATGGTTGCAGAGTTAATGAGGTAAGGAAGTGTTAATGAAACGAGCAGCGAGTCTCAGCGAAAACCCTCAACCCTCGATCGTATTTGTAAAAAAAAACAAAAAAAAAAAACGGAGACCCCAGTGTTTCTTTAGGGATGTGTATCTCTGTCACAAACAGTTAAAGCTACCAATAAAGAAGTGTAAATCAAAGCCATTATGGTACAGGTAGTTTTTTTTAGACGATTAAGTACAACAAGAATACTTATTGGTTGCTTGTACCAGCATAATTAAGCACAAATGAGCATGAGTGCACATCAGGTAACTTCAGCCAGGAGAAAGTCAATCTAACTAAGTGTACTGGGAACTGGCGGTCTGTAATTACATGTACATTTTAACACACTTGTAACTGTGTGAGCCTCCAGCACAGCAGCAGGAAAATAATATTTTCGCACTTCTCTCCTTGGTTTTGACAGCTCTCCCCAGCGGAGGAAATGCCCCCAGGCCGAACCACAGCGCCCTCTGAATTGAATTTGGATCTTATTACTCTTATCCGAGCCTCATCCAGGAATGACATCAGCCACAAAATTTTTAAAAATCCTGCAGCGCACCACCAAACAAAAATGTGACAAAAAGTATTGTAGCGACCGACAAATGACAACGCTGCTGTTCAGCCTGTCACTACCCCGCCGTCAGCCGTGGAGCAACCGAGCCGGGGTCTCCGCCCGGTTCCATGAGCAGAGGCGCGCTGTGGTTGGGAATCACTGGCTTAGGAAATCCCCACGTGATCACATTAGAACACAGTGTGTCCCGCCACTGTCTCTGTTGAAATTACCTCAGTGACCGCTGCACCCGAGCAGACGTTTATTGATGCTAAACAAAAAAGGGACGTCACGTCACAAAGAAAAGAAAGCGCATCACGGATGCGAGCAGCCGAGCAGACCACGCCGACGGTCGGCACCAGCTGTTCATTCGCTGTGCTTGGCTCATTCCTGCAAGCGCTCCCGTTTCACTTTGTTCCTTCTCCCCCCCACTCGGGGGACGAGGATGTGCTGGTGCCAGGCGGTCAGAGAAACCCCCAAGTCGTGTGCTTAGGGGGAGACTTTTGAGGAGGTGAGACAGCAGAGCGGAGCAGTTGGTGAGCCCTCTGAGGGGCAACAGTCTCCGGATGAAGGAGGAGGAGGGCGATGGGATGTAAAGTGGGAGCACAAGGATACCGTTAAAGTGGACTCACCCAAAGCCAGACACCATGCGGCAGAAGAGGAACATGCTGTAGCCTTGAACGAAGGACGAGAGGAAGGCGAAGAAGCCGTTGACGGACAGGGATATCAGCAGGCACTGTTTACGGCCCACCTTGTCCGACAGGCCGCCCCAAAAGAAGGCTCCAAACATCATCCCCAGATACACGATGCTCCCTGGAGAGAGATGAGCACAACCATTTGGAGTCAAACTTTGCAATTACGCACATTTATGCATTCCTCATTTAACAAACGTTAGACAACTAGATTCTGCACCAAAACTGAGTTACTGTGCTGTCTGCGGACTGTCAGTCCGACAAGACAAAATGGGTTCAAAACAGAAAAAAATGTAATCTGATCTAATCTCAATGCAAAACACCTCAGAAGACATTTCCCCTCATACATGTATGTCCTTTTAGCTCAGTTTTGGTCTCAAATACTGAGAGAAACGTCTCAAATGAATGTTTGGAATCGATCCTACAGTGTAAACCTAATGTAGCACAGGCCCCAACTGTACATTATAGAAAAGTAACCATTCACAACAAAGACATCGGACACTGCTGATTCTTTGTCATTGTGGTGACACTGCAGAAATCAGTGGTCCGTTATTGCAGTTGTGTTAGACACGGACACAAACCCATAATTGCTGAACATCAGCTGAAACGTTGGTGCTTACCGACCACATCACCGAGGTCAGGACGAAATTGGTTCTGTTATTTCAAGGCTATCGACAGAACACTGGGGGGGGGGGGGTCACATAAAAACAACGGCTCTATAAATAGCAGCGTTGGAATCGATGCGTTGAGTTTGGAGCAGTCCAACAACGTGCAGCACTGCAGATCAACCGAGGCTGCGGCGTTTTCATTTCCTTTCTCTAATTATGAAAATCGATGCGTCTGGAGTTTGAATGAACTCCACAGTCCACAGCAGACAGGATCAATATCCGATCGCAAAACATCTGGGTTCCATATTTACATGGGAGAAACTGAAGGGCAGAGGGACTGAGCTGCAGCAGCTGCTAGCAGATCTTCTCACATGCACAATGTGCTTCAACACAAGTGGGTGGGATTCATAAACCAAGATACAAACAACTTAGATTTAGAAGTGTTAAATCATTTATCTTGTTTTACGAGTGAACTCAAGAAATCAAGGAATCTTGCGAAGATTCTTGTGAAGCTCTTCCTCAAATTTAGCGTTTTGAATCTTATTTTTAGACACCACTGTTTTGCAGCGTGAAGTCATTTTCCTGTGGAATGTTCAAGATTTGACTTCAACTGAGATCTTTCTCAATGAAATGAGTGCGTTTGGTAACTGAGGTTTCTTGAAGTGACCAAAGGGGGTCGGGGGGGGCGCCGGCTGACCTTGCAGCGCTGCTTTTAATGTCCAGGCATTTGTCTCTTGCTGCTGCCTGTCCACAGGAAGTCGCGGGTCATCTCTCTTCCTGTCCCCAGGAAGATGCAGCATAAAGGGAAGGGCGGGGGGGGGGGGTGCGGGGCCAGCAAATGATCCACTTTACTCTCAACACATAAAGGGAAGGGCGGGGGGGGGGGTTGCGGGGCCAGCAAATGATCCACTTTACTCTCAACATCCTAATAAAAATGCTAATGCATGTGGAAGGGGCGATGCGTCTGTTTGACGAGGTGGCAGCGCTAAAGAAAGACAGCGGAGGAAGAGAAGCCTTTACTTTTTCTTTTTTTTTTTTTTTTTTTACTCCTCCCTTGCTCTGTTTGAGGTGATGGGACCGATACACTGAAAGTAGAGGCTCTTATCGAGCCGCGCAGACATAATACAGAGAGCCAGTGATTCATTACGGGTGACAGCCACCGTTACTGCAGCGAGGGCTCTCCTGTATAGGCGGAGGCTGGCTTCCACCACCGCTAGACTCCAAATATCAAACTGAATATCAAAACTGCTGCGTTCTGCACAAACGGGAGACGTCTATCGATCGGCGTAGCTACGCACCGATGCCGAATCTGACCGCGTGTACTAGACGCTAGCTGGGAAGCTCATTTGTTTTATGGCTTCCCTCACACTGGGTTTGTATCTGTAATAACGGGGGAGGGTGGTGGTGGTGATGCGGCACAAGATGGATCTTTATGGCACTTTTTGTTCTTCTGCAGGGTTCATGCTCAGGTCAAATGTTACAACCTCCACTTGTCTTGTCGTGTTGCATTATATGTAAATTGGCAAAGCAGTGGGTGCAGGGTCCTCAGTGTTTGACCTCATGTGAGACGCAGGTTAGCAGCCGAATATCCGCCAACAAGGCGCCCATGGGTTAGAGCTTTATCTTTCACGATACGGCACCGAGAGGCATCTTTTAACACAGCCTCATGAAGGTATCGATAATCTGAAAGAACAGGAGGATTACGTCCCTGACAAATAGCTCCTACTTAATTACCAGTGTCACACTATGTCTTCAGGCTGAGGAGTGAGAGAGGACAGACACTTCTCCATCCATGTCTGCACAGGACACATTCAGCCTCAGCGCTGCTCGGTGCCGATCCATCAGAAGACAAAGTGTCATGCGGCATCAGCGGGGTTAGTCCTCTGAGGATCACGAATGTCCGTGTGGATCGTCCGACAGATGTCGAGCAGTAAAAACAGGTTTTACACTTCACACCCTGGTTTGATCAAGGCAGGCAAAAGGTATTTGAAAACTGTGTTCATCCTACTGGGTATATCTGCATTGAAGTAATTGCACATCCGTGCATTTACTTGATTTCTGTTCAGATCTGTGGCTTGTGCATAACTTTAAATGATCTCTGAGGATCACCTAGTTCCCATCTTTTCACGTGGACAGATTCTGCTGCTTTGTGCCATGGTCTCAAGTTTTCTCCAATTTAAACATTTATTTCTGTATTAATGCAGTACAAAGTGCTCACTATTCGTGGACTGTTAACTGGGTCACTACTTCGTTTTAAAATTTCCAGTGACTTCTATTTTATTTCAGTGGAATGTCCTTTCGATTTTGCTTTCCCAACCAGTCGTTCAAACACATCCAGCAGAAACACTGAAGCATTTGAAGCCACAACATCTGCACTGTTCATATTTGATCTCACTCCTTGTGGAACGCCTCTGCTGTTTGCAGGTACGCTGTGCTGCTTTCCTCGGCATCTACAGGGATTATTTCAGCTCACTCTTAAATTGTCTCCATGAAGTAATTAGCTCTTATGTGTTCAGTGTAATTCTCTCTTGACACCTTTCTTCTTCTTCTTTTATTTTTTTCCTCGCTTCATCACCAGGCAGCGTCCTGGCATGGATGAGAGGAGAGCGCAGGCACGCAGACAGCACTCAGTCCAACCAAGCGCTAATTTCCTCACTGGGAACATTTAGGACATTAAGTGAGGGCTTTCAGGATTTCAGCAGATGAGGAGATTCCCAGAGGGGCCGTCCGTGATTGACAGCAGGGAGGGAGGGAAGAGCAGAGCCACGGAAATAAAGCACATTCGGTGGATATTAATTATACCAACACCTGCTGATTTCATTTCTCGATGGTGAAAACACTCAGCACTTTTGTGTCATTTCAGTTCATCTGTTGTACGTGGCTTACGCTCTACTCACTTGAAAATAACAATTTACTTCTACTACCAGTGAGGCACAGGTTCTTTATTCTTTTGCATTTTCAGCACATGGTCATGTGCACATGCAGAGGCTGAATATGAGTTTCAAGCTAAAACCTTGTGTTTCAGACAGAGGCTGCAAAGAGGAGCTGCAGCACTGGACAGAAAGTGATGTGATTCCTGAGCATTAGAGAGACATAAACCTGTTAAATTATTAACATGATGTATCTTAATATGATCAGAATATGTCTGATAATTTGTCTGCAGGCCAACTGGTGAAGCCCCTCATCATCATCCCAGTCACAAAGGCTTGTGTTACATTTTTGCCAAAATATCCTCCAATTTTAAATGTACTAAGAGCTTCTCTTTTTTTTCCTCAGCAACCTGAATCTGGCTCCTCCTCACGTTGCCCACTCAGATCAATACTCCACACCATAACAAACAGCTCAATCATTCAGGTTTTAGAGGAAACACCTCAGTGAATAGTGCGCTCTCTGCCTGGGCACTGGGGGCGAGGAGGGGGATAGATCCTGCGCGGGTGCTTTGTTGCGAATAAGAAAGCAGGTGAGACGGGGGGGGGAATGAAGAGATAGAAGCAAATGTTGCTGTCCCTGGACTTTTTAATTAACTCACCCCAGGCTGCAGCGGAGCCTATTTATCACTGCATTGTGTTGATTTACTCAAGCTGTCGATGGGGTTTGCGATCACACGCAGAAAGCAGCCACACCGCTCCAAGCAAACACTGAAAACAATAGGCATCAGCTGCACAAAGGGCCTCTGACCAGAACCTGCAGCGGTACTCGTGCGGTCTTGACCCCATGCCATGCGACAGCCCTTCATGCGAAGCCAGGCACACATTTTACCGAAGGTCCTTAAAACGCCTTAACAAACAGCGGTGCAGGAAAACACCCGCGGACAAATTCATGCCATATGTGGTGGAAGGTAAGAGGGAGGGGCAGTGAGGCATTGATAGGAAGTGTGTGTGAAAGCGGCGCTCTCCCTTTCTTTCTCGGGGGAGGTACGTGAGCCAGTCTACCATGGCTAAACTGCAGAGAAGCACAATGCTGCAGAGATTAACTCCAGCCCATATCTTCAGATCTCCTGCACGGCTGCAAGACACACAGAGGCTGTAAGAGAGGGATTACAGCAGGAGGGTAACAGAGAGGACAGACCAGAGCAGGGGGGAGAAAAATGGAACAACTTCTATCTGGATAGCATCTCACCTTTTATATGATATTAAAGTAAATACCACTGTGGATTAAAGAGCCTGTATTTCGGTAAAAGAGCTCATGAATGCACGTGGAGGAAAATGAAAGGATGAATTCAGAGATAAAATGTAAAGACTCTTCAAAAGGGGGATAATAATTGGAATCATCTGAATTAAATTTTAAAAAATATATGATTTGGGCATAGGTTTGTAACATGATGATTACAAAAACAACACAGATACTGGGCTGTGGAAAAGGTACATTTCCGTTTGCAGTTTTCTTTTCAACATCGTGAAATATCCACCACTTTGTCAAACATTTTCAGACTGAAGCTGTCGGGACGTTTCAAAGAGTCAGATGGTCCAACAGCATCTGAAATGAAAACTGACATAATGGTTTTTTTGGTAACTTTGCAAAGTCAATGGTCCGTCGGGGTCAACCACCTCATTTAATGCCAGACTTCTCAGACTAACTCTAACTTGTCAGAAAACCTTTGACATTTAAAATTCCCCTACACAACATAATCCAAGTCCTTTATATGCCTCTGTCTTTTCCCATTTGTAAATTGGGCTGCATGTGTTGTGCATGGTTGGAAAAAGCTTTAACATTGAATCAATATCTATTTTAGAGGGTTGCAGATCCAGAGCTGGTATAACACAGCGTGCATGAGTCAGCCCGAGCAAGTTGAAGTCCGGATAGCGGTTACTACGATTCTTCCAGACATTTAATTCAGCTGTTTGTGCACATTCCTGTGCACATATGCTGTACTTTAATAATGTGCAGGAAATAAAATGATGATGAGAAGTCACTTAATGCTGAAGGGGATGGTACTGGAGAACAGGATGATGTTGGTGTAATTTTCTTTTACTCATCTTGTTTGTTTTTAGTCTCTCCATCCAGACCGGTGTCCACAGAGGACGGATCACTCCAAGAGACAGTGACCTTCACAGAGAGTCTGTGCGGCTCACTTTTGTTGTGTGTGGCTTACACACCTCCTATATTTCGTGCAGTGATTGAGCAGGCTGGTAAAATGACTCGTTATTTCTGTTTTTTCCTTTGCTCCTGTCTCCCACTGAGAGATGAGTCACAAACCAGGTGAATAACAGAATAAACAATACCGCTCCCAATTAAAAAAAAACAACCAGAAACCATGATGTGAAAAAAAAAAAAGACATCAACACAATGCAGTTGGGTGTTTAGATGATGAAAACCTAGGCAGAGCTACGCAGCTATTTTTGATATTAATGAGAAAAAGAGTGAAGCCAAAACCCACACAGCACACACTCCAACATACAGACACATTATTGTCAGACAAACACAACTTTTCTCTGGTGTGGGAGAGCTCCATCGTGCTCAACACACCTCCTACACATGTATCCAAATACCTGGTGCCATGACAACGTGCTCGCTGCTCCTAAAGCAACCAGATTACAGTAGACAGTGTCACCCACCAGTGCGCCCCGTGCACCGGCCTGCGTTGTATAAACAGCGCAGGGCCTCAGCAGGGACGCAAATTACATCAGCGTTCCCCAAAACATACATGTTTTGTTCTTAAGTCACAAATGTCAGACGGCTGCTTTTCAAAGTCAGGCTCTATACTGTCACTACATCACATGGCCAGGATGTTACGTGTGTGTAAACACACCATTTATACCATCAATATACTTCTGTCAATCAATCGAAACCTTGCTTGGGCTCAGACTGAGTGAGGCAATGAAGCATGTGAGCTTACACTCAGTAAAGATACTGTTCTCCAAGTAGGTGGGCGTTTCCATTTCAGTTTTGTGCTTCAATATAGAATTGCACTTGTCAGGACATAGTACTGTAAATAAAACACATCAAGACCAATTTGGCAGAGCCACAAATAAAAAAAATTCTTAATAACTTGAACACTGCATTGCAATTCCTTACCAAGCCATCCGGCACCAGAGTTGGGGACACACATGTCCGTCTCAGCACTGGGCAGGACGAAGCCCACCACGAACACCTCCACGCCGTCCGACATGAGCGCCAGCCCGAGCACGAAGAACAGCTGCCACTGGAACCTCCCGTGGCCACACTCCTGCATGATTAGCTCGTACTGCTGGGCCAGCTCCTCCTCATCCGCCTGTCTCTCGTTCTCCAGCTCCTTGCGGCTCTTTACGCTGTCGGACACCGGCTGCCCGAGGGCCACGTGGCCCTCCCGCGGCTTGCCATTATTGTAGGCGGGCACGCCTTGGTACTCGCCCTCGTAGATCTCGTCTTCGTCGTCGTGGCCCTCCGTGGCGTCACTGGAGGCCCCGTCCTCGTCGTTGGCTGCGTTGTCAGCATACTGGCCGTCTTGCTGGGCGTAAGCATTGTAGTTGTTCTCCTCTTCGTCCTCGTTCTGGAAACGGTTGTAGCTGCGATGAGCTGAATATTCGTCTGAGGCACGATCGACGGCTTTGCTGAAATTTTTGGCGGCGTGCCTCTTGGTTTCTTTTGCGATGTCCTTGGCTCCTTTGACCAAGGAAGTCCTGTTGTTGTGCATTTCATCCATCTTGGCACCCGGGGGGCTCGCTGGCACTAAAATCTCTTAATTCAACTCTAATGATGCTTTCACTCCAACAAGTGCCCGTTATGGTTTTTTATCGTGCTCCTGGTCCTCTGTCCCAAGACAGAGAAGGACTTAGGGCAGTTTTAAAGATCTGCCAGGAAACTAATGATTAAGTAATGATGTCTGATTCCATTGGATGGGGGAAGCCAGACAGTGCTGAAATGGAGACAGTTGATCTCAAATGGGAAGAGATGCTCAGTCCTGTCAGAGCTCAGCGGAGGATAGCGTCAGCCTGTGGGGACAGAAAGAGAAAGAGCACATTTAGCTCGATTAAAGGCGTCTGTCACACATACTTGACGGCAGCGTTTCCTGGCACTGAGCAGAGCTTCAAAAAGAACATTTCAACGCGGAGAGAGGTGACGCAAACTGCACTTGATTGATGAACTGGAATGCACGGCTATGAGAGGAATAACAAAAGAAAAAGATGAATTGATAAGTTATCACACTGCAATATTGCATTATTGAAAGAAATCTCTGCCGTGGGAGAGCGACGCATCTGCATAACGCCGTCATACTGGCAACACAAACCGAGATTGACAAGCTTGACAAATCTTATATATACGGCAAATGGGATAGTAGCTGGATGCACGTAATCAATTCCAGGCTGTTTATTTATTTATTTACTTTCGGAGTGGAGATAAATCTCCTCAAACTTCAGTGAAAAGCTGGATAAGGCAGCATTCGTGAACACAGCAATTACACTTGCAGTCTGGCTGGACTACGTGCGCCGGGTGTTGCTTTGATTTATGCAGAGGGAAATCTCTGAATGGGCAAATCAATAAGCCAAGTGGAACAAAAATTAGGAAAAGCACGAAAGATGTGATAGATCGTTGTGGTTGTTGTGACAAGTGCGTTAGCTGTAAGCCAAGTTCCACTTTGAAATATTCCTTCTGGAGCCCCTCCAGAGCTATCTGATCCTCTCTGGCGAATTGGACACCCCACTCTATTAGCTGCCATAAGGATTGTTATTATTATCGTTGCGATGCGATGGCGTGTAGACAGAAGTCAGTTAGTGCCATCATTACTGTACAGGGCCACACGGGCGCTTCATTCGGCTCCATTGATGACCTTGCAGGGCCTGAATCATCTCCACCCCCGCCATCATCATCCTCCACTACACCGCTTAGGACTCCATGTTCTCTGACTGCACCTTGCAAAAGGTGACGCTCTCTATCTGCTGGATGTTTATGTTTGCGAGTGTAAGTGTAAGTAACCTTTCCATCTGCAAAAGAAAAGCGTGTGTGTGACATAGACAAAGGGAAAGAAAAGAAAAAAAAAAAATTCTTGGAAATTTGGCTAGGCATGTTTCCTGTCAGAGCCGCTCAGAGCTCTGCTTCGTGGTTTCGAGCCTCAGAATATGTCAGCCTGTATGAGTGGCTCCCCTCGGGGCTCTGCGGACCGTGACACTGGCGTGGCGTCTCAGAAGAACTGTCAACACATCAGACGGGAGCCGTCTGTCTGCCACACCAGGCCCCGCGGTGCGCTGCGGAGGAGGAACACCAGTGAGCCCTGGGCCCTCACAATACAAAGCCCTTCAGCAGCACGGCTATTGACAGACCGATAACAGAGGTCAAACTGATCTGTACAGCACATGCAAACCACATGTGAAGGACCATATCCATGGCTTTGGGGTGAGGGAAACATGGAGCTAATGCACTTTGCATTTGGTTGGCTCAATATCTGGTGTGCACTCATTTTATCGCATGGATCCAGTGTAATTACCTGTAATACATTGTTTTTTCAAGTATTATTAGTATAGTAGATTGATTTTATTATTATTGTTGGTGTTGTTATTGTGTTTTATAACAACAATACTTATTAAACAATTAATTATTACATGAATTCTTAACTTATTTACACTGGTATTGTTGACATTTGAACTAGTCAGATCTGATACCAGCTGTGCAAAGTGGTCCCCGTCTCTCTTATCTCTCTCTCCCTCCTCCCCCTTTGCTTCCACTCTCCTCTCCTCCCTCTTTTTCTCCGCTCACCCCAACCGGCCGAGGCACATGACCATCCACAATGACAGTCGCCAAAGTGCTGCTCATTGTGGGAATTGTTGGGTTTCTGTATGTTTGCACCACTTTAATGATTTGACCTTGCCTGTAAAGTGCCTTGAGGTAAGGTATGGTATGATTTGGATTGAATTATTGGCATCTGCAAATGAAAGAAAAAAAACACTTGAAACAGAATAAACATATGTCTGGGGTTTCAATTACACGAACAAATATCTGTAAACTGGCCTTGAAATACAAGAATTCCAATAACACCCATTGTTTGTTTTCATGTCAAGAGTGAGAGATGATACATAGACTGTCGCTGTCAAATTAAAAGACCGATTCCCAATTTATCATCGGATTCAACGTGCTAACGTGCTCGGTTTGTATCTGCATTGTCAGGAGTGGGAAGCCTGCGCTGAGCGGGCGAGACTGTGCCCAAATGGAGCGTGGCAGGTTGATGTATGGTGTTCCTGCTCACCTTTGCTCTGCGAGATGAGATAAAACATGAGCCGAGATCTGTCATTTGAACATTAGAGCCCGCGGCTCCGCGGCGACGTGTGGCAGCCCCGAGAGATTTTTTGGTGCAATGCAGCAATGAAGTGAAGTAGCAAATGTGTTCTAACTAACTTTGTGCTCGGCAGACAGATGATGATGGGACGGTAACTCCCTCTGGCCGTGGAGCCGTCGAAGCGGCAGGCTGAACAACGAAATCTCACCATCCCTGCAGCTACTGGGGTTTCTACAGCATCTATAATAAAACGTTGACTGTTGCAAATGTTTAAAAGGTATGTATCTGAAGTTAAATTGTGCTGCTGGAGAGTTTCGAGTGGATTCAAATGAATTTCACTTACATAACCTATTAGCTGTTCTTGTTGTATGAGGAGTACACTGTATGTGCAACATAAAGAGAAAACCATTCATCAAAAGGATTTGGGAGAATAGTTTGCTTTTTGTTGCTCAGAGATCGACACAACTCCCACACCTGCACATGATGCACGGAGTCAGAGATTGACGTATTTAAACTGTCTCCCAATGGGACGACAACGTTTTTTTAATTCGTGTGAAAACCAGATAACCAGATTGAAGTAAGGCTGGCGAGTTTTTTGCATCTCTATCCTTCACGGGACAGTAAAAGTCATTTACATCATGTAACTTTGTCTAACCTTTTTCTGGATTTCCAAACCTGACTTTGATAAGTCGCTGAAAACGTGACTTCCACTCCTCTTTGCAAACTTCCACAAACTCCTTTCCCCCAACCCGGCTCCTCCAGCTCTAAAGCAGCTAAAGGTCAGACTCTGTGATAGGCCTCGTGATACGCTCTGAGAGTTCCTGCACCAAATGGCCACAAATAAAACAGGCCAACGAACTGCCTGCTCTTTAACACTTTAGACGATGGAGGGAACATGAGCACAGCGGTCAGGCCTGAGCTTCTTCCCTGGTCTTATATCCCTTTCCCTCTCCGACCTCTTCACATCCACCTCCTGTCTGTCTTTAAAGAGCCTCTCCTTCTCCTTCTCTGGCCCCTCCTCTCTCTCAACCGAGTGCAGCAAGAATTTCAAAGTACTCGCCTCCATGGCGAAGCAAAACATGAAAGCTATTCCTCTTCTGTTGACATTTCATTATTCATGACGGGATAACCGGTCTCCTCCTTATGCAAATGGTCATTAATACTGACATTTAGACTACTGACATCTTTCACAGTGGTTTGAGCTGCAGAGATAATTCTTTCAAGTCGAGTCAAAATGTCCAGTCCGGGTTTTTTTTTTTTTTTTTTTTTGAAGCTACCCATATGGCTATTTCACACGCCATATACGGCGAAGCAAAACATGAAAGCTATTCCTCTTCTGTTGACATTTCATTATTCATGACGGGATAACCGTTCTCTTCCTTATGCAAATGGTCATTAATACTGACATTTAGAAGTCTTTCACAGTGGTTTGAGCTGCAGAGATAATTCTTTCAAGTCGAGTCAAAATGTCCAGTCCGGGTTTTTTTTTGAAGCTACCCATATGGCTATTTCACACGCCATATACAGCTGATGTAAGCAATTGCATGTACACAATGAGTCACTGCATTTCAACCCACAGCTTCGGCCTTTCCACCCCCCGCCCCGTACGCAGGGAGGTTCATATCATTTATGGACGTTTCCATTTCCTTTTTGATGGTGACTCCCCTCGCCCTCTGCTGTGATGCTGTGATTGGGGTTATTATAACAGCACCCGTATGATGCGGTTTTAGCAATCAGCGAAATTCCTACGAGCTCTGAATCAGCAGTCCACGGAGAGAGGGGAGAAATGATTTCCTTGCAGTCGTGCTGTCATGGCTCGCTGACACCGTCCGGCTACGTTCATTAATCACTCACATATACGCACACACACACACACTCTCTGCAGGTGCATACTCCTTGAATACAGTGTGCAGGGGGAAATAGAGAAAATGTCTGCGGGTCATTGGTGTCTCAAAAAACTTAGTGAGAACAAAACAAGCCAAACTGTGCGTTAAGAGAGAGGGGAACGCAAAATGCGGAACATGCAACTCGTACCGGATCCTCTATCTGCATGCGACATACTGGTTGACAATATGTGAACGCGAGTGGCGAGTGCAGAGCCCTACAGGCTTCCTGCGGTGGCCACAGATGGCTGCAGTGAGCATTTGTGAATGCACATTGTGTGAATAAAACTACACGCCAAGATCTGCTGATGAGTGAGTTCAGGTCGTGACAGAAATAAAGCAGCGACTCCCGCACAGAGACGCGGCTGGGTACGCAGTTTTCTGTCTCCTGACATTTAACCTTCGCTTGTTTAAACGTGGCCACGAGCGGAGCACGCTCCATCCGAAACTTGAACCTGGCCCAGTTCTTGGGGGACCACTGCAGACGTCACTAACCAACGCATTGCATTCGCTGTTCCGATAAAAAGAAGTGCACAGAGCAGTTTACACTTTACCTTTATTTCTACTGTGCGCCTCACTATTGACGCAGTGAATGTTACGGTCATGAAATCCTAGATCTGTCAGTCAAACTGGACCCCCCCTGAATCACTGGCACCTGACCATTAAACGCAGAGAGCTGCTGCACTGGCTGCTAGACACGTGACTGCAGTTTTATGCATTGGTTAAAGTATTTGCAAATTAGTGAAGGACGTAGGTAGAGACCTATTCACTGGACTGTAATAACCATCTGATACAGTACAGTAAAGCAAAGCTTACACCTGTGAAACAACTGCTGGGAGAAAGTGTACTGTAAGAGACAATATTAACCCCGTACTTCTGCCATAGTGTTTGATAGTGGCTGCCAGATCAACATATTTTCAAAAGATCTGGCGTGCTGGACCCCTGGTGCTCTAATTTCCCCCGAAGGGAGAAAGCGGCTGGTGAACTACCCCCATGATCACGCAGCCACGAGGGGATGGCGCAGTGGCATGAATGTTGCATGAATGGGAAGCAGTGGGGAGGAGATGTAGATGAAAAGTAACAAGCGACTTTCTGCCCTGACCCTCATGATCACATGCAGACCCATTCAAGCCCAACCGTCCGTTGTGTTCCGACTACTCCTCTATCAAATGGATGAAGCTGGGATAACACGCCATGTGGTCACCGCAGAGGGAAAGCAAACACTGATACACCTGCATAAGGCAAACATTAATCAACCCACTGTGTTTTGATAAGCGGCCATTCAAACTGCACCTTGGAGCAGCCGGGGGAGAGCCCTGGAGCAGAGCACCTGCCCCGCTCCGGGGTTCTACGTGTTTGATCCAATCAAGCCTCCTGGGAACCCTGGACGCAAAACTCATCTGTCACTTCCCTCCTCTTTTGTTCCACCTGCACGAGCCCGGCCCACACACCGCACACAGGAAGCAGGGAAGGAGCATCAATCACCGCGCACGGTGTTGACGCAAGTCGCGTCCCATAATTAGATTTCTGGGGGCTGTCCCGCCCGGGAATCAATTCTGCGCCATGTGCAGTTAAGACGACTGTCCGCGCACTGCATCGAGATACAGGGGGACCGCGCTGAGTAATGGAGATGCTCCCTCTCCGCTCGGCTCCACTGCAGATTCACTCCGGGTGCATCTGCGCGGGAAAGCTCGGGGGGGGTTGCCTGCGTACGTGCGTGCGTGTGCATGCGTGTCAGTGTGCGCTAACTCATCCTTACGGCGACCATCGATCACGACGGGATGGTTGCACATCCCCGCAGCCTCAGCACCATCTCACGCGTCAGGGATGAAAAGTGGCAGCTTGACTGCAGACACGTGCACACACACGCGCGCGCACTCCTTCAATCTGCTCCGAATTGTGGAAAACTTCGTCGAGATGGGCAATTGAACAGATGCACAGTAACTCATGCAGCAGAGGCATAAACACATTCTCATCTAATGGGGCGCATTTGTCTTTTTGAGCTCATCCAAGCGACGCCGCGCAACTTGTGAAGTTCCTCAACTTTTCTGTCAATCACGCGCGCAGGATCCTCATTGCACGACAAAATGAGCGTCGTGTGCATGTGGGATCTCCTTTTAAGGTTCTGCACCAAGTCAGTGGTCCAAACAGGTGGAGAGGGACGCGATCAGAGTGCGCAGGAAGATGAAGTTGCAGTTTGGCACAGAAAGTGTTAGATAGAGATGGAAAAAAATAAATAAAAAATAATCAAACACTCACAGTGTGTAGGAGAGGAGCTGATCCGTCATGCTGAGCTCGGTGAGTCTGAGGGCTCCCTTCTCCCCGGCGTCCTCTCTACACAGCGGCGGAGGCAGCGGGCATCGCGCTGAGCTGCTGCTCCTCCTCCTCCTCGGTCCTTCGCCTTCTTGTCGATGCAGCGGTTCTCTCTGTCTGCTGCAGTCCGGGGAAGACGAGGCGGGAGGCGGGGAGGCTGAGGGAGGAGGGGTGGGGTGGGAGGGTGGGGGTGAGCGTGTGCCGTGGGATGGAGAGGTGTAGGAGGCGAGGGGGGGGGGGGGGGGGGGGGCCGGGGGGGGGGGGGGGGGGGGGCTGGATCCCGTGCGGACAGTAGTGTGGTGAGGGTGCGCTCCGTTGGTGCAACATGCATGCGGGGAGGAGGCTCAGCGGTGCAGGAGGAGAACAAAAGAGGCGCCGGGATGCGGCTCCTGCAGGGACCAAGTTTACTGAGGGGTGACGGACTGATGCTGGATCTGCTACGGCAATGTACAAACCGCTGGAGGACTGAAACCACAGCCGAAACAGAGTGCAGTTTCATCCAATCACATCATCCAGACTAGAGGTATTATAAATTATACATCATCTTAACCCATGCAGCAAAACGCATGGCTCAAAATAACTGCATTTGAAATGTACAACAAGAATATACTAATTTAATAGAATAGAACGTTTTTATTCCTCCCTGGACACACACATTTACAATAGGTCAGGGAAAACAACATAGAACAGCAAAAATAAACAGTTTAAGTAAGATACAAATAAATAAATAAATAAATAAATACAGATAAAATACTCTCAAATCCTATATACAAGTACCAGGGTAGAAATCTATCTCCCCCCCAGTTACAGCTGCTGTGGGGTTTCAACGGAGAATGTCTTAAAATATGCATGTTTCGATTTGGTGCTATACAAATTATTGAATTGAAGTTGATTTGAATTAACCATTTCTCTGTCAATTTACGAGTCAGTATCTTTTGACCGTCTAGGGTTGCTGGCTATTTTACAAAGGGAGTCAAAAGTTAGAGGCTAAGAGAGTTCAGAGCCGAGGTCTGGGCACAGAGAAAATGAGCAATCAGCCAAAAAGTCATCCCACTCTGCACGGCTACAGAAAAAGGCCATGAACTCCGGTGAATGTGCCCTCGTCGCCTCTGCTCTCAGAAATAACCATCACAGGGGAGAAAACATTTGGAGGAGCGAGGAAGGAAGCCTGGAAGGACGTCCCTCTCATTCATACGGTATAAATGCAGCCGCATTTGCATTTCCATCCGGCAGCTGTGGTTTAATGTGAGGGCCGCAATGAATAAAAGCAAACACAGACACAACACAACACACACGGTGATTATGATTTCCCTTTGTCTGTCATCTTCTCCTTTTCTTCCATGACGCCTCACTCATAGATCACGTGCTCATGATGGACACACGGGGTGGGGGATCTAAATTTAAGATTCAAAGTGTTTATTATCCTATGTACAATGAAATTCCTCTGCCGTCCACACCGAGTGCCTTCTAGTCATAAAAGACTAAATACAATACAAAATAGAAATATACTGTGAAGATTTTAAACATGAAATGAAAAAAAATATAAAATATGTTGTTACACCAAACAGAAATGTGACAGATGTGCAAGATATGATATAAGATATAGAAGTCTGTGAGAAAATAACCCACCCCCTTCCTTAATAACATCCATTTACATGAAAATAGGCCACACCCTATGCATTGGGACATTACTGCTGTCTGACTGAGGCTCAGGTGGACTTGCACTGCTCATAATCTATACAGTATGAGGCTCTATCCCACCACAGCACATGTTGCTACTTCTGGTTTGATGATGATGATGTCATAGCGGGTTGACGGAAGTTTCTTTTACAGAAAAAACTGTAAATGCCAAAGTTTTTAACAATGCTTGTGATGGCGAATAAGTTAGTTTGAGTGAGGAAACTGCTGGTTACGTTTGGAGGAATACAACATGGCTGTAGAATATAGAGTTTTCCCAGTTGTGAGAAAGTATGCCGCATGAAAGGCAGCCATCAGTCTACAATATTTCCACTTGCTTTTGCTTCAGGAGGTTCACATTAGTTCTTGGGATTGGAAATGCTGTGCGCTGTGAGCTAAGGAGGCACATTTCACATTAACTTGAATTGTGGTTTAGACCCAATTCCAAAATGATTGTGGTCTTATGTTTCACAAATGCAGCCCACTGGCATATTATCGCACACTGCAAGCGTCTCCCAGACTTATTCCTACAAATGAGAAGAGATTGTCTCATGTTTAAAGTCATGTCTTCCATACAGAACAATGTGATTAAACAGACCCATTGTTGATATTATTCTGAGGAATAATCGGCTGGTAAAGAAACAACTGAAATTGTATAGGATCTACACCTTTGGTCCTTTGGGCATCTGCACTGCTAACAGACAAATGTCGTGTTTTTCGACTGTACATTACAAAGAACAACATGGCACTAAGAGTCCATATCTTGCCGAGGCCCATTAATAACTGGCTAATAACCATTAACACTGTGTGTGTCTGATCTTTGTCAAGATCCATGCATAGATTCCCGTGAAGTGAAAATGTCACAGAAGGTGAGAATAAATCCTGTGGTTACATCTGCGCAATGGATTCTCTGTCTACAAACCAGCGAACAGAGGGAGAAAAGAGGCTCCCAGTAATTATGTGTGTATCTGTGTGGCAAATGACTCACACGAGCAGCCGCTCAAACACTTCCATTTTAAAAATTACAACAAACACACTCGGCGCCACTCGAAACCCTCATTTTGATAGTGTGGACAGCAATATATGCACATAACAGTCTTCATCCAGCCCACATCTCTGCACTCTTTCAAACACTTACTATTGCAGCCTTCGGGGAGAACTTAGATGATATACTGCAAAATTGGTTTGAGCAATTTAGTTGGATGTGTGATATGAGTTTAATTGATTTCTAATTATATGCCCTGGTGGGCCCATAATTTCATGCGTAAAAAAACAAAGGGGGTTGTTAGCAAGGTCTGCTTCAGAATGCATCAGGATGCACTACTTTGTTTTCCCTGTAATTACACACTCCACTCATCTTCCTGCTCATACTCGGCATGGCAACAGACACACACATGCTCTGTGTGAGAACAAACACATAAATACCTTTGAAAAAAACGATAATTTGAGACGTGCGGGTAATTACTTAGTTTTGCCATAACTTCCAAACCACTGGGTAAGCACAACAGAACAGGACATGAGACAGGAGATTCACACAGCTGAACCATAATAAAAACCTTAGCTACATGGATTGTACTTTGACTTGTGCACACATTTCTTCTGTTTCTATGTGCCATTTTTATTGAATAAAAATATTGATTTATTTTTTTTTTAAGTGTTTCTTTTTCTATTCTCTTCCGTTCTCTTTCTGTACATGGCTGTTGCAATATGTACATTTCCCAATTGAAGTGAATTCTGATTCTGTTTACTTGTCCTGTATTGATGAACCATATCTTCAGAATTAGTGAATCCCCCCCCACCCCCCAGTCTATGGTGCAGAGGATGTTTTATTTCTCCTGACTGGTTCATCTGCAGGGACAATTTCATCATCAGTGTTTTTCCACACAGGGAAATTGAATTGGCTTTGCTGCAGTTTGTGTGTGGTTTGTATATATACACTGAAATGATTTCCATTACTGCTGTTGTTCATTTATACATTACAAGTCAACTTGTCCGAGGTCTGTAACGCAAACACAAGTCACATCTTTCAAAATTCTGCCTAGTATTGAGCATCACGACCAAATGAACACTGTGCTGTTACTTGGTCGAGAAGTTGCCAAACAGGAAGTGATTCTGTCAGCGTTCTCACCGCAACTGAGATCGGCATGCCCCTGCCGCATTCAAAATGACCTGAGCCACAGGTTGATCTAGTTGCTAAGTGGCTGCTCGTGTCTAAATCTAACTAGTTTAAGGACAAATAGATGAACATTTTGAGAGGTAAGCATTCAATTTCAACAGACGGAGAGACAGACACATCCAATGTTTCTCCGAAGTTCAGCTTCATCGCTTTACAGCAGCCTCGTCTCTGCACAGCTTCTGTTTCTGCCCTCTCATAAAGCTACAATGCCGCTGCGTGCTGTGCTAAGTAACAAGACAAATGGCCTCTGGAATAGACTGGCGGGTTAAAGCAAGGTTAATTGCATTTCTTAACACACAGAGGTGAGGGGTTGCTGGGGACGAGGAGGAAGAGGCTGCAGGAGGACGAGAGGAGGGGAATCAGTCCTGGGGGATCAGCAGTTAAGATGCAAATTTTTACTATTAATGATTATATTATCAATGTTGTTAGATACCAGCGGGATTTATTCTAAGAGTGGATGGAAATCTGAAGCTGCTTGCTAACAAAATCTTTCCTCTGTGGCTTTATAGAAATGTGTGTGCCTTTGCGTTTCAGTCACATCACAGTGACCTAAGCTCCATACTCATTTCTAATTATTACTCTATTGCTGCTGTTTGTTCTGGTGTCAGCACCACTGTATTGAATGGCATGCAGTCAATGAGCCACTGGAGAGTGTGTTCCTGTTGTGCAACCTTAGAAAGTTCCATGACAACAGGCGGCTTTGCCCTTGCCCTGTGATCTTTAACATCTCCAAACTCCACTGAGAGCAGGTATTTTAGTCCTCAAATGCCAAAGTGACAAGTCCATTCGCTCACAGGAAAAAAAAAAGCTGATTTAGAGGACTGAGCCATTTCCAGCTAATAGAATTTTGCTCTTTGCTTCTGTTTACTACCAGATGCTTTAGTGAAAAGCTTTTGAGAGTTAGAGCCAGCCTTTCATTATGAAACCTGGCTGTTTAAGTGACTGTAAAGATGAACTGAAAATCTAAAAAAATCAAGCAGAGACGTCCCCCTTACTTTGCCGTTATGATCATCATTTATTTGTCAACAAACAGTATCACCTGCAGTTGCCAATTTTTTTTTTGTTTCCCTTCAAAAAAACCTGAACAACTCTCCCATGTTTTGAACAACCGGAGGCTCAGAGAAGAGAAAGCACCTCTACCCTCAACAAACGGCTGGTGTACTAATTACTAGGGCTGCAAATGACATCTGTGTCCATGTGGGGGTGTAGATGCTGTCAAGTGCATGCGTGAGTGCGTGTCATCTGAAACCTGATGCGAGCAGGCACGTGTGGGCGGCGGTGTAGCCAGGGCACATCAGTCAGCCCAACATGCAATCCTGACCTGTGGTCTACAGTGGGAGCTTCTGTGTGCGCAGACGAGAGCTAAATCGACATGCAAATGATAATTCATGGAACCTGGGGGGAAAGGTTAGCGCACGCAACATCCTCTTTGCCGACTGTGAAGCACAGGGGAAGGGATTGAGAGAACAGAACAGTATGGGGAGGAAAACAGGGGTGAAGGCCTGAAGGGAGATGGATCCTGAGATGAGAAACAACATTTGAGCTTTGCAGCCAAGAATCCCGGTGTGCCAGTTTGTCCCTCAGGTGCATCCAGTCATACAAATCAGTGTGTGGCGATAAAGAACCCTTGGTCGTGAGACCAGTCTGCAGAACTGTGCATGTTGTGCATGTATGGGGGGGGGGGGGGGGGGGGGGGGGGAGAAAAAAGGGGGGGGGGGGGGGGGGCAGTCAGCATTGGACCTGGTGGTACATTGGTTTGAATGAATTTGTAGTTGAAGTAAAAAGTGTTGGCAGGGAAAGCACACATCTGTGGCAAGTCTTCAGGGCAAACCTTGATCCAGTTAGTTAGCACTGCTCGTGGCTAAACATGGTTACACGGCACTCACATGAGCTTCTAATACTATTTTAAGCTGTAATGCTTTCATTACTATCGCTCGCAGTGAGGCTGAAGTCCAAGTGTGTGTGTCAATAACTAGTGCCACTGAATAGCAGAGGCAGGGGAAACCAGAGAGGCCCGTACATGCACAGGCAGACAAGGTGGCGGTGCATTAGAAAAATCTAAAAAAAAAAAAAATCTACGCTTCACACACAGAGCGTCTGACTCGGATGGTTGCAAATGCAACGGCAGCAAAGAATGTGCAGCACCTCTCATGAAGACCTCACTGTGGCATCACTCCACCTGTCACACATGACATTAATTCCCTGCCAAGCCTGTTATACTGAGGATGCTTTATGTCCAGCCATTCTCTATCCCTGTGCCTCCCCTAGGATGACTTAGCTGGCCCACTTTAATTTATAGAAGAGTTATAGAACTTTTCCCCATCTCTCTCTCTCTCTATCACCACCTGCTCAAACACACACACACACACACAAAAGGGTTTGGAAGGTGGACCATAGCCTCCTATATCACACTCCACAATTTGTCATCTTGCATTAGGATGGAGGATAATAGATGAATAGTGACAGTGATGTTAATTGCTTTCCCCCTCCTTGTCAGCCAGAGGTTGGGTGAAGAGACGGACAGGCACAAAGAAAGAAAGAAAACTCCTTCTTCCACTCCGCCGATCCTGTTTCAACCTCCAGTGGTCTGGGTTGTGGCTGACCAGCTGACTCCATCCTCCACCAGAGGTTTTAATCTCATCGTCTCATTAATGAGCCTGCGCGTGACTCCTCGGCATCTCTGGGGAACATGTTGTTCCATCTCGGGACACATCCGATCACGCCACCATGCTGACTGTATCAGCGGAGCCAATGAGGTTCATGTCACTTAGCTGTGAAAACAGATCGCCTCACAAATGGAAAGGGAAATTTCCGACATGTTCTCATGACGAAACAGAGGCTAAAGAAAGTCCTGATGTCACAACCTTCTCTGAGTCAGCTGTCATCACACATTTCTTTCATTAGCCTTTCTAGTAAAAAATAAGAGTCCGGTTCAAACAGAAGTCTGGTATGCACAGGCTGCAGTGTGGTAATTATATTACAGCCAAAATGAAACACGAGGATATTTCAAATACCAGTTTGACTTTAGAAATACTGCTCTCACCTCATTTGTGTCACTTTGCTCACTTCACAAGCACAGGAGCTGCTGTCGATACGACTGAATATGATTTCAGTGGCTCTAAAAGGAAATCTTGGTCAGGAAGGATATGGGTGAGATATGAAGTGTGAATTGACAGCAGCGCTGTGAAATATTGACTGCTACTAACTGGGATTCACATTTGATTTATCGTCCAATAGAGACGAGGAACCATACGAGAGCCTGAGGGGACGTTAAAGGAGAGGGGAGTCGTATATTATATATGAGGGGTTTGAAGTACTGGAGATGAGAGACACTTCCTGTCAGCCATTGACTTTTAAAGAGGTAACAGCAATTGTGCGTGAACATCACTGACGGTCACGTCTTGTTGCAAGTGGGCGTGTTTTTTTTTTTTTTTTTGCATTTATGTAATTGAATCAATGCACAGGGGGGCGGTTACAGTGCACAGCTCCTTCAAAAATAACTGCATCTAACAAGGGTAATCCTATTACACTGCTATTCAAGCCCTCCTCTGACATCCCCACGGTCCACTGACACTGGCAGCTTAGGGGGTGAGAAGCCATCTGCAGTTAGATTTTTTTTGACTCACCGACCAATTTCCTCAAAGACAATGAGCGCCTGCTGTCAACAGGTTGAGGTGAAACAGCAGCGTCGTGTTTGAGGAACACAGGGAACAGTGGAGCCTGTAGGGGAGGTATAATCACATGGCATAAGTCTGTTATGTCAGAGTAAATCACATGTAAAAAGTATTATTATCTCAGCTTGGCCAGTTTAACACGCTACATCTGTGAGGAGGAGCCTAAGGGCGAACCACAAACATTGTTTGCATTGTCACTAATTCATGACCCATTCTGAAGACACCGCCATGAGCTGCATTCCCATTTCTGAAAAAAGACAAAAACCGGAATGCCGCTGTGTGGAGAACCTGTAGTTTTTGGAGTTTTTTTTTTTATTTTTTTTATATCTTTTCAAAGGGTCAGATGGTCTTCTAAATGATTTGAATTGTTTTACGCAGCAGGAATGCCTTTTGATTATTTCCTCTTATGTGTCGGGACTGCTTCAGTTAGATGAGACTGCTCTCCAGTGTCCTAAACGACTCATTCACATGTTATTACTTGAGTTTGACTATTGAAATGTGAATGTTAAAAGGAATTGCAGGGGGAGGAGCCACTGTAATACATATGTAAAATGCTGGACCATTAGAGGATGGATTTAAACAAATACATACGTAAAAATCCGTTGTTAATTTCTCTTTTTTCTGTCATCCTGCATTCCTGGTAAATCATTTAAAATTAAGCAGGCTTGCTAACGTGGTTTGCACATATCCAGTTTTATGGAAGAATTCCCAGAGGATCTCCATGTGCTGAAATAAGAGTAGTCAAATTTAGAATTTCATCCCACTCGCTCTACAACAAAAGAGAATTATGATTGATTGGATTTTACGTTACATCAGTCTCAAAGGCAGGGAGCAGGCTGAAGGGCGTGTTGAGGCCAGAAATCGAATGTATACGTGATCTACGTGCACAAGTAGAGGCTGGGCTATTCAGAACAGAAGTGCATTTCCACATGGTCTGCTGGTCAACCCACAATAACCCAGGAAGGTTGAATCCACAGTGTCCTTCTACAGCTTCCCAGCAGAGAACAGGACAGGGGTTCAGCTCAGTTTGGAAAAAAAAAAACACAAACGAAGAAACAAATTGTGTTCAACAATAAACCGTCAGGCAAGAGGAAGGTGGGAGAAACCCTGTGAGCTATCTGTCGCCTTTGTGTCATCATCTCTTCGCTGACTTTGATCGGAGCTGACTCGGAAAGATGAGCCAGATGAGCAGAGATTCCTGCGAGGCGGATTCCCCCGCCCACTCACACATGTCACACACACACAGCTATAAAGCACCATAAATGAATTCCTCCGTTAATTATTTTCACAACAAGCTGCCATTAGTTTGTCCAAGGGAAGGAGAAGGCACTTCTTCTAGAATGTATCCTGGGCTGTCAGGTGCCCATTTATCCAGTGTGTACTGTATAATGTGCTCGCAGGGCCACGACACCCATTACTAGGCCAGCACACTCATCCAGACCTCCAGTTTCCTTCTCACAAACGAACCCTTAACTAATGACTGCAGAACACGGAGGAAAGATATTAATGTAGAGCATTTTCAACCCCTCGTTAAAAATAGGTGCAAGCAATGTCTCCAAAGCAGAACAGCTACAGGAAGGAACATAATTGGATTCCATCTCAAAACAACCAGTTCTTTTTAAAACCACCTTCCCATTTCAATTCAGTTAAAATGTAATCCTATATATATATATATATATATATATATATATACTGCCAAATCTGTACAGGCATCACCTCAAGGCATTTTATATAGAAGGTCAAGACCTTGAAATATTTTCACTTGAACCCATTCACACTTTTTTTTTTTTTTTAATTTATCTATGAATTATTCTCTCAAAAATAATGTGAGATCCATCAGGAGGAGGCCCATGTATTGCTATGACAAGAAAATGATTCCCTCATTAAACAGTAGAGGGATAAAGTCGGCAACAGGCTGGGCAGAAACTGCTAAAAAGCATGGACTAAAAAGAATGTTTTTAGGGGTCCAAGCAGCAAAGCGGAGATATTGGGTTCGATTCCCAGGCCCAGCCATAGGTATACCACCAACCCCTTTATGAAAACAAACCCCAACTTGAATCTCTTAATCTCGTACAGTAAAAAGAACGAATCTAATTTTGAGTCATTTCGTTCATTTTTCCAGCAGGTGCTGCGTCATACCCCGACTGCACCTGTTCATACCTGCTCGCGGGTCTAGTTTGTTTTGTTTTTATAAAGCTATGTTATCTATATTCTTTTTAAAAAACTCTATCCGAACATTCACAATTCTAACAGTGAAGAGCAGCTGTCGCTCAGGGCTGCCCACTAACCAGAAGGTCGGTGGTTTGATCCCTCACTCCTCCAGTCAGTGTGCACAAAATGTCCTTGGGCGAAACATTGATGGCCCTGCCTCCAGAGGGTGAATGATGAGTGAGAGAACAGCACTGAGCAGAGGCACTGTGAAGGTTAGCGTTACGACTGCAGCTTGTGTGGGAAAACACCAGGTTGGAGATGGCTGCCTAAATTAAATTCATTCATTTACAGAATGAATGTATGACTTCTCATGCAAATTAAATTACAGAAACAATGCCTTGTGACTGTTGCTCCTACAAACAACTAAAAGGTAACAAAGAGGGGACTCTAACATGAGCTAATGATGTTACTTGAAAAAACGGCACAGTTTTATGTTCTATTTTTATCCATAATTCAATTTTTATTGCCGATGAAAATATCATTGTCATTTTCCAACCGCTTATCTGTGACCGGGTCGCAGGGGTAGCAGTCTAAGCAGGGGCCCCCGCCCACGACTGCACCCAAATCATATTGCACCAGTAACCTGAGACCTCCTGCGGGTGGTGAGCCTACTGGAGGTGGTTCCTCGTCAGGGAATCGAACCCCGGCCTTCCACGTGAAAGGTGGAGATACTCATCCACTATACTAACAAGGATATGAAAATATCAACCAAAAATTATTTTATGATGTGGTCAATATGCTTTATTACCATTCCCTTGTGGGCCCTGTAATTTTTTTTATTCCCTTAATGCTTGTAAGCCCTGGGCTTCTCTTGTTGTGACCAATCCAACAACTTCATGAGCTTAGTGATAAAAAATAAAAGATGTGGTATTTCAAGCTCTGCAAGGGTTTCTCCACCAGCAGTGACCATTATAGTTCCATCAGCGACCCAGATGAGGTCACAACACTGAACTGTGGGAAACAGACCCGGGGCAGACAGACGGAATGGAAGGAGCATGATAAGTGAGGACAGTGCAGCAGTGTAGCCTGCTGGTTGATTTCTCCCAGTCATCTATAACCACATGTTTTTGTTTTTTTTTCAATTTTGCTCTAACGTTGGTGGGGGCAGAGACCCCTCCCCTCAGCGTGGCAGACCCGTAGTAGGCCTTACATGAACAGACTGAGTATCCGTAGTGCTCCTGCTTGTTGTGAGCCGCGCCGCTCGGTCGTGTATACGAGGGGAGCCATTCTCACTCATGCGGCTGACGACTGTAATTCGGCTCGAAAGAGAAAGCGCTGAGTCGGCAAAGCCTGGCTGGCTTGGGAAGGTCAAAGCATTCCCGTGTCACTGACAAATGAGTTGTGTTTCAGGCTGCCACTCGCTGCCGTTCCGCTCTGTTGTCTTTAGAGCAGGGACGGAGGGAGGAGAGGACGGAGACGTACTCTATTTTCCACTCCCCTCCCAGTAACCACTGTTTCACACAGTCACATGAAATGAGAATACAGAGACCTAAATGTAATCCTTGAAAAAGAAATTGAAATATACAGGTTGCTCAGAAAGTCATTTCATTACAAATAATGTGTAAAATAGGACATACAGTATTTTATTTATCTACAGTATCCTCATTGTTTTGCTCCTGACCACGCAGCCAGCAAACTGGACATATGGTGTCAGTCAGAGCATGAGTCACATGTGAATGTTATCCACATTAGAGGGATTCCCGTAAAGGTTCCAGTTCAAACTGGAAAGACCCTCTGGATGGAGATGTCCACTCTGCCGTCAGTGAGGAGGAAGGTGGGGGCCGTAAGAGGCTGTTTCACTATGTGAGGCACAGCTGCAAAATCTTCATTCGTCTCTGTTTATAAATGTCCTCGGTCCGGTCGGGGTTGTTGATTTAAGGTTGGCAAAAGAGAAGCCACATTATTTAGATCACCCCCTGATGGGGGATGATGTTATTTTTGATCAACAGGAAGAGAACCGGCTGCCATCTTTATGAACAGTTGAAGTGGAGGGTAATTTGTAACTCATTTTATTTAATAAAATATGGAGGTAAATGTTTAAATATATTCTGCAGAACTGCATTCTTATCTAAAATTCACTGATATTGTGGCATTGTTTCATCTCATTTTGACCAGAATCAGTCAAAAGTAGTTTCTTGGCTAAAAGACTGAACAGAGATGCTACATGACTCAGCAAGTTCAATTACAAGGAAAGGAGAAGAGGCAGGGAAATGGAAACGGAAGTTGTGTTCTTAAAGACCTAAAAACAGCAGGCTATTCTAAATTTAGTTTGTGAATCCAGGGAATGTCAATTTATAATTTGTCAATCCTTGTACATATCAAATAATTAAAACAGTAATCAGATTAGATAACAATTTTTTGGAATAATTTGTTAATGATGACATTTTTACTGTTTCTGTGACACTTACTGTAGAATCAGCTAGAATTTGATGATCTATACGATTTCACAGCTGAAAATGTTTTTTGAAAAACTCATACATTTCACTTCCTTCACTGTAGATAGAACAGATGGGAGTGTACAGCAGCAGCCGTACTGGACTTTTGTTGTCATGGTAACAAAGAAGAGATATGCTGTTGAGGGCTATGGGCTGTAAAAGCTTCTAAATAACAGATTGTCTGTAATAATTCTTTGCTGGGGGACAGTGTCAATGCTTTATAAAGTGTTTTAATTGATCTGATGACTCCACTGATCTGTAAATGTGAAAAGGAAAGAATAGGTTGCAGTGGCAAAGGACTGGAAGAAAATTGGAGTCTCAGTCTCATATTGAGTGATCATCTCTCCTCATGTGAGACGGCTTTGAGATCGGGATGCTGCTAGGTTTATTATATGTCAGCTGTGAAAGGATTCCTCATGATGAAGCTTCACACAGTTCAGTGGCTCAGTGCCTCTTCCTTTCCAGAGGCAAGTTTCATTCTGTAAATCGGATGTTTTCAACCCGGGAGATGGGCCAGTTTCAGCAGAGGCTCAGTGTATGGAAGTAAAAAGTAATATTAAATTAGTCATATTGAGAGGATCATGCAGCAGGATTTGGTTAAAGACTATGTTCAAGGACACAATAGTTTCTGGGGAGTATACATATATCTGCTCTTCTCCAGGGTCAGAAACTAATAAATGCCTGGCCACAAACATTTTATGTGTTATATTTTTTACCTTAATGTTCTCTCCGTGTCTAGAGATTAAACGACACCCAGACTAAGATGGAGTAAAGGGGTGTCCTTTTCCAGGCTTGGACTGTCATTGTCCACAGGAGCAGAAACTGTCTATCTCTATGTGTATTTACTCTCACAGCACCGCATCAGGATCAAGCTGATGGTGACCGTTCACATTACATTGTATGTGTCACAAGCTGTATTTTATGTTGAGTAAAGTGTGTTAAAACAATGGAAAAAGAAAGAAGTTGTGATATACATTTGAGAATCGTCTGAAGTTATTCCTGATGGAGTAATTGTTTTTTATGCTTTAGAACTTATCTCGACTTGTTAATCAATATAATCACAATACCACACTGCCTCCTACTGGTCATTCTGGAAACATAGGGCTCCAACTGTTTTTTTTTTTTGTTTTTTTTAATAAGGTATAAAATATAGACCGTGTATAAGGTCAAAACGGACTCAAGGAGGCCCGAAGTATATTTCAGTAGCATGATTATAACTGAACCTACAAATACCAATGTTTATAATGAGCCCATGTTAAGTACAGTTTACAGAGGTTAAATTTGATGCAATTTAAGATGAATATTATCAATGAATGATCTATGATCTATGAAATGTCACAGTGTTACCCATACACAGGCCTGAACCAGAGATAAAAACAAGAAACCCTACATCACAGGCAGAGGTGTCCTGGTCAGTGTTGAACATACTAACTGGATTAGTTTAATAGAACTCTGACGTACTGTTATTCAATCTTTGAGTTACACATGAGCCTGAGACAGGCCTGTGTCAACTATTGCTATGAGAGGTGAATCATTAAACACTTCACACAAAGGAACTGAAGTCAATGTTCAGAAAAAAAAACTCTTGTCGTGCATGCCTTTAATTCCACTGCACAGTCACATGCACAGCTCCCGCTCTACCTAGGCCCCAACAGGCGTCCTCTTTTTATCCATTCACTGTCTGACACGCTCGCCTTGAGCAAATCACTATTAAGCCGTCAGAGGTTAAAAACACCTCATCATTCAGCAGCCAGTTCGTCATGATGTTGAGTGAATATCCAGTACAGATAAAAAAAAATCATTGAAACACTACCTGTCCTTCCTTCAGGTGGAACAGTGCATTTTCAAAAGGTGAAAAAGAGAAGTGAATATTCTTTTCACAGACGATGTGAGCAGCAGACCAATGATATAATGTCCAATGAATCACTTGTTGTATGACATGTGAGGTAGGTTTTCTCAAAAAAGATTCCATTATAGTCTGCAATAACTTAGCCTTAGAAACTCAATTCATATTCAACCGCTGCTGTCGCTACTGAAGAGGATATTGGATTCACACCAGATAAACATTTCTCATCTGTCCAGACAAGAGAGCACTAATAGGACACGATGAATGGAAAAACATCTTCCAGTATGTTCTACTGTCAAAGGAATGAAATGCCAAGTGTTTGATGATTACAGATTCATTATCATTTTCCTCACCAGCTTGTAATCCACAGACACAAAAGACGCATTCCTAAATAAACCGTGTGACACATCTAAAGTTGTTTAATGAATATGGGACTGTGACAAAGTGGGTGAGAACACACATTTGGCCCCGTAGTTCACTGCCAGAGTTCAGTCCAGCCTTTTCACAAGTAACTTGATTGAAAATGTTACTCACCAGCCGCTCGCCATGCACTATCCAGGGACAAATGGAGAAGGCGCCGAAGAACCACCATTATTTCTACGCTAATGACCTCATCAGTGACGTCACAGGGTGACACCAAGTGGAGGGGGGGGGGCCTGAAGATTAACCTTCATAAAGTTACGGTGTTCTTGAACTGGTAAGTATGGAGGCAGATTTGTGCATATATGTTTTATTGTATTAATGAATTAATGGAAGTTAACATTAGGTGGGAGGATATGAAACACTTAATTGTGAGTTGGAGAGATATTCAATTCACCTACCTGAGGTGATGGTACTGACACCTACTGATAGAGACGGCTATTTAAGCAGAGGGCTTTTTCTATTGAGGAGTGTTGTCAGGGGGGGCCGTGTGCGTTGAGGCCAAGCCGGGGGAGGGTTGTTTTACACAATTTTCTAAAAACATTGGTATGACTTTACATTAGCCAAATTCCAAACCAACATAGAGAAAAGTTTAGAATTATTATTATTATTATTATTATTATTAATTCTTATTAATTCTTATATTTTTTGCTTTGTTTATTGAGGTGGTATAAGGGAAACGTAGATTTCAAAGAAAAAAAGACTTTACAATTCCGGTGTGCATGCACAAATGCAGGAGGTATGAAATGCTTATAAACATTTAAACGTCTCCTGCCATGATGTCACGCATGTCTGTGACTGGTGGGTCTGGCGGGTCACCAGCAGGGGGCACAGCAGGTCGCCCTCCGCTCCAACCTTTTCTCAGGTTTCTTACGTCAGACTCTTCTCGTGAGGCTGTCCTGCCTGAAGCTGGTGCTGGGAAGTCACGTCCACATGCAGCTGCTGGAAAATTGTCGGTTACTAACAAAAATCTCCTGAGACACCAGGGTTTAATTTATTTCTATAGTTCTAGTCCGGTCCATACGGAAGTGAGCGACAAAATAAAGGATAATCATCGATCCTGGAGGACCAGCTGCTTCCTTCACTTTCGCTCACTCTGATGTGCTGACCTTTGAGGAACCTGCAGCCTGAAGGAAGATATGATTTAATCACATTACTGCTATCTCAGCCCTAAATGAGTCATGGTCCTTGACTTCTGGCTTCTTAATAATTTACAGAGCCAGTAAGTCAGGGTAAGTTTGTGAGTCACTGTGATTAAATCAAGTGCTAAAATCCTATCCAGACAGACAACAGATATCCTCTCCGTCTTCACCACCACCTCCTAATGTAGGGAACATAAATCAAGAGTAACTCTGACTTGCCTCCTCACTTCTCTTTGTTTTCACAGATTCATATTAAGCTATTAAACCTGGAAGTCTGGGAAAATGCCTTGAATCAGTCAGGGAGACTTGCCAGGAACCACAGATAATCAAAAACCTGCTCAGTGATTTACACCTGACTTCCCAACTACCTTTCACTCGGCTTGTCCTTCCTTCCTTGGACTGTGCAGCTAATAGAAGTCTTGTGGTTTCCTCATTTCCCCAGTCTCATGATTTCATGGACCTGTATCACACTCACAAAATCTCATGACATGGCCAAAAGCTTCCACTCTTCTCCTCTCCTGAGAGAGTGTACGTGTGTGTGTGTGTGTGTGTGTGCTAAATCTCATAAGGATTATCACATGACTGGTGGTTGATGTAAGCACATGCCCAGTATGGGCTACTGTAACGGAAGGAGACGGGGTGGGAACATTCTTTATGAATGAGTGTGTTACCTTCAGTTATTCTGAAATATTGCCTTGCGGGAATTCATTTATTTCCTTACCGTCCTCATTGCCGTTTTCCACCATGCTTGGGACACATAAAATACATTTCCCACAAATGTAGTGTGTACTAGAACTGTATTGTTTTACTGGTCGCTCTAGTTGGAGTATTATACTGGGGGGGGCGGGGCTGTGCTTCGAATTAGGAGCGGGTTTGGTGACGTCACGCGGGCCAGCGCCCCTGGCCGCCACACAAGTCGGAGCACGCGCCGATCCAGAGAGCAGCAGACGTCAGAGGAACATGGCGCAGAGTTGGAGAGCTGTCACCAGTGTGCGCAGGTAAACAAACGGCGACACGGACCCTGCGGACCCTCCGGAGCTCAGTGACGGATTACCCAGTGACTGCTGGCCGCCAGCCGGACAACACCTATCAGCATTTCTCCTGGAGGACCGGGCGGGCGCGGCGGAGCGGACTTGACAGCCGACGTCCACCTGGAGTGTGCGACCGCAGAATGTGCGCCGACCATATTAGCTAACTGGCGTTAAGGTGCGCGGTGGGAGCTGATTATCGACCCTCAGCGAGCCGGGGCTATTTCCTCCTGCACTCAGAGCCGTTCGCCAGTCGATAGCAACACAACATGCTTCCGTGAACTGTTGCTCCTCTACCGTCACCAGCTCAGCGATCCGTGCCCGTGTCCCCCTGCGTCATATGCCCGGTTTGTTTTGACATTAGCGTTAGCCACATAGCATCATGTCCGATAACCAGAGCTGGAACTCCTACGGCTCCGAGGAGGATTTGGAGCCCAGAGAGGAGCCTACACATCCCGTTGGCAATGCCCGGTTCAGCGGAGTCCTCAGTAAGGTAAGAGCCGGACTCCGTACCGGTCAATGTCACTGCCAGGTGCGTAAGGACATGACTGTAGTGTGCCTTCATACCGGGAGAAATGAGGCGGCGTGACAGTGCTCTGACAGATCGTAGCTTGTCTTGTTTGGGGGAGGGGGATCCAGGATCACTTATCCTCCATTAACATTTGCACATTACTGCCCGGCAGGATTAGATCCCCTTGTTGTGGCGGGGTGTGTAATGCACAGATAGCCACATTAGCCCATAAAGCCCTCGAAAATAGAAAATAGGCATTGTTTGATTTACTGTGGTCTTGGAGGAAGTTAATAGTTCATTCCAGGTTATCCACGAATTAGCTGTGGGCTGCATTGATTGAATGTTGGCGCAGTGGGTGCAAGCGTCTGTCGGCTGCTCTGTGCTGTAAATAATATACCAAATGGGGCAGGTGTCAGTAATGCTAAAGGTTACATTAAGCAGATATTGCCATTTTCCTTCTCAGAAAGATCTGTGCTTATCTTCTGAATGATGAGCTCATTTCAAAGGCTAAATGAGGACTGTCATGTCTACTACAATAACAACAAATTCTGCTGTCCTAGTGTCACATCCACAGGCATGCTGTGAAGAATACTTATGAAAGACATTTGGACACTTGATGGAACTAATTTGCTTCAAATGTGTCGATTGGGTTCACTGTGGTCATCAGGACTGTCCAACATAATGTTTATCTCTTGGTAAACACAGTTAAGCCTGCTGCTAGACGTCTGATAGAAGTCTCGGTAGCCCAGTTTGCCATATGCCTCTGCTCACTTGTGCAATGCTTTGTTTATGTCAATACAACCACCGTTTAAAATAGTTAAGCTGCTGGCCAGCTAACAGGGTATTAATCACACTGTACGCTGTGTTTCCTAACAGATTGCATGCTGACCTGCTAACCAAGCATATTGTGAGATTAAGGAGCTCTGCATCCAGAAAGGCTCACCTGTCCAATCATTAAGACCTTTACATAATCCCACATGTGTCCTAATTCAGGTTTCCCAGAGCATCTCAAGTTAGGCACATGCACCTTAGGTTTGTCTCTGAGGTCATTGGAAAAAATGGAACCACTCTCCAATTTAACGCTTCTTCAATACTCAGAAAACAATTTACTTAGTATTACATTGATACTGCTCTAAGGCTGTTATGCTCACAGTCTTTAGTATGTTTACTATGTGTAAACAAAATAGACCATATATATTGTCAGTGCCACAAGGTGCTCCTCTCAACATAGAATTTGAACAAACATACCAATCAGTAAAGTAGTTTTCTCAGTGACTACATCTCAAGGGGGTATTTATTTCACAAATATTCCATTCCATAGCTGTAGGGAGGTTTGCCTTGTCCCTCACTGTTCCTAAATGCTAATATAAATGCTTTATTTTTCCAGTGGACAAACTACATCCATGGCTGGCAGGATCGTTGGGTCGTGCTGAAAAACAACACGCTGAGCTACTACAAGTCCCAGGATGAGACCGAGTATGGCTGCCGAGGTTCCCTCTGCCTTAGTAAAGCCGTTATTACTGTAAGTAACACTGACACTCCTCTCAGGGTAGTACTCTTTCTGTAAACATTTGTGCAACACTTTTCAAACCATCTTCCAGGAACAGACACTGATGTTTGAGTAAGACTTCTACATTTGCTAAGAGTGAGGAAACAACACTTTTTCTGTTCCAGGGACCAAAAGAGTACAACCTCACATTACAACATAGAGTGGTCAGCATTGCTTATGAATGGATTGGGCCCCATTGCCCTTATACCAAGTATCTGCCCTCCATACTCCCCCTCTAACTTATGTTCACTTCACCCTTAAACAACAAACACCGACACTAATCAGAACGTATAAGGAGACATACAGTAGGTGAAGTTTACTTTCTGTTGATTTGATTTGCTTTTGAGGGACATATTTAAACAGCATGCACGAGACATCCGCAGCAAGGACATCGACAGTTAAAGGGACCATTTTTTAACATTGATAAGTAACTGAATAAATGTGGCTGTCAATTTGTGTATGAAGAGTGACAACATACACAAAAGAAAAGAGCAGAGGAGCAGAATCTCTTGTTGTCCTTCACTGTGGGATCATCTTAATACACTTAAGGTCACAAACTAAAGATTTTCCTTTAAGGCTTAGTTGCTGCACAAGAATTAGTGCATATACAGGCTGTAACATAACTCGCTATTGATTGTATGTATTATAGCAGACCCCAATGTTGATAAAATCCATCCAGCTACCATTTGTTTTTAGTATTGACTTCTTTATACAAGTTGAATTGCTGTGATAGTGCAGGCTTATCTGAATAATCTAAATCTATTCAACTCAAATATTCCCCCTGTAGTGGGACTAACAGAGTTTTTAGCTTATCAGTGTGTTATGATCTAATCAGAGTTGACACTGTCTTTGTTTTAATCACATTTAATAATTGATGAAAGCAATGTTAAATCATTATGAGAGTTTGTGCCTACTAAGAGTTGCATGCAACTGTTTGATTCTTAGGCAGCTACCGTATAAGATCCCCTGAATGTCCCCTTTGGCCATACATAGTTCCTCTTGCATGCTTTGTTGAAATTGCAACGGCAATGACACACTGAGCTACAGTATATTTTTAGTAACTGTGAAATGGCACAGAAACTCGAGAACCTCAGACAGAGATAAAATAACTGTCATTTTCTTACAGTTTCTCAAGGTTCCTACGTACTAGTACAACATAAAGCTTTACTGTTCTAATACTGTGATGGTAGAACATGTTTATCGCCTGAGGAACATGAGAAGCCATCGAAAGAGCAACATCAGCTGTTTCTGCTTCCTTCAGTATTCCATCCACCCACTCTCTTCCTCCCTTAGGCCCTCACGTAGTTTGGAGAATATTGGCATGTGACCTATAAGATGTGATTCAGATGTTAAGCATCCCTCATAAGTTGCTCTTAAATTCATGAAGGAAACACTGGGCTATTTCCTGGATCCACGTGAAGGCCTAAGGCTTGACATTCGGCTGAAAACGAATGAGAGACTTAAATGTCTCAAACTCAATTGATAATTCCTTATTTTCCTTATACAAATAATTCCTGTTTACGTCACAAGCCGTGCTGGAGGGTAACTGGCATGTCAGCTGACACTTGTTCCAGTATGCTATGTGGTAGCACATTACTGGAAACCCCATCATGTGATTAGTAAGGCTGTGTCACAGCTCCTGAACATTCTAACCTTTGGTAGTCAAGGCATACATTTCTTTAGATAGAGCAGCAAGTTAAGCAAGTGTTCTTATCCTTATCAGGCGTTCAATATATCCTGTCTCAAAGATTCAACAGACCTGCCCCACTTAACGACTCACAGACAAAAAAAAAAATGAAATTGTGTTGACAGCACTTAATGCTGGGGTTCGCACCATTTCACCATTAATCACGTTTCAGCGGGAACCCAGGTCAGTCATTGACCAAGGCGCAGTCTATCTTTCCAAACAGTAACAAGGGAAACGCTTTAGTTTGTGTTCTCTGTCAGCGTGATGCATGCTTTGCCATTACATGTATTTGTTCAGCTTTATCCATTCCCAGCATATGTAAATATTTACCTCTGTGGGGTGTTCCACTATATTCATTCCTCGTTCAAATGGAAACTGGCCCAGCCTCAGACGTCTGGCCCATAAATAATGAAGATTATAGCGAGTGACATTGATCAGCAGAAAGCCATTGGCTTTCAGAACGTCTTCTTTAAGGTTAACCTCTTCAGACGTGTGTAAACACGGTATCTTTTGAGTTCAGAGGGTGTAATCCATTTTGAGGTTTCGCTTGAACACTGGAGTTGAGAAACACCAGACCTGTAAGACAACATTGGATTTCTTCATTTTGGAGTCATGTTTCAAAAATGGACATGTTATAACAATATGACTGAGCACAGCACCTGCAGCTCATTCTGGGTGGTCCACTATTTACAGTTTGGTCTGGGAAACTTCAACAGGTTCTGTTTGACTCGATCTCAAATCAAGCTGGAGCTTGTAGGTTTTTGCTAAGGGAGTAACCAGTCAGAGCTGCTGGATCAGATTAGGTTATTTGCTGTTCATTCCACTGTCTTCCAGCTGTTTGTGTCTCTGCGCCAGTATAAGTAAGTCAGACATTTACAGTCAGCTTTATTACTAAACATGATTGGATGTAATTCTGCAGTTGAGATCTAAGCCGTAAATATCACAAATTATCTACTACTTCAACTTTAGCATTCTTGGATTAATGTAAACCAGCTCAGTTTAAAATACATCTTAAGCATTCGTCTCCATACATGCTCAGTTTAACAATTCCTTCTTTTTAGCCTGATCGTAAACAACTACAGTGATCGCTGGCTTCAGTCTTTATCTGTACCCCCACAGCCTGGTAACCACCACTGCCATTTATAGATACACAATGAGTTAATAACAGCACACTGTCCTACATGTGATTCATTCTCTCACTGGAATTGTTGAGCAGTGCACACTGGATCTGTGGTGGTTTAGACGCTGGGATTATCCTTTTCTTTCATTTGGCTCTTTCTCCATCACATCACAGGAAAAACCTCTGAAGGTAGTTGAAGAGCTAAAGGAAGAGAAATTGTTGATCATGTGGCGCTCAAACAAACTGTTGGAAGTGACATCAGGCTTTGTGGAAATTACAAAGTGTCTCCTGACAGGAAATGAGAGTCTTCCTCATATGTTGGAACTTGCTCTACGGTGGGGGTCAAGAGGAGAGGTCAAGAATGTGTGTATGTGTGTGTTTATGTATGATTCTTGCTGTCACGCTTGTTATTTTAGTCTTCCCTTTCCCTGTCTTTCACTATGACAACCTGGTGCGTCAGTGTTTCCTCCACCAAAGCAACAGGGATTTAGTGTCTCCAGAAAGATGTTCCTGGCTCCATACTAGAGTAGTAAAAAAAGTACAACAGAATGTATTCGTCAGTGTCTCCTCTCCTTAGACTGTAATTATCAGGTTTAAATGAGTGAGTGAGGACATTCAGTAAAGTTGGGCATACTCCTAGTTGGTTTTCTCAATGTTTGCACTGGTTTCTGTCCCCTAACCTTTTTAAGAACTGGAAATCATAGGCTTATGTAAATGGAAGACTGTGACTGTAGACACGTACGCCAGCTTGAAAAAAAGGGGTTAGAAGGGGGAGCACAGAATGAGTCTTTTTGAAGCAAAGTAGGAAGTTTATATTAGAAGAGAATAAACACAGATTGAAGCTGTTTTGTTATGTCATTTGTATTTGGCATTCGCATTATTTGCTGCTCATTAAGCCTTTACAATACAACTGAAAACTCTCCAAAACAAACAAGACACAAATGGATGTCCCTAGAAACAGAGTGACACTGATGATATAGTGTGGGTTATAATCCCAGCTGAGTGAGTGGGGGGCCCCACCAACAGGGAGGCAGTTGGACAGACATCAGAAATAGTTCCTGGCAGAGGCTCTGCAGGGCAAAAAATAGGCAAGGATGACAATACAGTCGCAGTCTACAATAAACAAACGGTTCTGCTGGGAACGGATTACATTTACACAATCTCTACTTCTCGACTGTGTGGTGTTATTTTTGTACATACAAACACACTGGGCTTATTCAGCATCATTTGGACATCACACTGGATCTTAACATATCCTTTGATCAGTGTATGTTGACCACAGATACACTGTCTTAGTGCCTCAATAGCTTTGTTTTTTGCCTTATTTAGTTATTTTGGCATGCGAATTCAGACTACTTTTGTATGTATGATTTTAAGTATCCCTCCATCCATTTCTCAGTACTGCTTGTCCTGTGCATGACCACAGCGGGTTAAAAGGCATTTCAAAACTGAGCAACAGAAAAACTGACACATTAACTGGATCCTCCAATATTTCTGTCAGTAACATAAATACACACACACAAACTGAACACTATGTTCTTTACCGCCTTAAGGAATCTGCATTCACATAGGATCCAGGCAGGAAATCTTTCCCAGCCTGTCATGTCATCTTGTGGAGTACAAGGCCGAGATGACCTTCCTGTGATAGATTATTGTTTGCTGTAGCCTTGTGAAGTTATCAAGCGTGGTGCAGGCTCACATTTCTCATCCTCTCTATACCCATGACCCTGAGGTGGACAAGAGGAACTTGCTTTCTTACCTTAAGTTCAAACTGTCAACCAAATACTTGTGCAAGCAGGGACATCCCAAATCTAATTTTATTATTATAATATAATAACTCAGTTCTTCAGTCATGGGGCTGGTGAAGTTGTATTTCAGAGGACATCAGTGTAATCTACTGATCTTTGGCTTTCTCATATCTGATTCATCATGCTGGTTTCCTTCCTTCCTTGCCTTTGCTTGCATCGTCTTTTACATGAGAATCTGATTTGGGAAGCTTTCAGCAATGTTGCTCATTACTGCTGCAGAGCATCTGGCCTTGGCCTCAACCCCGTCCAGGTGTCAGGCAACATTGCCAAAACACACTCCTGCAATGAAACCTCTTTAAGGACCCCGTAGTGGGCAATTCACAGCTCTGCCAACTCATTAAGTGATACAATCTTCTGCCATGGTTTGGGCTCCGACTCTCTCTGGCCGCATGGATCCACTCGGCAATAATAAAATGCAAGCGAGCAGTTATTAATGTAACGTGGCTTTTTTTTTTATTCGGGCTTGCTCTGGTGGATTTACCTTATAAGTTGTGTTTACCCTGTATGGGAGAAATAGAATTGCTGAATGGTCAATACAGTGTAATTGGAATCTTAATCGTACAATACCTTATTGATTAAACATCCCAAAAATCAATAAGTGGCTTAATTAAACAAACACTTGAGTTTCTCTTTGAATTCAGTGAAATGTAGTGTTCTGGCAGCAGTGCTGATGTGTCTCCACAGTAATTGATTGCACTTACTGTGGCTCACAGGCAACCCTACCTAACCTTGTTATATTGCTAAAACATTTGGAAAGGATACAGCAATTTATATACAACAAGCCACTGGTCAGCTTCACCCTTCGCATCCACACTTTCTCTGCAGAGAGGGCAGACTCTGACCTTCATTCATGTTCCTATAAACTGGTTGGCAGAGGCAAACAGCAACAGGGCAGTAATTCTCCTTTTTGTTGTGCTTACGCTTGAACTGCTGTTGCTGCATTCAGGCTACTGCAGTTCTAGGTCCTTGTCTAGCTGTGTCCTCGACTACGCCTGAGCAAACCAGACCTTCTCGTATACTGTTCTTTGCTTTCAATTCGATTAGTCCTTGAGAGGAATTTAGCACTGGGACTCACTGCAGAGGTGTCCTTTAGGAAGGCCTGATGCATTAGGTAAACAGTACACAGGTAAATATACCATTCCTGCCACCCTCCCCCCTCTCCCAGCGCACACATCAACACACTCTTGGTTACTGGCCACGCCAGCATAGCACTTTTGCAGCGCTGACAGCACACTGGAGGGCTATTAGGAATATGCTCCATCCTGCAAGTTGCCTTAAAAGGCCAGTTCCTATGGGACAGTGTCTGAAAGTGGCTGTTGTACATCTGGTTCATCTTTGGCTTCCAGCTCTAATGAGATGTGTTAAAGCACATCACTGTGACTGTGACACACTGCCAGATTTACAGATTTTTCTGTCTCTCTCTCTCTCTCTCTCTCCATGTAACACATAAACAAAATTAGCAGGTTCTTTTTTCAGTGAGATTTCAACTGCTTTTTCCATGACCCCCTCGAGGATATGCCTCTCTCCCCACTTCCTGAGCAGTAAAAAAGAATGGGATAGGCTTTTCCTCTTGCTGTGAAAATAACATAAACTCCATTTAAAATGTGTCAGACCATTATCATCTTTATACAGTCATCCTGATGCAAAGCGCTCAACAGTGCATGTTAGTGTAGTGCTATCTCATCACACATCAACCATGGCCCTCAGTTAGTGGATGACTCGCTTTACCTCCTGACCCACAGCCAAAATCATATCACAATGTTCTTAATCAGTTTGAAATACATCCTTCCACCAAGTTTCATGGTAATCTGTCCTGTCGTTTTTGTGCAATGAGGATACATATCAGACAAACTGCTATACCAGATCCTTTCAGCTTCTGTAAGGAGTCAACAGCATAGTGAAACACAAAGAGTATATTCTCAATACACACTTGACTAAGCTATTTGATCTGTGTCATCTTCCTTTTTCAGCCGCATGAGTTTGATGAGTGCCGGCTGGACATCAGCGTGAACGATAGCGTGTGGTACCTAAGAGCACAAGACCCAGAGCACAGATACCAGTGGATCGACTCCATTGAGCTGCACCGGGTAAGTCATGCACATTCAATCACAGCAGACATGAGGTCCTCAAATCAAAACACAACACACACGCAAATCAGAATCCTCATTGATGTCTGGTAGAGTATCAGAGAGAACAACAAACAGGGGAGGAGTCGAGGCAACAGCAATCATCCCTCCACCATTGGTGTGTTTGGCAACAAGTCTGCAAAAGCTCAGGACTTCCGCATTACTTTAATGTGCAGTGCACTGTAGTGGCACGTGTGTTTATTGCACACTGCAATATCCTCATTCATCTAGTCCATAGATGAAGAGCATAAACCGATACGCTACACCAATTAATCTAGATACTAATGATCGATGCAGTTGTAAGTTTGCAGCCGCTACACCTTCAGTCCGTCTGCTAAAACATAGGCTGCTCACACATGGGTCTTAGTGGAGGGAAACCCCCACCACACACACACACACACACACACACACCTCCTTTCCCTGGTCCACTCATCTCAGCACCAGGAAGACAGCATGAGTCAGAGCAGAAGGGGTGTCTGCCTCGTGCACTTGCATGCACACCCAGCTGCCATCCCACCCACCATGACTCACCGCTAAAAACTCTCCGACCTAGAGGGAACTGCCTCGCGCCGTCCCACCTCACATTACTCACACCACTCAGCAGCCCAGCGTCTCCAAGGAGACACAACACACCACTGCTAACACTGGAGAGTCAAAACATGAAAACAACACTAGTTTCTGGGAGACCGTTGCCAAAGTAATCTGTGAATTGAAATGTTATACTTGATTCATCAACTTAAATAAATCAATGCACTGTTAAAAGCAACTTTCACACCAGCAACAGGCCTCATGCCAGCTATTGTCAGAAGTGTGTGTTCAATGAGGCTTTCATCACCAGACACATGCATGTGACTTAACCTTTGCACAACATGACCGCGCTGCCTGCAGCTCAAGAACACGTCCACGTGTGTGGCCATGTACTTAACAGTCCCGATGGGAGGCCCAGCAGCTGATAAATGTTACTTTACTGCAGCTTTATTTAACATTTTCAGATTTTATCAAACGCCCCTGCAGCAACAACGCCTCTACTCGCTTGTGTTGTGTCATCAAACAGATTAAGCTGCTTAGATACGGCCGATGAAGTCAGAGGGGTAGCAACATGTTGGCTAAAGGACAAACAGCCGTGACTGAGATCCATAAGAGGAGGAGTTACTCCTGGTCGTTGACCGATAGTTACCCTAAGCTCTTTGCAAATGCCAGGCACGTACATGTCTCTATCACGCCCTCCTGTGGTTGAAATCGGAACTGGGATTTAAAGGTAATATGGCCCTGTTTCTGTTCTCCACCAGCCTGTGTGCAACCCAGCGTCTATTCTGAGAGGCGAGGCCGCTCGATGTAAGAAAAGGGAAATAGTCCTGTTTCGAGGAAGTTTGTGTATAATTTCAACATTTATCATTTCCTTGTGGCTTGAAAACTGCATGAAAGTAGTCGGAGGTCTGTCTCATATTAATCTGCATTATGACTGCTAGTTTGGCTAAAAGGTGTACATGAGGTGTACAATTCAGGTCAAATAAACGACAACAAGAAACTCATTCTTCACAATGCTGTCTATTGTTTTCAACTGAATGATGATGTATATAGCCTTATATAAGCCTTTGTTGTTATGACACAGCTGACGTGTTTGCTCTGCTGTTTCCCACAGGCTGATTCTGGTTATGGCTCAGAGTCCAGTCTGCGGAGACGTGGCTCCGTGCTGTCTCTCACGTCAGCCACCAGCGGCTTCTCTGCCACCTCCACATCCTCCTTCAAGGTGGGTTTTCTGGTTTGATGTTTACTGCAGCTAAAGAAGGCATTCAGATTTGTATTTGCACACACACGAGGGTTGCCCGGGTATTTATGACGGCACACACGAGCAGTGAATTCTGCCACCATCATGTTGTTGGCCGTGGAGAACACAAGCCTAACTCTCTGCACTTTGCTGTCTTCAGAAGGGGCACAGCCTGAAAGAGAAGCTGGCAGAGATGGAGACCTTCAGAGACATTTTGTGCAGGCAGGTGGACACGCTTCAGAAATACTTTGACAGCTGTTCAGATGCCGAGTCCAAGGATGAGCTGCAGAGAGACAAAAGTAAGAGCCACACACCCCTGCACTCCTATTTCACAGTGTTGTGGATTTTGGACTGTTAGAACTGAAAACATATACATTTTATGATTATGTTTTTTGCAAGATTAGATTTATTTTTAAAGTGCTAACTCAGAACATAGATTATTTAAAGGCATGTTACAGTGCAAGGTCAAACAGGAGGTTTTTAAAGAGAAGCCGATCCGTTCTGATAATGAGCAAGCGCTTGGTGTCAGTTGAGAGCAATGACCACGTCCTCCCACAGAACTGGACTCAGGGAGAGAGAGAAATGTTTGTGTTAAGGGCCAAGTAAATGCGTTAGTATGTGTCCTAACATTTATAAAACATGTGGTTGTTTCATAACTGCTACTACAGTTATGTACATCTTTAGTTAACTTAACCTAAGAGTAAGAAAATATGACAGAACCCTGTAGTGAGTGTTGTGAAGAAGATTGTGTGTGCTCCGAGCCCCCTCACTCTTACCCCGTCTTGGTCCGCTGAACACTTGCTCATGGCAGCCTGTGCAAGGCGTCTGTAGACGGCCACGAAGAATGAAGCCCCGCTTTTGTTCTGGGCGCCCTCTCTCCCTCTCTCTCTCACCCTCTCTCTATTCTGAAGATGAAACCAGACCATTGTCACATTGTCCAGCGCAGCAGAATCTGTTGCTGTGCTGTGGTCGGAGTTGTGAACGGGCCACAATGCGCTACCTTGTCCTGGAACCCTGGATTACTTTCATTCGGGTCCCTCAAGACGAGGCTTGAGTGGACCCTACCCGTTTGGTACTTTTAGTATTTGCCTCACCACTCTGGGGTATGTTTTCTTTCTTCAGTCGTGGAGGATGATGAAGATGACTTCCCCAACACCCGCACAGATGGAGAGTTTCTGCACAACAACAACGGCAGCAAAGAAAAATGTGAGTAGTGCAGCCGCAGGCCCAGAAAACTGTATCTGTATGTAGTAGCAGTCCAAGTTACCGATGATGATGATGCTCTTGTTTTATGCAGTGTTCCAGTCTTTGAGTCCCAAGGGAATCAATGGCATAGACTTCAAGGGTGAGGCCATCACATTCAAGGCCACCACAGCCGGGATCCTGGCCACTCTGTCCCACTGCATCGACCTCATGGTGAAGAGAGAGGACAGCTGGCAAAAGAGACTGGATAAGGTGCGTAATAACTGGATCGCTGCAGCGTCCACATGGCCATGTTTCATCCACAATGTCCTTATTAACAGATCAGTGAGAGACGTTCAACATATATATAACCTGTATATCAGTAGATATTGAATTGATGCTGCAGTGGAAAAAAGGATTAGATGCTACAACAAATTCTGAGGCTGCAAGATTTTGGGTGTTTGTGTGCAGGAGATGGAGAAGAGGCGAAGGGTGGAGGATAGTTTCAAATCAGCCCTCAACGAACTGAAGAAAAAGTCTCACTTTGGGGGTCCTGATTATGAGGTGAAGTAAATGTGACATTCATTTATAATAGAACACGGGTATTTGGTTGTGTACAAATCGTTTTGAGTAACATCTCCTCCCCCACTTAATTTACAGGAGGGCCCAAACAGCCTCATCAATGAGGACGAGTTCTTTGATGCAGTCGAGGCCGCACTTGACAGACAAGACAAGATTGAGGAACAGGTGACTATAAGAGCAGAATGCGACCTACTGGAAATAAAATACAAGTTTGTTTGGTGTCACACCTGATGCAAATACCCATGTCTGTGTGTTCGTAGTGCCAAACTGAGAAGACAAGGTTACAGAGATCCAGCCCAGTCCCCCTCGCAGACGTCTACTCCAGCACCGGCTCACACAGATTCTCTGATAAGGTTCTTAAATTCGTCACACTCTTTAAACTACACAAGCTTCTGTCGTCAGCTGCAGTTCCACACCTTCCTTATTTCCCCTGCTTTGTCACATTTGGTTTTTCACGCGTCACATCACTTCTGTCTCTGTCTCTGCCCTCACTTTGTTTTCCATCATCCCCTCGGGTGTCATTTTATCCTCTTGATGGCCACGGACTCAGCGGAGAGTTAACTTCCTCTGTGTTTCCCCCGTACAGACTAAACTAGAATAATGTTACTGGAATTAATAATAATTAGTTTATTTTAGCCAATAAACTAGGGTTGTCTAAAGACCTTTTTCATATTGTCATTACACAATCGACCTCACCTCCTTCTGTCTCCGGGCTGCTGTTACAGGTGGAGGAGATGGTGCAGAGTCACATGACCTACTCCCTGCAGGATGTTGGTGGAGACGCCAACTGGCAGCTGGTTGTAGAGGAGGGAGAAATGAAGGTAGGATGTTAATATCAGATTACTGAAATGCTTCTCCTACCCGTACAGTAAATTATTAGTTCTTCAAATACATGTACTACTACAGCATGTGTATATTTGGACCAAAGCCTGCTGGATTTATAAAACTACTTCATTCAAAAAACATGGTTATGCATTGTTTTGTGTTCTGTTAATGTGTTGTGTGCAGGTGTACAGAAGAGAGGTGGAAGAAAATGGGATTGTTTTGGACCCCCTCAAGGCCACTCACTCAGTCAAGGGGGTGACTGGACATGAGGTCTGCCACTACTTCTGGGACACCGCATACCGCAACGACTGGGAGAGTGAGTCTTTAAACACTGAGTCAGTTGTGGCAAAGATGTACTTTACTATGCAAATATCATGAAAACTCTCGTTTGCTTGTCTTCCTGCAGCAACGATTGAAAATTTCAATGTTGTGGAGACGTTGTCGGAAAACGCAGTGATTATCTATCAAACGCACAAGGTAGAGTAAGAGCCTCCAGGTTACTGCGCTCCACAGTGTTATGATCACATTTAGTCTACAGCCTGTAGAGTCTAATGTAAGGATGATGTGTTCCAGCGGGTGTGGCCTGCGTCTCAGAGGGACGTCCTGTACCTGTCCGCCATGAGAAAGATCTTAGCCAACAACGAGAACGATCCCGACACCTGGCTGGTCTGCAACTTCTCTGTGGATCATGACGATGCACAGGTGAGACACAAGTCTTTCTCAATTAATTTCATTCATTGTTTTAGTCATTGAGTTTTGCATTTTTTTGTGATGCTTGCTTCACCTTCAAGTCTTCAGAAAAACCAACCACTGTAATAGTTAACTCTAGAAACGGTAGTAATTCCAGAACCTAAAACAAACCAAACTTGTATTTGTATGACAGGACCACTGTATGTTAATGAACAAGCTCTGTCCCTATCAAATACAGAAAACCAACAGAAATGTCTCTGTCCTGTCACTGTCCACAGCCGAGCAACAAGTGTGTCCGAGCCAAAATCAACATCGCCATTATCTGTCAGACCCTGGTCAGTCCACCAGAGGGAGACAAAGAGATCAGCAGAGACAACATCCTGTGTAAAATCACATACTTCGCCAATGGTGAGTGTGGGACTGAGCTTTGGGCTGTAGGTGACTTCTAAACAGTGTGAAATCTCAACAACCATCAAATTCCTATATAAAGTATAAAATACTTTCACCACTATTAGCTTTAGCACAAGGGAAGCTCAGTGTCTCCTGAGGAGCAGGGCTGATGTTGCTAAAAACCTAATTTACTATAATTAGATAAATCATTTGTAGTCAAGTCCTGGTTATAATGACACTGATAAATAACTCTGGGCCATTTCCCTCACACTGCTTCTCCTTCCCATACTTAAAAGTATTAAGTATGGGAAGTAAAAAGTCTGAAATTGAACTTCCTGAACACTGCTGAATCCCTGATGATTGAATGGGCCTGAACTTTTCCTTTATAAGATATAAAGTAAAGGAATGGATCAGCAGCTCTTGCAGTGTCGAAGTGTTAAGACCAGAGCTGCTTCTGCAGAAGAACATTAGTCATTTGTATAGAAATACCTAGTATAAGCAGGTGTAGCATAGTAGGTTATGAAAATACATCATCGCTTATTGACACATCCTTCCCTGGGGTGTTTGGTTTGTGCTTCACTCACGGCTATGGCCTTGTTTTGAGATGCGCCTGAGTGATCTTATTATTTGACTCTATATTTTTATGGCAAGCTGATATTTGTCAAAGGCTTTTTATCTTGAGCCCAATTGGATTTTTTTCTTCCAATATTCTTGCCAGGGTGAATGTATTTTCAAAGCAACTCAAGCTCGTCAAGATGTGAACATTTGTGCTGAGTAGCGCAGTAGAACTGACATGGTGTGTGTGTGTGTGTCCATGCAGTAAATCCAGGAGGCTGGGCTCCTGCCTCTGTGCTCAGGGCTGTGGCGAAGAGAGAGTACCCCAAGTTCCTCAAGCGCTTCACCTCCTACGTTCAGGAGAAAACGGCTGGCAATCCCATCTTATTCTGAAGCTCCCAGGTGAAAACCCACTGCTACAATTGACTAACTCGATCATACGGACTCACATGTCACCTCTGAATTGTATTCAGTTACCTGCAACATAATAATATTCAGGATTTCCATCTCTCCAGTGTTGAGACAGGAGGACAGGACTCACCATGACTCTGCTGCCAGGAAGACACACGTTCCTCAGAGGGATTTCTTCCTCCTCATCATTTTGTTACCACAAGTCGGTTCCAGTCAGGGAGGGTGTGTACGACTGCATATTCTGTTGTTGAGACAAACCTAAAACAGTCAAACTCAAATGATCTTGTTTTTTTTGCAGTGGCATCAAAAATTAATGCTTGTAATTCAAGAGCACTTAAAATTTGTTTCTCTCCCTTCACTGTGGTTTAATGGTTTAAAAGATTAAACTGCAGCTTTATAAGGCATGAGAAAATATACCTAGTCTGTTACCCAGGCGTTGGCAGCAGATGCTGTGTTTCCTGTTCCTGTAGAGAGCTGGCACCATGTCTGTCTCTGACAAGTCTATTCACGCATCAGCGTACCTATGTTCAATAAGTTTGTAAAAATCAAATCTTTACTAGCAGACTGTAATATTGAGTTAGGTTTTTTAGCATTCTTTGTAAGCTGCTAACCCTCGCGAGTTCAAACGTGAATGATTTGAGATGATCATCTCACCTGTATTAAGTCCAGAGGGCTGTCATCAACCCGTGACCCCTATGAATTAAGACTTGAACTGCTTCGCTCCGTCTCTCTCATGAACACGCCTCGCGTCGGCGCCGACGGAGAGATGAGCCGGAGAGTTTCTATTTATTTAAATAAGCGAGAGAGTTTGTCAACATTGTTAGCCCGGCTTTGTTTTGAAGTCGTTGTCGATATGTTCCAGTTACAAAGCATATCGTGTCTTTTCAAAGCTAAAAGAAATGTAAATAGTGTCACTAACATTTTCAGCGAAGGTCCTCAACGCATTTTTATGATAGAGTCAAGCCCAAATGCCTTAGTGTTACAGGAAGATGTAGCTTCAGTTAGGAGTCGGGACTGTTAGTGCACCCTGTAAATCGCTAGCAAAGTGCCTCATGGCTTATTTCCCTATATTGTTGTGTTTTGTCTCTTGAGAGACGATTTCAAATGTGTTCTGCGAATCATTTGCTGAGAGCTAGCAGGATGTTATAGGTTCTCATGCTGCAGAAACAACATTTCAGTGAAGCCACCTCAACATTTCAGTTACTTATCTTGGTGTTTCTTACATGTGTTCCGTACTGACTGGACAAACGTCACGTAGTCAGCTTGGTCCTTTATTTTTCTGTCCAAGACTGTTGATAATACATGTGCAGAGCTAAAAAATCCAAAGTACTTGAGTAGATTTTTACAGGAATTGTGTCCATGAGAAAACGTTTGCAGATCCTAATTTCTCAACTGGTTTTGGTTTAATTTCTGTTAATGTACCTTGTTTTCCAAACTTTTCAAAAATAATTCTGGATCAGTTTTCGGTCTTTTAGAGCTTCTAGCTATGGGTGAGAGATAAAGTGAAGCCGGATGACACTCAGCCTTTCAGCTGAGCGGGAGGACGCCACACTGACGCTCTCAACTGAAGCCAGACATTTCTAATTTCTACGTTTAGTTCTTCACAGGCTGAATGTGATTAGAGAAACATTTTGTAAATTATTTGTTCATACTTGCGCTGTGGGATCAACTTACAAAATGTACTGTGACAACGTGGCACTTGTGCCCTGTTTAAAAAGTGAAATAAATAAGTTCATCCTTCAGTTGGAAACCGTTTGTTGTTGCTGAAAAACCAAGTGAGACATCACTCAGAGGAAACATTTGTTTTTTTATCTTTAAATAAAACATTGTACAATCTGACATTAATAATTTAAAATTGAATATTCTAATTAGAACATGCTAAGGCTCATAATCTCAGACACTATGTAAGGCCACTTCTGAGCTTTGCTTCTCTCTGAAAATAGCAGAACCTGCAGTACCGGTGGTGAGTGATGCCTTTAAAGGAGACATTCAGCTTTTATTCAGGCCTGTAGTTTTTAATTGAAGGTTCCAATGCTCTAATGATCTGGAAACAACACTCTTGTCATATCGTCAAATGCTGCAGCCCCTCCTTAAACATCATGATGATGTGGAAATAGTTGTAGCAACACAACTTGAGTGCTTCCTGTCTCCAGGGGGAAATCACTTTCAACACTTGACCTTTTAAAACTGATTCATAACACACAGGAGGAAAGAGAAAAACTGAAAAAAAGGATTGTGTCTCCTTTAAACTCATCTGTTCACTTCCACATTGCCAAAAGAAATTCAGTAGCTGCACACGTGTAAAATAAAAGGTTACCTCATTAATTCATAAATTAATATGGCTTTGTTTCTCCTATTAGCCTTAAAAAAAAACTGCATCTGCATCTAACGGTCCATCTTAGTGGCTGATCAGAATCTGGACAAACCACCAGTGACACAAACCTGGAGGCTGAGTCGCCACAGTCATTCGACAGTATACACAGTATACAGTTGCACCTGAACTCAGGAAGGATTGTGCAAGTGAACAACACTGATATAGAACCACATACATTCAGGCAGAAGGTTGGTATTTGTTTAGAAAAAGCTTTTGGCAAGCGCAATTTTTTTTTTTTCAGGAAATCCCATGTGACCTTTCTGAAGATGCCATACGTTAATGTAGAAGCTGCGTCATCCCGTGTGTGATGGGAGAGGCTCCTGGCTTTAGGGCTCTTCAGAGGCACACTGGGTACTTGTTAAAGACTTCGAGCAGCATGGTGCGCACGCACATCCAAATCATACCGCGGCTCCCGGTTCACCGCCGGCGTCAGTGCAGCCTTTACCAAATACTCCAGGAAGTCACGCAACATTTCAACACAAAGTCTTTTTGCAGTCCATCCCAAACTGAGCACACCACTGTCCTCAGTGTGGGTTTAGTTAATACACGTGTGGATTTCCAACCACCCTCAGCTCTCCCCTCAGAAACACATCATCAGGAGAGCTTTTCACTTCTCAGAGCTATCCCTCTCTGAGGATGACATCAACAGCTGCCGTCTCCACACTTTTGCGAAGGGGTTTTGGAGAGATTTGCTTTAGATCTAGGAGCAGAGAACAGGGCACATTCAGCGTTCCGCAGGGTGGATGGTCGCAGACCACAGGGGCACGAGCGAAATATCTCACCTGTTGTGGGTCAAGTGGCTTTTGACGAGGTGTCCGGCAGCGAGAGCTGCCATCAGAGAAAGCTCTCCTGCCAGGACGGTGGCACACACGATGCGGGCCAGCTGCCGGGCATTCTCGCCAGGTTGGTCGGGACTGGTACCTTGGACACCCAGCATCTGAAGACAGAAATGAATACAGTCATTTACTGTCAGGGTTAAAAAATAAAAAAAAACAGGACAAACTTCTTGTCTCTAAAATGATGGGCAGCACTGCTATTTCATGAGAAATATTTCACCCTTATACTTACACACACCCTGAAATTAAAACTTAATCCTCGCTCTGCGTGACTAGTCTCGTAAAAGAATAATCAAGTTTATTACTGGGCGGGAAACTTTCCACCCTGTGCAATCCCTCCTCAGCTGCTTTATTAAAACCTCTGATTCATCCTCCTCGTCACTGCAGAGTCATGATCCCCCTCCCACCCTGACACATTTTATTTGTAATATCTCTGTCTGTGCAGGCAAACACCAACTTACATCATCTCATTCGGTCTGTGGAACTCAAATGTTACAGTTTGGAGACAAGTTAAGAAGTAAGAGGAAAGCATGAGGTCACCTGCAGACAGGCCTGCTGTGGCAGCAGGTTGGTGCCTCCTCCCACAGTTCCCAGCTCTATGGAGGGCATAGTGCAGCTGATGTACAGGTCCTCTCCATCGGTCCCAGCAGGCTCCATCAGGGTGATGCAGTTGGAGCTTCCCACAGTCTGAGCAGGATCCTGACAAACAACACAGATACTCCAAAGTTAAGATTTATGTTTTAATGTGTGTATATCTTATTTTGAAAGTCTTTAAACTTTCTCATCAGTAGGGTAACTGTGCAACAGTGCATGGATAATGTGCTAATTTCTTCTCTGATATCACACAAATTTGTCTCCCTATTTGGACTTTTTTTAAATTCTCACATTCCTTTTCTTATAGATTCCCTTTTAGCCAATGACAGACGGATACATAAACTGCTTGCAAAATGTTTTTCAAATAGTTAGGAAATCTGTTGACGGTTCTGAAACAATGTTCAGATCCTCCCATTCTCTTTAAAGAGTATGCGTGGAAGACATGCAAGACTAGAGATGGTGTGAGTGAGGGTCTACCTGTCCACAGGCGATATATATGGCAGCTACCATGTTGGCAGCATGAGCATTAAAGCCCCCTATGCTGCCCACCATGGCCGAGCCCACCAGGTTTTTGGCGACGTTCAGCTCCAACAGAGCAGCTGTACTGCTCTTCAGCACCTACAGACGCATTTGGCTTGTTATTATTTAACCAACAGAGACATCTGTATACAGACAGATTAATGAGCATTTAAGCTGGTGAGCAGAATTTTCCCACTGTCATGACATGAGGCGCAAAGGTGGAGTCTGTAGCTGTAGTTGTTTTTACCTCCCGGACCACCTTGGCAGGGATGGTGGCCTCGCAGACAGCCGACTTGCCCCGGCCCAGAATCCAGTTTATGGCAGCAGATTTTTTGTCAGTGCAGTAATTACCGCTGACTGACAGCACCTCCATGTCAGGAAACTGCTGCTGGAGTCTGACCAGCGCCTGCTCAGTGCCCTGGAAAAACATGGCATGTGCCCTGTTAGGTGTTGGCACCGGAGATACAAAACAATGTTGTGCACACACGATAATCTGAATAGACAAAGTCCAAAGTTTCATTGAAACTGCACAAGGTCATACCTTCGATAGCATGTTCATGCCCATGGCGTCCCCTGTCTGAGACTGGAAGCGTATATACAGGTTTCTCCCAGCTAAATGCCCAAACAGCTTCTCCAGACGAGCAAACCTAGCAAGGAAAAAAAAAATCAATTGTTCAGTGTGCCTGATGAGATATTTTCATACCTGTGTGAATTCCACTATACACCCTGTCATTGTTTTAAGCTTATCTTAGTGTTTCCTCTGACCTGCTGGTCCGGTCGAAGACCTCTTTGATCAGGCCGAATCCATCCGGGGTCTCAAGCCAGACTTTGACCTCGGCAGCCCGACATGCTGAGGGCAGCCTCACCACGGGGCCGCGGGTCATACCGTCCTCTAGGATCCTGCTGCGGCAACCCCCACTCAGCTGGACAGGAAGGACGACAAGAGTCAGCACAACACGCAGCCCACACACGGTGAACCACAGCTACAGCTAAATCTGCCTCTCTTACGGAAAGAGCCCTGCATCCTCTGTTGGTGCTGGCCACCAGGCAGCCCTCTGTGGTCGCCATAGGAACGTAGAACTGCTTCTCATCCAACAGAAGAGGACCAGCCACTCCCACTGGCACCGGCATGTACCCAATGACATTCTCACAACAAGTACCCATCACCTACACAATAGGGACATGAATTAGGCCAGAATAAAATCAGGCTACAACATGAACACAGAAACATTTTATTAATCTGATGTTAATGTACTTGTGGACAATGTATTTTACCAAAAATTCATGTTGCTCAAACCTTAGAATAGTCGTAGTCCTTGTAAGGCAGACAAGCCAAGGCAGAGTGAACAGCAAGTTTGGGGGATAGCATTTCCCTCCTGATAGACACGCCCCTTTCTGGACTCTCCAGGACCATCTCCAAGTTATAGTTGAGGATTTTACGTGAGGCAACCAGGTTAATCACCTCTGCATCGCTGAGGAAACGGGCACCTCTCTGCAAAACATCAAGGACAAAGCGCCGATTTGTTAAACCTCCAGGCGCTTTCAGAACTGTGCTTTGTGTGAGGACTTCTAACTGCAATGGCAGCTTGCCTGAGGATCGGAGAGGATGGCCGCACATTCCTCCAGAGAACGGGGCTCCGAGTTGGAGCTACCCAGAGGAACAGAAGGTGCCGGGGACAGAGAATCTCCAGGATGTGAAGTACAATAGCTGTTTTCCTCTGGGACTGCTGGAGCCTGAGTTACTTCTGCTGTAAATCAGGACAGACACGGGTCATGTCGAGCAAGAGAACACCTGGGTTTTGTGAAACACTGAAAAACAAAATTATGAAGCTATTTGATGTAAATCTAAGTGTTTCTATTTGCTTCATAGGAGGATGAGCAGGACACACTGCCAGCCTTGTGCAACAGCTTCCATGCTGAGCTACTGCAATGTGTTCACACAAACAGTGGGTTTGCTGCCTCATTGCTATTGTTTTTGTTCTTAATTAAGGCTCGCGACCACATAGCAGATTTCACAATGCAATCCTTTCACCCTAGATGTGGAAACATTGTTATAAAATGTTGTAATGTTTCTGAAATGTCAAATCACTATCAACAGATCAACTGTCAACTGTTTGTTTTCCTGGGAAGTGAATGCATTAAGAGACGCTGACACTTTGAACGGTTGAAGCCCTGAGGCATGAGACTGTTTTGACGCGTTCATTTCTTCACGTCAGTGCCAAAATGAAACTCAAGATGTCCCGTGCACTTACTAAATTGCAGTGTGGGCCTAAAGGTAGAAGCGTGCAGACAGTGTAAAGGGTCATATAGGGAGATACAACGCTATCTAGCATCCCGTCTTAATTAGTTAATGCTACAGGGACCAATTATAAGTCTCACCCCTGTCTCTGGTTGGCGTGTCAGGCTGGTTGGTCTGTGTTGCTAGGATGCCGTTCATCATCTTGTGGTGTCTCTGGGCTGGGGCATCCCTCCTGCAGCAGTCCCCTGCCACCCAGGGGTTCTGGTTTGGAGCTGAGCTGATAATGGGACTCTTGAGGGACAAGGAAGACTCTGTCTCTGCTTGCTCAAAGAAGACGTACTTCATAGCGAGGAGCAGAGCGAGACTGAGAGTTATCACCTGCTCCATGTCCATACTGGCGGCAGGTAAAGAGAGAGGAAGACATGAATCAGAGGGTTATAGCTGAATAAATCAATGTAGTTACAAAATGAGCAGTTTTGCTTCCTAAGTATTTTTACCTGGTGAGCTTCAGTGGCCATGTAGTATCATCGGATTCCAGTCTCTTAATTAAGGGCCCCTCCACTGTTCGATTGTGACCCGGATTCTCAGCGGTTAGTCGATTATGTGCATGAACCAGAACAAGACCAAGAGACTGGGGAGGATACGATGAAATATCCCAGTAAGAATTTGTATTTGCTTCACTTTTTTGAGTACACAGGGAGGGAAATGATTTGAGTGTGGTCAAATAGCATGACTGTTTCCTACCATGATGATTTTAACCCTCTGAGTCACAGGATTCGGCTTGTTGTCCTCTTCTTCGGCCAGCACAAGTGCAAAGTGGCTCAGCTGCCAGATTGGGCGACCCTCTCGACTTTCCCTGGAAAGCTGCACAGAAAACAAATCAAAAACATAAATAAAAATCAATTGCCTGATACAGTGATTCTATGTGAGAAACACAAATCTGTTATTCCTACCTCCAGGACTAGTGAGACACATGCAGGGAAAAGGGTCATGAAGACAAAGTAATTGGCCAGAACAGACATGCAGCCAAAACAGCACATGAGCTCTAATTGAGGGACACCTGTAAAACAACAAAAACAGAAGTGAGTTCAATTTTTACGTAATTCATTATCAAGTATTACTACACAAAACAACATCTGCTGTAAGCATTCTTTACCTGACATGGTGCCAATCCCAATGACCAGACACTTAACCAGGGCATCCAGGGTGAAGGTGGGGCCTAGGATGGCCATGCCCTGGGAAATATTCTCCCTCACCTCCTCCTATAAACAAGACACAGGGTTACAGCATCGGTCAGCGAGCCAATGCTACTTTTATTTCAATGCCAAAAAATGTATAATTCACACACAAGTATACACAAATAAACAAGGTCTGTGGCATTACCTGAGAGTTTGAGCTGAGTGCAAATTTGGACAATGCACAAGCTTTCGACAGGTCGATGAGCAGTAGAAAGAATGGCAGGGCTTCACTGGAGGACAAATATTCAAACGGTGGTGTGTTATTTCACTGAAAGCGTCTAAGTGAAACTTAACTGTATGGTCGGTTAAGTGACAGGTTGGATATTAAATTCCTGTTCATTAAAAATAAAGTGCTGCAATAATCTCCAGTGACAGAAAAGAGCCTCATCACTTCTGAGCTTCACTTAATATATAATAAAAATCATTTTATGTCTTCAACAACTGGGTGAACATTTGAAGCACTTACTTGAGGCCCATCAGCTCTTTGCCAAAGAAGTGGATAACCACTGTGCTGAAAACAAAACTGGAGAATACGGTGAATAAACCTGCGATACCTGTGGGGAAAAGAAAAAAATATTGAGCGTGAAGCAGAGCTGTCACTGGTCACTGCTGAGTGTAACTTCTCCAACATCTCCTCAAATACTGACCCAGAATATATTTGGATCCCAGTTGTCTAAGATTCTTGAACTGGAAGTAGATGTAAACTATGGCCATGCAGCGAGTGATTGTTAGGATGGTTATGTCGCTGCTTTGGTTTTTCTGCAAGAAAACAGAAACAAGTCATCAGCTTGGAGTCAAAAAAAAGTCTGCACTATCCCAGTGCCCTTACGTCAGAGTGAGACGACCAGCCACACCCACCAGCACACACCATGACTCACCTCTTCGACTTTGGGGCACTCATTCCAGGTGCACATGTGGCTGCTAGCTGCCAGGGTGTTCATCGACGCGAGGCAGACAGTGACAGCGAGGGTGCCCACGATGACCTCCCACGGGTGGGAGGCCACCAGCAGGCCGTGGAGCCTAAAGAGCCGAGCCAACATGGTCCCAAGATGTCACCTTCACTACACAGCTTTACCTGTGTCAGAGGGGGAGAGGGTCGACAGTCAGTCCCGTTGGTTTGTGATAGGAGATGCTACACACGAATAGTCTGCGTTAGAGGTGATGACTAAAAATAAAAAACCGACAGTTTGTTCAGCTGAGAGGGTTTTTTTTTAATTATCGCTAGTAATGTTGATCTAATGTAAATCTTGGTGACTGATAGCCACCTACGCTGTCTACTATAATCCACATGCTGACTCAGAAACAGCTGACACCGTCACCCAGGGCAGAAACCCGCAAGTTAGCATTAGCATTACTTAGCAGTAGCATCGGCTACATTCGCCGGGCGTCAAGGTCAGACCGCGGCCACAGCGTTACAACACGTCTCTCACACAACAGAACGAGGTCACGTACTTGTCAAGATACGATTCACTGAGGTCAGAGGGTCGTGTCCATCATATCAGCGGCTCTCGCCCATTAGTTGCTCAGCTAGCAGGCTAATTCCTCCTCAAGTGAGGAAACCAACATGGCGATCAGGAAATCCTTACGTGGTGTTTACTTACGTCAAGGGGTGGAGTCGGAGGGGTGACGCAGAAGTGATGTCAGTGGAGAGCTGAAAGCGTTTATGGAAAAACAGACTAATATTAAGAATGGTGATTGCTATCGTTTAATGGTACCTATATTTATTTTTGTTGTGGTATTATGGTGTATTTGTTGATGCACAAGCGAGTTCGCCATTATGTCTGACCCATTCTTTAGATCTTGCATTGACGTTCAAGCTGCCCACATGACATGCAGTAAGAGATACTGTAATGTAAAGTGCAAAGGTCTGGTAAATAAAACGAATTTCCATGCATGTTGTTAGGAATCACTGTAGTGCCAGAATTTACCTTTTTACAAACACAAGTTATTTGCTAGTTTTGTAACAGCACACCATTTCCTCATTGTGTGACTAATAAACTACTTTCTATTCTACTGTACTCTATCATGGTTGTGGATGACTTCCCAGAAAGCAGGTGGTTCATGAAAACTATTTATATGTTCCTTCAGTGCTTCCCGTTTATACTTGTCGACCTATTCCAAAGCAGTTAGTGAGTACTCTACCTTGTGCTCTCTGTATCATGTGAAAATCCTCAGTTTAATCAGATTAAACAGCCTATTACTTCGGCCAGAAGTTGAGTAGATAATGAAGTGGCTCCACGGGATCCTCTGACAAGGTAATAATCATAATGACTGTTTATGTTTGGCACTTATCTAACCAAGGCCAAGAAGTGCTTCACAAAATACATGGTAAAAAATGCATGGACATAAAAGGTCATCATTTACCTTTGATGACCTTTTATTTCCATGCATAAAGCAGCAAGGCATGTGTTAAGAACCACAGAAACTACAGGAACTAAACTACAGGGAAAAATTAATTAAGTAGCTAGTGGGACTGCAACTGTAAACAGGGTGCTAGCCACCAATCAAACCATCAACAAGGCACATGTTCTCACAAAAAATAAAGAAATAACATTTGGGGATTTATTTATTTCTTTTCACACCCAGTGTTGCAAACCTGTTACTTAAGTAATCATGTACAAACTAGAAAACAGGAATTCCAGAGCAGAACTCGAGACAGACACCTACACCCCTTCTCTCAGGTTCTCTATTTTCTCTAAATGAAAGAGAAAATTTCCATATCCGCTCAATATGACGCACAATCAGTTATTAATTGTACCATATCTTGGTTGAATTTCCTACCATGGTTCTTTCTTTAAAACTTGGAACAAACACTAAGTTTGAGGAGGGGGCCATCCCATATTTGTTGAGTGCTCAGTTTCCTCTATCACACTTTGTTCGACACCTCGAGATTAAAGTCGTAAATTATATTATATTCTGTCGTAGTTATTTAAAGTCGACGTGTGCCAAAAAGTATTTTTGCTCTGAACTCACTCACTCAACACGCTCTCTCTCTCTCTCTCTCTCTCTCTCTCTCTCTCTCTCTCTTTCACACACACACACACACACGCCATCTTCCGTGGTTGACAGAGGACCCAGTGACAGAGTTTGGTGGACATTCCCTAGTGAAATCGGACCATCTCACTGGAGTGACCTGCGCGCCCCTGCTTCTCTCTAACTTCTCTCCTGATGTGGCAACTTCAGTCTTCGACTCCAGACTCTGTTAAGCTTCAGTCATTTTTGCATTTCACAACGAGCCATTGTGGGATTTGATCAAACCGGCGCAGACATTGGAAAAACAAACATTTTTTTTTGTACAGCTCTATTCTTTCATATTGGAGCAGAGAGCAGTTTCTCCGAGCCCCTCCCTCCTCTTTCCGGCTTATTCTGTCCTCGCAAGGAACCGACACAACCCGTTTTTAGGCTCACGGGGAGTTTTTTTTTCCTCTCCTGGGCGTCTTTAAACTTTCCATTTCATCGTGCTGTTGGAATATGGTTCATCTTTGGGAATGTTTAGAAATGATGCTGACAACAGCCGCGGTCGTGCGTAAAAGTGGGACGGACAAACGGAGGACAAATGTCCACATGTAGCGTCTCCTGAGCTGGGTGAGTTGCGGAGCATCACGTCGCTTTTGAAACATGCTCGTTCGTGGGGCAACAGCCGAGTCCGATGTGAACGTGCCCTGCTTTTTCTACTTTCCCCTTCAGAGTGTAACTTGGTGAAACGCGCTGCGCGGCGCTCGGTTGGACGGCACGAGCGTGTGTATCAAGGTGAGTGCGTTCGCCCCCGCCACGCTCCTGTGCCTCTGCTCCCTTCCAACTCGCTCTCTCCTTTTATCCCAGGATGAGAAGAAGGTTGGCAAAACTCAAAAATTGGAAGATCCTGTCTTCACCCCTGTCGCTGCTGATTGTGTATATCCTGCTGCTGGTCAAAGTGAAGTACAGCTTCATCCCTGAGCCACCGACAGTTGTGGACGATGTGCGGACATATCACAAGTACAATATCAGCTGCCCGGCTATATATGACATGGACCCGGTGGAAGTGGGCAAATCTCTGAGCATTCGAAGGAAAGAAGTGTTGGAGGACACGGATGATAGCCTTTTTAACCTCACCTCAAACTGCCCATCATTCATTAAGTCCAGAGGTTATGACAAAGTGTGCGTCTCAGAGGAGGAGAGAGACTTCCCTCTCGCTTATTCTCTGGTCGTGCACAAATCTGCGTGGATGGTGGAGAGACTCATCCGAGCCCTGTACTCGCCGGGCAACATCTTCTGCATCCACTACGACCAGAAGTCGTCGCCTCAGTTCGTCGCCGCCATAGAGGGTCTGGTCAGCTGTTTGCCCAACGTCTTCGCCGCCTCGAAGCGGGAGTCGGTCTACTACGCGAGCATCGCTCGACTGCAAGCTGATCTCAACTGCCTGTCCGACCTTTTGAGGTCAGAGGTCAAGTGGAAGTATGTCATCAACCTCTGTGGCCAAGACTTTCCCCTCAAGGCCAACATGGAGCTGGTGTTGGAATTAAAGAATTTAAAGGGGGCTAACATGCTGGAGACGAGCCGGCCCACGAGCTATAAGGAAAAGAGGTTCTCTTTTCACCACGAGCTGAAAGATGTCAACCATGAGTATCAAAAAATGCCATCGAAGACCGAGCAGAAAAAGACTCCACCACCTCACGGGATCGAGATGTTCACTGGCAATGCCTATTTTGTCTTGTCGCGGGACTTTGTTGAGCACATAAACACCTCAGAGGTGGTGAAAGATTTCCTTGCCTGGTCAGAGGACACTTACTCCCCGGATGAACACTTTTGGGCCACGCTTGCGCGACTGCCAGGTGTGCCCGGGGAGGTGCCCCGGTCTGACCCCGATATCACTGACCTGATGAGTCGAACCCGGCTGGTGAAGTGGAGTTACTTGGAGGAGCACCTGTACCCGCCGTGCTCCGGGGTACACGTTCGCAGCGTCTGCATCTTCGGCGCTGCGGAGCTGCGTTGGCTGCTAAATTTTGGCCACTGGTTCGCAAATAAGTTTGACCCCAAAGTGGATCCCATCATTATTCAGTGCCTTGAGGAGAAGCTGGAGGAAAGACAAAAGTTATTACAGTCAGCGTCATTCCCGGCCTGCCTTAAGAACAATTAGTCAACCAGCAGATAATTCACCTGCAGCAACCTTAATATGAACCAACTGAAGAAACAAAAGAAAGGCATGAATTAATTATTTAATTGGTTGGCAGCAAAAGTTTATTTATCAGGACTCAATGACATCATTTTCTGACTTCACTGGAATGTCATGATGATGTCATTCTTCCTATATGATCACAGGCCTAATATGGTGCAGGGATCAATGGAAAAATGCGTTTTTGATCCGTACACGAGGCCATTTTCTGACCTCATAGGTATTTATTTGTGGCATCGCTCGTCATATGATATCAAGACAGTGCAGGTGATTAGTTCATCAAAATACATTCTAGTTAGTTGTGTGGATATCATGTCTGTTTCAGACCCTGACCTTTGGCTGATCAGCTCCAGAGGTCTATCTTCTGAGGCGTGGCAGGGGTGAAAGCGACACCTTGCTTGCGAAGATAAGCAGCAGTGCACAGTGCAGTAATCATTGCAGCTTGTACTGGCTAATCAGTAATACTTGGTAGCAGCACTGTTTCTTACTCCGAAACTTCAACCGGCTTCAAAAGCTGGGAACAGATTTTCTATAAGGAATACCTGCTGAAAGGCACTATTGTTGTGGTGTTTACTCATGCAGACAGTTCAGGTTCATATGTCCAGATGTTTTCTTTCTCCACCAGGTCGATAGGCTTAAAATAATCAGGAAGAACAGGTATTTTTATACAGGGAGTTGGTGGTTTTATCTGGATGAATGATAATAATAATACTAAAAAGGGGTAATTATAACATAATAGGATTACATTGAGGTGTTACATGCCCCAACTTGGTTCAAATTCTTCTGACGTATATAGAAAGTTTTTAGTTACAAAAGAGTTCACCAGTGGAGAGTGGCGTTGAGGTGGCCTTACATACACCTTAAATACACACTCTGAAAAGTCAACTGAATGTAAAAACACTTGTTATGTAAATGATGGATTACACTTAGCTGTAGGTTTGTACTCCCCCCCAAGCAAGAAGCGAAATGCTGTGTGACTTGTGTTCCTCTGTGGTTTGACTGAGAATCACAGGAAACAGATGTAGGGCCAGCTTCATCTGTGGCCCGGAAATAAGGTTCAGAAATAATTAAATAAACAATGTAATTAAGCTACAATTTCTCTGCACAATCGTGTCACCTCCACCACTCACACTTAAGCAATAGTTTTCATTTAGATGCGATGGACTGACTTAAAAAGTAGTAGCTATGAAGGTTTAAAGTATAGCTGCATCGTGGAGTCCAAAGGTCCTTGAAGACTGTTACTGGTTCCTGTTTGCTTCCCATGTTTTTATGACTGGGCTGTGTGAGTTTACAGTCTGATCCCATTATGCCTCTTTGGGGGATTCCCACGCTGGATTGCCACCGCTGGCCCGTCTGCTGTGGCAACTATTTCCTGTCAGGGGGAGGACACCAACCAGAAGTCAACATTTTGCAGGCAACGCTTTTAATCCTCTTGAAGAAAATGTATCATTCTAATCATTTTAAAGGCTCAGTGTGTGGAATTTAATGGCAGGTGAAGTTTTATGTCGCAGCTGAATATCATCATCATTCTGCACGCAGGAGCAAAAACATTCATGTAAGGTTACAAAGTAGATTTTTGCATAAGAATGTTTGTATAAAACCAGGAAATAAGTCAAAAGTAGCCATGAAGTTAGGACTTATTTTCTTAAATTGCAGCAGAACATGCAAAACTGCTTGTTCCACGGATATTATATTATTATATTATGTGTAGTCAAAACACTCATCAATCAGGCTTGGGTATGTTAAAGATAAAACTCTTCTGTTTGGAATCTAACTCCCTTCATAATCAGCATACTTTAACAGGGAGGTGTATTCGGCGAGGATTAAACAAACAAAAATAAACACCACAACAAAGGGAACAATGAATTCAAGGATGTGAACCTGAGGAGGATAATTAAAGTACACAGAGGAGCACAGACATCAAAGTGGCTGCTTCATATACTGTATATCCTGGACGTTCTCAAATAGGCTGGACAGTGCCAGATTGTTGCCCCTGGTGATCATAGATTACGAGTAACTCGATCCACACTGGAACTATCATCTTGCACATGCGGGGTGTTTGTTGACATCGGCGTATCACGTTCGGAGTGCCATTAACTTCAGTGCCCTGTCCCTCCTGGACGCTGCTGCAGTTTAGTTACAGCACAAAGGGAACCATTCAGACAGAGTCAAGAGGGTTTATTAGGTTCCAGTAAATTATTGATGTCAGGGGATGTTCTGTGTGTGAGTGAACGACGATCCGCCATGAGAACCCTACACCTGCGTGCTCCAGTATAAGAGTGGGGTCAGGTGTTTAGCACTAAGTTAAACAACTAGTTTGAGCAATATAATTTTTATCACGGCACTATAACGCTATAACACCTGACGATCAGCCTTCAGCCAGGAAACTTTAAACGCTTACGAAATGATCTAAAAATACATTATCTCTGACGGTTGTTGATATATTTCGCTTGTGTCTATGTCCGACGTGAACTCCAGAGGATGTTCGTGAGAACTGAGTCAAGGCGTTTTCATTGTCTTTGGCTCAGACACATTCACAGACAGAGACAGGACGTCTTTATTTTTGTTCCAGGGGGTCACATTTTTTTGTCCACGCAGGACCTTGGACCTCATCACCCAGAAGATATCGTGTCGTTATCTTATACGTGCGTGGCCCCAGTGCATCAGCGGATATTTGTAATCTTTTCATTTTTTTTCCATTTCTCAATCTGCTGTGTGCCAGACACTTCATCATTTGACTAACTTTAAATCCTGTAGAGGGTATCCTGCCTTCAGCTCCTCCTGACTTTTGGCCTGGACCATACATAAAAGCATAGAGCCCCTCTGGAGCATGTTTGGAGCATCCCTGAAAGCAGCTTATGTTGGCAGCAAAGTGTGTCATTCAGGAATCTTATTCCAAAAGCAACAGAAGATGTGCCTGATACTTGAAGAAAAAGTCGCTCCATTCAGAGTTTGTCCACTGGCAGCGGGGCCTGGCAGTCCGGCACAGCTCAATGTGACTACTGTGGAGCTGAATCCCAATGTCCTCTCTCGGGACCCAAGCCCTGAACCCTCACAGACTTAACTAACATCAGCTGGTAAGTGACTGAGTGTGGAAGGCAGCAGAGGCCTGAAATGGTATAAATAGGAACAGGACAGCTTTCTGTGGTCGTGGTTTCATCTGCAAACAGTGGGAATTTTTAGATTTATGTTGTTTAAGGTTGAAGGGCCGACTGCCTGATATCACCACGGTCCAGGCTCTTGATTTTTGAGACATGAAGTTGTTCTTTTTTTTGACAAGATGGCATCATCGTGATAGATAGACAGCTATTTGGATGGATGGATAGGCAGGCAGGTAGGCAGACACCATCCTTTTTTGTTGTTGGGGAAGCAACAGATGGTTTTGGTTGGCACAACAACTTCTATGCAGTCGTCCAGGTTCAGTCATTAATGCAACGTCCTCGCTGTTTGTCTCCTGCAGCACACTCCAGTCAGTGGACTCAAACCATTTCCGGATGGACCGTGTGCTTGTGGGTTGCCTTTGTACCTGTGGCTCTTACACAGGCTGTGGCAGGACCAGATTATGATCTGATTTCCCCAGTGGAGGCCAGGGGTGTGTGTGTGTGTGTGTGTGGGGGGGGGGGGGGGGGGGGGGCCGCCCCCCCCGGGGGGGGGGGGGGGGGGGGGGGGGGGGGGTCTGCATGCATCCCTCACGTTAGCATACAGGAGGCCTATTGTCCTGTTCTTTCTGTTGGGGCAGCAGGCAAACTGATAAAAGTCAGAGAGAGTAGAGGCCAGTTTAGCAGGATTAACGTCTCCAGAAATCCCACTGAAGGCTTCAGGACGTCCTGTTTGCTGCTTGGTGACAGTGGAGTGGAGGACATGAGGCCTTGTCTCTGCACCTGCACCTGGATGGATGTGCACAAAAAACAACGGCAGTTTAGAGTGAGAGAGACTCTGGCAGTTACATTGTCAGGCAAAACTATGTTCCAGGGTCAACAAAAAAAGAAGACTTGTCCAGCTTTCGGGGAAAAGGTTGCAGCAAGGAAACATGTCTTAAATATGCAGCTAAACAGGTTGAGGAAAGCTGTGACTTCACTGTGAAGAAGTGATTGTGTCGAACGAGCTGAAAGCAAAGAGGCCGAAACCTCACCCAGAGCAAGCGGGGAAAGACCATCTAGTTGCAGCTGTTAGAGCTGGAGAATGTCAAGGATCGACATGACTTCCATAACTATGCGAATCCTGATTTTTACCAACATGATGTAAGCATCTATGCTTGGGGCGACTTAATCTAGTTGAACTGCAGGCAAGGCTTTGAAGATTTTGGAGCCAGAAGCCCGACAGACCTCAAACACAGAGCGTTACTGTGTTGGACTTGATTGTACAGTGAAAGGGAGTTGTGACGAAGCTTTCTTGTGTCTGACCAGCCTGAACTTTATGAATGAATTAGTTTCAGTAACTAGTGCTGGCTGGAAATGCTGTTGACTGTTAACCCAGTGCTTGGGTAAACTGTTCAGAAGGAGAACTTGCGTCATCTGTGCATAATAGCGTCAGCTAACCTCACTGCCCATGAATTGGAATCTGTCTCCAGCAACCTGTTTGCACTGCTGAGGTGTGGATCTTTGGCCGTGCGCTCCCTCTCCTGTGCTTCATCTCAGCATCAGCTGTTTCCTTTGTTGCAAAACACTCCTCTTGTTTGCCAAGCGTTGCCAAGGTTTTGTAAAAATAAATCCGAGTTTGGAAGAAGTAGCCGTTCCCTTCCTGCCCTGCCTTCTCAGAGGGGTGGGGTTACCTTCCGGGCTCAATCAAGCTCAATCAAGCAATTGTTCACTGCGCACACCGATGTAGGACAACAAGACAAAACTGGCCTCCTTGTTATATGTTTTGATAAGCCTTTTACAGCGGTTTGTTTCACTGTGATGTTTTCATGTCATTATAAGGCACGCTGAGGCCTTGTATGGATTGGTGCAGAGCACCACTGTGTTTTGCAGCGTCGTAGATAACTGGAGAGGGAACTGAGAAGGAAGAGGAGATTAAAAGCAAATAATGAAAGGACACACTCACACATTATCAATTTCAACTCCATGGAAACTGGAAATATACAGTGAAGCGTTGCTAAGAGATGCTGAAATAAATGGTTTACAAGGAGCCGACAGCTACCTAGCAAAATGTAACTAAATTAATAAATGATTTCCACATTGCGAGAGGGCACAGAGGACAAGGAGGACAAGAGTAAAGAGGCAGCTTGTACAGGCTGCTGTGAGCAAACAGTTCCGACTGGTCAAGCTGGCTTAGGAAGTGAACAGCGCAGTATTTATAGTCAGCGTCGTTCGACTTGTCTGTTTTTCAAATCACCACTATTTAGCAACCCTACCGGTCTTTGACGCTTTGTGTAAGAATCGTTACGGCCTCTGAATTTCACCTTTAGCCCAACGTGCGGGCTGACACCAGCAGATCTCACACACACAAGCTGCGTTTGCCAAAGCCACTTCACTGCACCTCACTGAATCGGACCCGGTCTGTGTCATGTGTTTGTGTTGTAATGAAATATGATGTGTGTGAACAAATAATCAAGGATTATTATTAACTATATTGGTCCCAATGGAAAATGTGTCGGAATGCTGACAAGCTGCAGTTGAATGGCCAGCATCTGTGTGCTGCCTGTGCGAGTGTCACTTGATGCCTCATGTTCCTGTCTTTCATTTTGCTTCACACAGCTCTACCGTACATAACCGCTTTGGAACAAGCAACACCTGAATGTAACAAGGCCCTCTAGTGGCCGTAGACTCATTCAGCATCTTCACTACAATTATGGCAACTTGCAGCACACTTTAGGCAGACAGACACATATCTGAGTGTCCCAACATTGAAACAACGAAGTGTTGTAAGTGTCTGTTCAGTTTCACTGAAGTAAGCTTGATCAACTCTTCAGCCAACAAATGACATGTACTCGTACTTGTACAGCTAATATTTCAGGTACTTTGGAAAGTAAACATACAGTTTCAGGTCAAGACTCACCGTAATGTTAATTCAAAGTTAATTCAATCAAGGCTTTGACATTTCCATTGCCCAAACAAAAGCACAAATATAAATATTGTAATACTTAGGACAGGCAGACACACGGACAGATGGATACACTGTCAACATAGATTGTAATTCTAAGAATGTAATCTTTGTAAGTCATCAAACCACGTCGGTACCAAATGATCACGATGAAACCAACAGCACAAGGCACATAGTCAGGCTCGAGGAAGAGAACATCGTCGTACTAACCAGCCTCGCAAAGATACATATGATAACAGAAAACCAACCTCTGCTGACTCATTGCACCAAAACAGACACTTTAAACTTCATCCACATTCTGCCATAGAACATAAACGTGCAATAAAGGAAACAAGATCAAGCAGTGGATCGTATCTACACAGGACAAGTGAATGTAAAAGAAAAAGAAGCAAGATGCTCTGAAACCTTCATTTTCATCAACAAATGAATCATGTGGTTTCTCAGTTTTCAGATTAAAGGATCCTTAAGCAAAGTCCAGTTTGCATGTGGAATGAATAAAGTTCACCAAGTGAAATGGCTGATTGGAGCAGCGGCGTTTGTTTCTCTCCGTCCAGCACGTGTATTTCTATAGGACATTTCAAAGCCTTCCTTCCTTTCAGATTGACAGATTAAAAGTCTTTTGCAGCTGTCAACACGCAGCACGTGGTGATCAATGGTTCCCGCAGTCCAAGAGAAAATGGAGCAAATGCAGCAGTCGCACGGCGCCGAGAAGCAAGAACTTTCAGAGGTTGAAGCACAAGGACAGCTCGTAACAAAGCATTTGCATTAACTGCACTGAAAGAAACCAAAGTTTGCATTATGTGGTGGGCGGTGACACTACACGGCATAAGCAAATGATTTCTGCTGAGGGATATTTCATCAATAGACGCACAATTGAGTGTATGGGCTGGGCATTTCAATGCATACACGTCCAGCAGTGAATGCCACCCAGGGAAAAAACGTGCTGCAAGAATTTACCACACAAATCCTTGAAGAGTACCAGGGTCAACGCAAATATGTCTTTTTTAAAACAGTATTCCCTCGGTGCCCTCTCTACAGAAAGGAAAACCTTAAGCATTTAGAATATGACCTTTGGTATTAAATTAATCAGCTGGTTTTTGTTGGAGTCACATTTAGTCATTCAGAAAACATTTTAAAATGCCCAAGAGCTCAAAGGAAGTGATGATTGGTTTTTCAGACCAGCATGTGCTCACGCAGAGCAACATTAAACACATAAAAGCATACGATGCTCCACAAAGAGGAAGTGGTTGAGGTGAGAGAGGAGAGACGTTAGAGAGAGGGAGAGTAACAACGACAGCATCAAATACGTCGCAAAATGTCATTACATGGTTCGTTCTCTGTTATCAGTTCAATAGAAATACGCTTTAATGAACACCAGTTTGATCCCTGCAGCGGCCACACTAGTATTGTTATTGGAAGATAATTCATATTGTGGTTTTGTTTGGGCAATGCGAATGTCAAAGTCAAAGTTTATGGTGAATTGATGACGGTACGCGTCCCTTGAACTGAAATTGTATGTTTTCTTTCCAAAGTACCCTGAAATATTAGCTGTGCAAAACTATCTATCATCTACCTACCTATCCATCCTTCCATCTGTGGAGAAATGACAGCATTTATTTCTATTATTTTTAATGCTTGTGTAAGTTATGTTGTTTATATGGACTATACAAACAGGATCTAGCATATAAATTATTTATCTTTAGAGCCCTTGGTAGGCAGATTTCAACAGATTTTATTTTTTTTTTTAATTGAGATTGGGTGAAATCATCAAAACCATTGGCCTTTCAAAAGAAGTGCTCACATAATGTTTTGGCATAGTGGTTTACAATGAGTGAGTAAAAAAAATCGGAGCCTGTTTTTCTACTTTTCAGTTTAATTATTTCTTAATTTCTGCTCCTGACCTTGATATTGGAATGCATGTGTTCTATATCATTTATATGGCCATGCTGTCAGATGCTCTTGAAATCCAACAATGGACATTTTGGACTCATTGTTGCTAAATACATGCCTCTCTTTTTATTTGTCTTTTTTATTTGTTCAAATCAGTTTCCTTCTTATAGCCAGAATACACAGGCCCGGGCTGCACCCGAGGTCAGCGCTGCTCAGTGGCGGCCTGGATCCACTTGGTGGCGCTGTGGCTGTGCGTCAGTGCAGCAGTGAAACGCTCCTTCATCTTTTGTGTTACTGCAGAGAAAACCTCTCACGGGCTTCAGACCTCCCAGTTTGGAATGGGAACAGAAACATGGAGGTTATTGCAGGATATATGCATATGTATATTTTGTAAGGATCAAACTGGAATGGATATCACTGATAAATATCCGTTATCATTGATATGTGTTTAACTTTGGGATGTAAAGTAATGTGCACTCAAAAGTTACGAACCAGAGGCTGATCTCCTTACACAACACTGTTGGGCCATGCGTATATTGCTCCGAGAATTGTAGTGTCTATCTAAATATGCCAGTAGGCACTGGGCTATTTTCCATTTTCAACTATTTAGTGGGCGATCTGAAATAAATAAGCATTAAATAAAATAACTAAATAAATAAAATAAATATTAAAAACATTTTTTTAGGGTGATGTCAGTAAACACAACATGATTGTTTGACGTCCTAACACTTGGTGTGCCTGGTGCCTTGTTTGGTCATCCTCTTGGAAAATGTTAATGCATGTCGTTTTGCACATGTATGCACAGGCGCGCTGATGTGCAAACATCTGTGTAATGTCCACAAATGCATGTGTATGAACGTTTATGTGAACTCAGTGAAAAATCTGCAGTGTGCATCTTGCTATCAAACCCAAGGAGAGGAGACAAGGACACGGGGTCAAAGGGGCACACAAGGAAGGACATTGCTCTGCTCAGTTTATTATTTACTTGTTTTTCTCTACCCTTCAGATTTCCACATATACACTAAATGAAGCAACTCATCGGTCGTGTGCAGCCGGAGCAGTCGCGTCCCCTCATTGAAGTGAGGTCACTTGTCCTGTTTTTGCTTTGACAGCCATGACTTAATGTGTCCTAAAGGTGTCCACCTGGGTGCATAAACACTCCGCCTGACAGCCTGGCTCTGCATGGCTTACTCCTCCTCTGTTCGTTTTATAGTGTGCATGTATCACTTTATGGCATCCATCTATCTGGTAAACCTTGAAAAGGCTGCCGAGGCTGTGGATAAATCTGAGGGTGACACTCTGACAGTCCCTGATCTGCCTGTCCATGTTGCCTGAAATCTCCCTCGCCGATCGTAACTTTGCTCTCTCACACATCCTGACATATTCCTCTCGGAAGGCAGGGTGGTGTGTTTGTTTGTTTGCCTGTGTGTGTGTGTGTGTGTGTGTGTGTGTGTGTGTTATCAGATGCACCAGCTCTGCTCTAATGTCGCCCATTAAGGTGCAGCTGACAGATGAAACGTACAAAAAAAATATTTCAGCCTCATACATCTTATTTTGGAGAGTGACTGGCTATGATCTGAGTGAGCGAGTGACTGTGTGTTGCTATTGAATCTGGCGTAGGGACGCGTTTGTGTGTAAAGGAGTATGTGAGTGTAATTAATGATGTGTTCCTCCTCTTCATAGGGTAATAGGATTTCCCCACCCCAGGCGGTAAAGAGAGTGGGAGGGGGAGAAAATGGGTCTCCATGTATGTATGTGTGTGTGTGTGTGTGTGTGAGAGAGAGAGAGAGAGAGAGAGAGAGAATGGAAGCCCTATGTAGTGATGCCAATAGAGGACCTGTGTGTGTGTGTGTGTGTGTGTGTGTCTGTGATGGGGGGGAACAAGCGAGTGATTTATAACAGCTACTCCAGGTCTCTCCACTCTCCCACAGCACCACTGCAAACACATCCATTACAAAAGTACTGATGTTAATGGGATTGTTGTGTGTGTGTGTGTGTGTGTGTGCGCGTGCACATGATACAGAGGCTGGGAGGGTGCACCTTCATGTGTGTGTCTGAGAGTGATAACCAGATGCTACTGGGTGAATGGAAGGTGAAGGTTACTGAGGGTGCTTCGTGGAGGTTTACTGGTGCTCAAGTCCCAGTGCTAATGCACATGCATGCGTACTCCAATGAGTGTGTGTGCGCGTGTGTGTGCGAGAGAGAGAGAGAGTATTTGTTTGTGTACATGTTTGTGGCTGAGCACAGGTGCATGTGTATATGGGCAAACAGACAATTTGTTTTGGACAGAGGAGTGGGCTAACTCCAGTACCCTGCCTCGTTGGCTCTCTCTGGTGGTTTGTGTGTGTGTGTGTGTGTGTGTGTGTGTGTGTGTGCTCTGCTGTAGAGACGCAGCCGAGATAGAGTGATAAAAAGCGGAATTGAGGGAAAATACTCCAGAGAGTAAACAGAGGCAGCAAAGAAGAAATAAATAAAAAGGATGCAGAGGTTCCATAATGGACCAGTCGATGGTGAGGACCACATCCACTTTGTGCATGTGTGTGTGTGTGCGCATGTGGATATATAAATATACCGAGTCTGCCTCAGTCAGAGTCTGCTCACATTACCCTTTACATTAAAACCAGTCAGGGGGAAAATTACTGCAGACCCAGGCCACCTTCTGCCCACCTGGCCCCTCAGCAAGAGGAGGGGGTGTGGAGCCAGAGGAGGGGATAAAGAGGAGGATAAGGGGATGTGGAGGTGGGGGGTCAGTGGGACCCGGTGAGGAACATGGCTGCCCATAGGCAGTTGTCTGTAGTCAGTTTAAAGCATGAAGAGAATGTCTGGTCCTGGGTCTGCGCCTGAGGGGCCAGAAATAAAATACCAGCGTTGAAAGGATAGAGGGTTTTTTGGGGGGGTTTATGAAATAAATATATAAGAAATGGATTAGGGACAAACCTACAGACAGTTATCGCTGCACTTTGTGGTTCCCTTGCACTCAACAAAAGTGTTGCAGCATCTTTTAGCTCAGCTGCTGGGGTTTCAGCAGTGCACGGCCCCAGTTTTGGAAGCTAAAATACTGTGATGTTTGCATTGTGTAACTTGCACAGCATGTCAAAAAAAAAAAAAACACACACAGATGAATAGAGCAACTAGCTGGTGAACATGTAAACACAAAGCTTGGTACTGTTGGCTAATTGATTGCCGATGAAGGACAAAGTCAAAAGTCGCCCTTATTATTAATCAATGAACAATCCATAAGAACTAGAAAATGCAGAACGCAATTCATACATTTTCATTTGTACAGGCCTTTAAAGTATCCACAGAATATGCTTTAAATCATAATGGATGTGCTAAATTAAATTCATTTAATGATTTGCTGCATGCACGGCATCATATATCGTTTAAATGATCCTTGGGTCCAAAGTGAAGCTGGGGGTCGTTTCTGAAGCCATTTGAATGGAAACTTCGAATTCTATACCTTATAATAAAAAGGAATACTGCTGAGTCTCACCTCTGCACACAGAAGTAGACAGACAATACGCTGAGGGATTAAACGTGAGCAGAAAGCCAGTACTTTGAGTTGTAAGAGAAGGTTTTATTACCAGTGCTATTTACATAGAAATAATACAGCCTTGTCCCCCCAGCCCCCCACTCCCACCCCTTAGATGTGCTCAAATGCGCACACACACACACACGCACACACGCTCACTCACACATGGTCAAGCAAACGTACATCCTCAAGACACACACACACACACACACACACATTCAAGGGTGTCTCAGAACACCAGAAATAAGACACAGTCTTTCTAGATCTTACACAATGTCCAAAGGAAATCAAACGCAAACAATATTCAAGTCGAGCTAAACTCAGTGTGGACACACAGCATTACACGTGTTTATGGGATGTTTTGTAATGAGCAATATCAGCTATCTTGGGCAAGGTGGCATCTTTCAATAGCAGTATTAAAAAGGGAACGTGGAAACATTGGATCGGATTTTCAAATTGGAGCCCCAATGACACTGGGCCATGGCATTATTTTGAAAAGATGGAGAGAGTGAGGGAGAGAGAACTTGCAGTACAATATGCACACATCCAGCCTCTGCTGTTTTCAAGGGGACGTTTGATTCTGTGTGTCTTCCAAACGTGGCCGCTAGATGGCGACGAGAGCCTCGCGGCAGACTGGTAATGTCACAGATGTAGTCTGCCCCCTCTTTTGTTTTCTCCCTTTAGAGGAAGGAGACCTCAGCTGTTGAAGGAGATTCTCCATTATGGGTTCAATGTTCTTTTGAAAATCATTTCCATTAAAACATGTTTTTTAAAAGGGAGCGTAACAAAGGGAAGGTCAGGTGAAGCAGTGCGCGGAGCAGAACTATCAGGGCCGCCTGGATAGGTGTGAGATTTGTGTGTCTGGGTTGTGTGTGTGTGTGTGTGTGTGTGTGTGTGTGTGTGTGTCTGTGTTTTGAATAATGTTAAAGACATCCTTCTTTTAAGCTATGATCAAGAACACGTTTTGTGCATTAAAAGATGTTTGGCTGAGTTGCGTGGAGAACGCCAGTGCAGTATGTATGTATATATGTATGTATGTCTGTGTGTGTGTGTGTCAGTGTTCAGTTTCTCTCAAGCAGCAGCTTTTCATAAGACATATTGTCTTACAGGAAAAGAAATTTTAAAGGAGCAACGTTTCTGAGTAAACAGATCTGGTCTTGATTGCCATATGTATTTGTATATGAGTATTAAAGCATATATTGAACCTGGTTCTTTGTCTTTTCTGAAGGTAGAGTGGCAGTTTGGTGGAAATAAAGACGGGTGTGGCGCAACGGAATGTAAAAAAGGTTGTTTAAAAATGTGGTGAGAAATAAAGACAACTCAAGATGTCCCCTTTGGTATTTCTCTCTCTGATGGGTTCCTAGAGCATTAGAAGATACCTTGGTTAACATTAAGGGGAAGGCGAGAAGCATTTTGCTGGGTAGAATCACAACTTTTTTTTTTTTTAATAGCTCAAGTCCAGTAATCCAGGAAGGGATATGCTTTGGAGTGTCTACTGGGCAGCAAATATTTTTATTTTTTGATAAGCTATCCCATTCTTGTTTCAGTGTCCGTTGCTTCGTCAACTGTCAAAATCAGTCAGTGATTTTAACAAGTCCATAGAAATTTCAGCTGTACCCCCGCCACCCCCACCCCCCCAACATTGTTCATCTCCTGAATTAACTAGGCTGACATTCAGCCTAGGAATAGTCCCTGTGGTTCGTCCTCTACCAGGCTGTGGCTTCTCCCATCTCCTGGCCTTGGTGGGACATAGGGGCGCTGTAGCTGGAGTTACTGGCCAATGAGAAAGGGGGGCTGGGACCGCCGCCGTACGCTTCCCCGGGAACGGGCTGCATGGAGCTCGGTAAACCCGGCTCCGGACTCGGGGTTTCCGCATGGGAGATCATGTCCGTGAACCTTTGGTCATCTGAAGGGTGGTGGCCTGATCCCTCCATGGCGCCGGGCCCAGAGCCCAGGATGTAGGGCGACTCGGCTGGAGACTGAGCTTGCGAAGACGGAGGACCGTGAGGGAAGAAGTCATAATTACTCCCTGGTCCGTAATAGTCCCCTTGATACTCTGCGGAGGAAGAATACCCAGAATTAGACCTTTGTCAAAGATTTTAAATCCACCATAACATAGAGCACATTCACAGTTCCCCAGAGCAGTGTTTACTTTTACACACAGCTCCACACCTACCTAAGTGGTGAAATTGATCATGTCCAATTTCCAACCAACCGGTCTCCCACAGCCTCATTTGAGTGTATAAACAACTCCACACCTCTCCACCTCAGTTCTCTCGCCTTTTGCACACTGCATTCATCTCTCTCACTCATTCAGCTCGCAGCCATGCGTGCACCTCGATAGATTCCCCGGCTGAAACTTCTGGATTTGGATGAGGAACTCCAAAATGAGATTCCAGCCTCCCTGCAGCCCTGCCAGGTCTTGTCAGCAACATCTCTTTGTCATGTCTGAGGCAGCTTCCAGCAACATCCCCTTCCCTCTGCCACGCTGGGCTTTGGCTATTTCCTGAGCTCCCCATTATCACAGGCACACAATCGAGCTATGGCTGCAGTTAATATCATTGATCAAATGTGAGGCTTATTTTCCTGATTGTTCAATAAAGTTCCCAAGTGTAATGATGCCATCGAAAGTTGGTTTATTTATATAGCATATGATTTTCCAAGGTAATCACTTTACTGTCATTTCAAATAAAGAAAATGCATATACTGTCTTTTGAAAAGCTGCAACCAGAGATTATTTGGTATTTTCGCTTGAATTTTTAAAAAATTTGTTTGGACATTTCCCTCCCAATCATTTTCTCCCTTTTAATTACACCTCCGCCTCCAGCGATGCAGGTGCCTCTTCAGCTCGTGCTATCACCTTGAGACTGTGCCAATGCTGTGTTTTATTCACACGGTCGGATTATCGATAGCGTTCCACGCAAGTTCAATCAATCATCGTCGTTGACAGACCCGCCCCGTTCTAGTTTTTTATTTGGATGACAGTTGCGCTGCATCGCAAGGCAAAATAAAAAAAATCAGCAAATCCCTTAGACGGTAAGATAATTCATTATTGCCCACAGACACAGCACAAAGCAATATGTCTTCTCTAAATGATTCCAAACCCGTGTGACACTTGTGAATTCAATCAAGAGCACAAACACCGGGAAAGTCAGAGGACCTCCAAAGTCACAGGCATTCACTTCAAAGAGCCGCTTTAATACGAGACGCATTAATGACTGAATACATTGGCAGAAAATCCCCAGCACACCTGGATCTACACACGTTCCCTGACAAACCTGTGACACTGACTGACATGTTTATGCCTCTGAGAGACGTCTGCACATGTTTGGTCCTCAACAGGAATCTGCACGTTGGTACGAGGGCGACATTTTCATCCATTATTTATGAATGTGGAGACACAATGCATCCAGCAGCCATGATGGGAACAAGGTTAAAGGGTCAGTTCACACAAATAAATATGCAGCTAGCTGTGTAATTTTGTGCACGTCATTTCCACAAACAAACTCCCTGTTGAACCTGACCATTTTTGACCATTTCTGGGTCTGAAACAGTGCACAAAAATACCCAGTCCTGAGTGACTTTTAGATCAATGCATCCAAAAAAAAAACATTTCATCATCACTACTTGGTATTATTCCAAATTTTGGGAAACATTCATGTGCTTTTCTTCCAAGATTTAGATGAGAAGATTTATTCAATGCTCACATCTTCCCCGTTGAATATAAACTCGACAAGCAGAAGCTGCTTTGCTTAGCTTAGCATAAAGACCGGGAACACAGCTAGCAAGTCTCCAACCAAGGGTATAGCAAAATATGCCTACCAGCACATCTAAAGCTCATTAAAGCTCATTAATTAACATGTTATATCTCATTTGTTTAATCCGTACAAACTCCTGCCATCGCCGTGAGGTTGCCAGGCAACCAGCAGAGGCTCCAGAGAGTTGCTGCGCCCGGCCAAGAAATAGTCTGGACGCTTGATTCAAGTGAAAACCACAAATTGTTGCACACTTATGCTTCTGCAAGGATTAAGCAAACAAGATACATCATTACATTTGTGGACTTTAAAGAAGCTGCTCCCCTTAGATTCAGGCCTGGCAATAGTCTTTATACATGGAACAAATACAGGCGTGGTATTGATCCTGTCTAATTCTTGGCAAGACTGCGACCCCAGGGGCTGATATCTACATTGTCGTGAAATCTGGCAACCACAGTCATCCTGACAACGCAGAATTAGACTCAACAATCTTGTGGCGTGCCATGGCGCTTTCCTGAGCCGTTGATCGGAAAACCTATTCATCAACTCCACCCTGTCACGTCCCTTAACCATAACAGACCTCCACCTGCCTCCTGCGTCCATATTCTCCAAATTTTCATCCCGCTCGGCCCAAAATTCCCTCACTCACTGCGTTCAAAACCCAGCTGAACTGAGATCGATGGCAGACTTTTTCCCTGCAGCCCAGATGTTGCACAAGCATTTCACCGCCCCCCACCTCCCTCCCCGCCATATGCTCCTCTCACACCTAATTCAGCCTTAACAGGCAAAATGGGGGAGGAACAGGTAACAAATCGAGAAATAGTATATATAGCCCAATTATAGCACGTGCATTTATTTGCTTTTGGTGATTATCAAGAGAAACAATAAGAGGTGACGTGGCTTTCACAGAGAAGCTAATTATTTGATCTCACAAACAGGCCCCTGTTGGTTTTTGCTGACCTTGAGAATACACAAAACAAGCCTGTGTGCGTGTGTGTGTATTGGGGGGGGGGGGGTCCTCTGCGAACCATAATTACACTCGCACATGCAGATGCACCGCACCACACAGAGGCATCCCTCCCTCTCAGCGGCAGCAGAGGAACATAAGGAAGCAGCGAGCTCAGATAAAGGCGCAGACTGGCCTGTGCTGCTGCGGCACAAAAGGGTGTGAAAAGCAACGTGCGAAGAAAGCAAGACAGATGAGAATGTGGGGAGGTTGGGGGGGGGGTTTGTCCTCAGTCTCCCCCACTCCCCGCATTAAAGCCTTGGCGGCTCCAGTTTATTGTATCCTCGATGCAGGGGCCCTTCAGGTAGATGCGCAGGAGCTGCATAACAACCACGGGCTCCTCACGCCGTCGGTCAGAAACAAGCTGACACACATTTCTACCAGTTCAACACTGCTGCTGCTGCTGTGTTGCTCTCTGCCGCCCACCTTCTATTGTCTGAAATTCCTTTTTTTATCCAGACGACCAACAAATAAATGCCCCCCCCCCCCCCCCCCCAAAGGGTTTTTACAACCATTTCTTTTCAAGAATGATGATCGATTTGAAGGTGTCATTCCACCCACCGGAGATCAAACTGTATCCTGGCACGTTACACATGATAGAGGAGAACCAGAGAGGAAAGAAAAGGTGTTTTTCACGTGTGGGAAACACAATCCAGAGCAGAGACACTTTTACTATTTAACAATGACAAATATTTGTCGGGAATCCAACGTGAAATGTTTCCGTAGAAGTCCCATTTCATCTGGTTTTTAAAAGGCGAGCTGCTCCGTGCAGCAGGTCAAGGCTGCACGTTGTCCTTAATGGGCAATAATCCAGTCAGTGAATGACAGTGAACTCCACACACGCCGCCATGTGTTTTCATCAGACCTGAGCCTGGCAAGATTGAATGCAATTCCATTTCTAGCTTCATTGCTAAAGCGGACACAGCTATTTATAGTTTGCACATTTTAAAAAAGCGTTGAGGTTTTCCTCTGTAGAATAAAGAGCAGGTTTTGACAAGAATCCTTAAGCATACACATCCATAATATCACACTGTCTCTTAAACATTAAGAAGTAAAACTTCTGCTGAATCGACTCTGTTGTGTTTCTTTCCTTGAAAGCTATCTTCTTCTCTACCTGAATGACTTGTAGAGGGCATGGCGCCTCTATTTTCATGGAGGAAGTTATTCATCTTTCTCAGAGTTTGATTTAAACGGTGTGAAAGGTAAAGGGTTAGAAGACGCAGAGGGTCTTGGAGGGTCATACCAAACAGTCCAGGAAGGACATCCCATAAATACTGAGTCATCTTTTCCATCTCCGGAGTTTTATATTTGCTGTTTTTGACACACGTTTTCTGAAAACATGTATATTATACAACACAAAGTGCCGAGTTGACTTACAGTTAAGCAGATGTTACAGTTATTATTTTGAACTCTCGTAATTAAATCACAGCTGAATTTGGAGTTTTTGATCACTTGAATTTCTCGTGTGAAGGAAAGTTCTGTAGAAACATATTGAACAGTGCCCAGCCTGTGAGTCACATTAAGTCACATTGAGGCCTGATCATATGAGTAAATGAAAGGATTACAGAAAACAATGGGGCCCTCAGTGCCCAGACAAACAGTAGAGCAGCACCTTCGCGTAATCTCCTTGCACCCTGATAACACACCTGCATCATCAAACATTTAGAGACGGAGTAAAACCAGGATAGGGATTGTTTTTTTTAAATTCACTGAATAAAAAAAATGTTCCTATACCGCACATGAATACTGTGATAACCTAAAGGCATTACAGCCTACTGACAGAGATATGACATACAGGCCTAAACCCGGGACTATGATAGTGTGTTATCACACACGTCATTTCTTACCTCCATAGTAACCATAGGCCCCAGGTCCCAAAATGTCTGCGTCCTCCAGCCTGCCTCCCAGGGGCCTCATCCTCCTCGGGCCCCTGAAAAAGGCATGCCGCCGTGCGCCCAGAGCGCTCAGCTGCTTCATCCGTCGCTCTTTGGATCTTCTGTTCTGGAACCAAACCTGCACCAGACCACACACACACACACACACACGCACACAGTTAATCAGCTGATGCCATGATTTTCAAAAAGGCTTTGGGGTCTGAGCTGCAGCCTTCACAGATCACTTTATCTTTCCTCGCTGCTCTCAGCCATCAGTCAAACGTTCTCCTACGTCATGCCAACTGTGAAAATCAAATCGCGTGTGAGAGTCGGGCGTCGACACAAGTGCTACAAGATGCACTCTGTTACATCCTGTAACACACACACACACAAACACACAAAAACACCAGAGGCATGACTGAGAAAACTTCATTTGAATCCAGATTTTGAGGTAATTTCACTGATATTTAATTTCATGCTCACAGTAACAGAGTTTGAGTAGAATTCAAATCAGACGTCAAAACATTGTTTATGGAGTCAAGTTTTGTTTTCTTTTGTCGATCGGTTCAAGCCTGGAACGCTCTTCAAAAGGGCCCTAATTGAAAAACTAACAGGCCATTTCTACTAAGGCAAGGTTTGTGCCTCTGACATGATCCACATTCTGACTTGGCTGTGTTGACTGTTAGCAAGTATGGCCTCTGTCTTTATTTCATGTTATTTCCTAGACATCATTGTTCAAATGGCTTTAAAACTAAACACAAACGTCTCCTAAGAGCTGACAATTCCTCCCAAAAAAATTCCATCTGGCCCAAATGTAAAATGAAAATGATTTCAGTGCCAGGTCCGAAACCACACAGTGTTGGCACTCGTTGAATGGAGACACCAGACTCTCTAATTCACTTAGTTGGAGCTTTTGTGTTAAAATAGAAAATATCTACAAAACATTACAAATGAACGAAGGCGAGGTCAGAAATGATGGTGAGGATTTAACTTTGCACCTCAGACACAATGTAACATGACACAGTTTCCACTTTTCATCACTGTCTCAGTCAAGAAAGTGTTTTCCTGTCTCAAAACTACGCTGAACAGCGAAATAATACAAATGCACCCCGACAGATGGCCCCAATGCACCGCGGCACAAGTTAAAATAAACAGTCAGAGCCATAAATCAGAGTCTAAAAAGCTTATCACCCGCGTTAAATAAGCTGTCTTTGAAGAGGAACAAAGGGAATTTCAAAAGTGCAAAACTACACGCCATATGGAAGAATGTCTGCATTATAAGCACATAACACATCTTGTTTCGCCTTTTGCATCACTGCTGCATAATGATGTATGTTCACACCAGCGAGGCTACACCAGAGGCAGAATCCCACTGTGCTGCAGATTAACAAAAACACACACACACACACACACACAAACGCACACAAAAAACACCTAAAACCACTTAGGCTGTGCTCTACGTGCTCCAGCGGCAAAGGCGACACCTGCTTATTGAGAACAATCGTCTAACTGTAGGGTACATTTTTATGGAAATGCTCTCGCTCCCCTCGAGAGAGCGTTGCTTAGGGATTACATCCACATGCTGGAGAAGCAGCGTGGCTCACAGGGCTCCCCGCGTCGAGAGCAATGGTATTTAACACACAGTGAACGAGGAGGAGGAGGAGGAGGATGACGAAACACAGCCTCCATTTTGGCTCCAAGCAACACGGCAACAGTCAGGGGTGGAGACTGTGGACAGAGGCATGGCCTGACTGACTGACTGACTGACTGACTGAATTATTGATTGATCGATTCATTAATTGCTTGATTGATCGGCCGGGCTGTGTTGATGCCCACACACAAACCGAGGCACACAACAGCCTGCAGTGTGATGATACAGTTGAGGCGGTGGAGAGGCCCCGGTCTGCTCTAATAAGCAGTGGGAGCAGGCTGTAAGTGAGTAAGAGCAGAGAGGTGGGAAAGGGGAGGGCGGTATGTAAATCTGTGAAATCAGCGATAATTACAGTGAGTGCACAAAAAGCCACATCACAGTTGGCAGAGATGGTGCTAATCATCCTGACACAGTCTGCACCCAGACACCAAGTGTGCGCGTGTGTGTCAGAATGAAAAGACAGACACACAGAGAGAGATAGGTCCAAAACAGTGTGCGATCGTGTGATGCTGCAGAGCAGGTTTGTTTGCTGGGGTGGCGGAGCTTCCAGTTGCCTTTGGCAAAAACAAAACTAACCTTTCACTAATTTCATGGCGGTGGAACGGGGCCGATCGCTGAAATAAACCACTGTCTGCACAAAATATATGACGGCCCCTTTAAAAAAAAAACAAACAAACAAAAAAAAAAAAAAACGGTATTTATTATATCCATGCATCAGTAAATTGGATTACTGCATCTTAATTTCAGGGAATAAATTGACGCCTGCAGGTATGGAAACTGGAGGAGGATTGGGGGTTTTTAATTTTAGGAATATGGAAATAACAGAGTGTGAGCAATTATTTTTTTAAAAGCTCTGTATTAAATTAAAATGCGTGGCTCCGTAGGAATTACTATTAAAGTTGTAAAAACACAGGAGTGGATTTTATTGAAAAATAAAATCACAATCTGCATGCCTGTGATAACAAGCAGGGGTGTGTTAAACGGGGACAGGGAAATATATAATATCAAGTTTGGAAATGTGTGCATTTTGCTATTGTGAAGTGACAAAATGAAAAAGGTCAAAGGTATCGTCTCCATTTCTTACAGGAGCTCATTCCAGCTAATGGAACGTGGATCTATATCCTTTCTCACAGACAACATCATGTTTTGACGTTCCTCCAGCAGATAATGGGGCCTTCAATTAAACCTCGAAATAGAATTAATGAGGAAATCCACTGATTTATAATCCGCCGGTTCTCTTTCATTTGTCTTTGTCCTCTCTCGCTGCCAGACACGCGTGCCACGGCGGTGTCTCTTACCTGGATCACCCGCATGTTCAGTCCCGTTTCCTGGGCCAGCTGCTCCCGGATGTGTCGCGTCGGCTTCGGCGTGGCGACGAACGCGGCCTTTAACGTTTCCAGCTGCTTGGCCTTGATGGTGGTCCGGGGCCCCCGCCTCTTGGTGCCCGCGTTCTGCTCCTCGTTCTCAATATTGTTCGTTTCCTTATCTGAGGACGTTGAATTGTCCGTCTCTTTTATGTCGTCCTGAGTTGGGTCCTGCAGATCCGGCGATAAACTCCTGTCCGTGCACGACGACACTGGAGGAGGAGGGAGAGGTGGAGGAGGAGGAGGGGGGGCAAACAAGAGGAAGGTCACGATTTGTAACTGTGAGGGAGGGGTTCTGCTTTTATCAGGCCTGAAGAAATAATATGTGTCAAATGAGGGTAGTTCTATTCTATTTTCGCTATATTCTGCAAATGTTTTCTCGCTTTTTTTTTCTTTTCTTTTTTTTTAATATTTTGTACCGAATATGGAATTTATTGTTTCTCCCTAAACGCAAATAAATTCACATGTGCGCACAAGGCTTGGACCGGGAGCCTGATGTCCTCATGAGCTCTCAGAATAAAAGACAGAAAACTGAAGGGGCTGCACACACACACACACACACACACACACACACACGCACACGGGCACGCTCGTCCCCAGCGGACCCTGACGTACAATAACAGAGAGCCATTGTCCTGTGGAGGTAAATATTGAAGCCATTCATCTGACAAGGTTGTTGTGACACGGTCTCCACGGGCCCACTGAAAGACGCTCGCGCGCAAACAAAATCTTTACAGTGCGCGTGGAGCCTGCACACTTGTCTCCCCTTTTGCCCCCCCCCCCCCCCCCCCCCCCCGGCCCGCCGCAAGGCCGATTGCCATTTTATTCGTCAGGTGTGCGTCATATTTATCCACTCGTATGTTAAACACGCACAGCGTGGACACAATGGGGATTCTTTTTGCGGAGCCACATGGACAAACACGCGAAATCGGGTGGCCCCCTCTCGTCGCGCTGATTACCTGAGTTCAGGTTGACTTCCTTGATGGCCCCGGAGCTCAAATAATCGTCTTTGCACACGAACTTGTTTTCGTCTATCACGTAGAGTTCCTCCCCCGTGGACAGCTGCTTGTTACACACCATGCAGGTGAAGCAGTTCAGGTGGAACACCTTGCTCCGCGCTTTGCGCACCAAGTCGTTTGGCGAGATTCCCTGCAGGCAGCCTGCGCACTTTGTGCCAAACCGCCTGGATAAAAAAAAAAAAAAAAAAAAAAAGAAAGGGACAGAAAATAATGTTAAAGTCGTTTGGCGAGATTCCCTGCAGGCAGCCTGCGCACTTTGTGCCAAACCGCCTGGATAAAAAAAAAAAAAAAAAAAGAAAGGAAGGGACAGAAAATAATGTTAAATATAAAAAAAAAAGAAAGGGACAGAAAATAATGTTAAATATAAATATTAATATGCATATACACTGTAAAAGATAACTGCATGGTCCTGTCCAGGCGCACAAAGAACATTTTAGAGAATATTCATTCTCGTATTTTACCAAAACAAAAAGCATAATATTATATTTTATATCCAGATTCAAAAAAATATATAATTTGATGTCTACATATATAACGTATATGCAAAGCAGACTGATGTAAAGCATTATCAACAACATTGTTGGGAATATACTGTGGCTAAGTAATGCCTGAAATAGGGCCAAGATCAAATTTTACGATGTTAGAATTCCTGTTTAAACAACAACAACAACAATAATATTAGCGGTAATAATATATAAGTATAATAAGAATATGAGTACTTATATTAATAATTATCCTAATAATAATGTAACAACATTTCATGTGAATTTAGCAGGAAATTCGTGATTAGTAGTCACTATTATTTATCTTAAACCCAGCAGCTAACAGAAGCATGTCGCCTACGTTATGACTCTATGACTGACTGACAGTGTAAATAGTGGCTGCTGGATGATTTAAAAATACACGTCAGATTTCCCTTTATAAGAAACACAGCGTCATAATTCTGATGGAGGTGCTCTGACAATAACCCCACGCAAAACGCATTAGTGACAATCAACACATTGTGGCACAGGAATATATTATGGGATTAAGCGGGAGTGGGAGCATTTTAGCGTGGAAATCTTCTCTTAATCCATATTCACCCTCTTAAATACCGGGTGGGAGGACTCATCAATTCGATACACAAATACACCCCCCCCAAGAAAAATAAATAAATAAATATACGTGAGTGTATGTGTGTGTGAGAGAGAGAGAGAGAGGTTGGCTGGTGTTTACAGTTATTTATCTCCTGCTCTGGTGCTTCATTATCAATATTATATCGGAGGCTCCCACACTGGGCCTGTTGTACCTGGGGCTTCCTGGCGGTGCGAACACGGGTGGGTGGGTGGTGGTGGGGTGATGTTGGTGGGGATGCTTAAGCCTTTGGGTGAAAGCAAGCACTCCTTTTGTTTTAGCGCTAATGTAGCCTTGTCTCCCCATTTGCAATGGTATCGTTTCTACCCCCCCCCCCCCCCCCCCCCCCCCCCCCCCCCCCCCCCCCCCCCCCCCCCCCCCCCCCTCTCTCTTTCACATGCACGGACGAGCCTCCCCCGGCGAAAGGCCACAACTCTACTTACACAACAAATGGACACATTAGGGTGATTACTGTTTCGCCTGGCTAATGGTCGGGCCATTTAAAAAAAAACCCCAGCCGCTTGATGAGACCTGCGGTAATATGACGGACGGGGCCGCGCTCGGGGGCCAATAATGGGCCCGTCCCGACAAAGGCTCGCGTGTCTCACATGTCATTAGACAATTTGGGTAGAAAATAAGTGACGCGTGCACCGATGAAAATGATGCAAAGAGAGAGCGACGGGACAAACAAGAGCGTCACTTATCACTCAATTACCTGAAACACTTTTTTGAGGGAGTGAGGAAGCGGTTAATAGCCTAATGGCTGTTTGGGTAAAAAAAAAAAAAAAACTGTTGTCATGGAACTGGAAAATAGATACAAATACTGAGCACCGAGTGCACGTGGATGTGGAGTGGATTTCAATTTTAGGTGCCTTTTTTATTATTGTAAAGGGCCCCATTTAAAGGCCACGAGGTCCAGGATACCACCAATATGTCCTTATAGAAATAAATAAAAACCCCACATTTAAAAAATAAATGTTTCAGTTAGATTTAGTCATTATTGTTCTATATGAATTCAACATGCAACTGGTTTGATTTGGTCCCAGTGCAAGTTAATAACAGTGGCCTGAACAGTTTGAACCCCTGGCTTCATATTTTTGACCCCTGTGCCCACAGAATGCAGTTTGGTGATGTAATATCATTATTGTTGTCATTTAAAATTAATTCGAAATTCTTTCGTCTATTTAAATAATAGAGATTCCATCCATCCCTCGGACTTCAGGCGCATTGTTTTTGAGAGCTTGACTCTGAGGAGCTCGCGCGTCCAGACCCCGTTGTGTTACCTGAAAAAGTCCATTTTGCAATAGAGCTTCCCGTCCCTGGAGAAGCACTTCTCCGTCAGGTTGCAGCTGCAGTCGCAGCACTGGACGCACTTGGCGTGCCAGGCTCGGTCCAACACGTTGAGGAGGAACCGGTCCAGGATGGGCCGCTCGCAGCCGGCACAGTGGACCATCATGTCTCCGGCCTGCAGGACGCCGAGTGCCGACCTTCCCACACGGACTGCGCTGCTCGGACTGAGGCAAGCCTGGTCGCCGCGGAACAACGTCTTGGCTCCGGGAGGTGCGCTGCCAGGCGCAAACTGCTACGAAGCTCCCGTTGGAAAACGCCGCGGAGTGACAGTCCCCTGGAACCCGCTGTAGTCCTGGTCCGGGTTGGGTTGTGTGCTTGTCCCGGCACTTGTCACAATCCACAATCCAGAGGAGAGGAGCGGAGCTTTCAGCCTCGCCAGCTGATGGAGTGCGTGATGGGCAGAGCGGGCATGGTTTCTCTCGAGCACACAGTTAAAACCCCTATTAATCAAACGGGTTTATTTGGAATACTACATCCCCGGCTCCTGCTTTGTTTGGGCTCCAGTCATTTCCTTCGGGCTCACCTCACGTCGCCACTTTCACCATCACTGTGCCTGGGTTATCACGAGGTTCTGCCAGCCGCTGCGCGCTGCTCTCGCCCAGATTGGTTGACGCCCTTGTTAATTCCCGTGCAGCGGAGCCAATCACAGCGCAGTTGTCATGGTTACACGTCCATAGCTGTAGCCTCAGAGTGGACCTGGATCTCACGGCGTGGGGGAAAAACCGCGGCAGTGGGAGCGGAGTGCTTCTAGTGGCGCTTCTAAAGGCCGGCGTACGTGCGGAAGGGTCGTGGGGGGGGGGGTGCCAGCTGCAACACAACAACCTCTGTACAACATATGAGCGCACTTTTACCCGCAAAGTGCAAAGGGAACGGTGAAGGCTGCGGAAGGATTCAGTGGGGAAGGGGAGGGCGACTTTGCATGTCACTGAAATGAATCTGATTGCATTGCAATGGGAGTGGGAGTAGCCGAACAAGGGCTAAAGCTACACCACCTCATAATGGCCCTGTGACAAAACGCTCCCGCATCACACCCGGTGCGGCCGAGGAGGGGCCGCGGGCCTTTTCTCATGCACAAAGCCATTTACAGGGAAATGCGATGGATTAGCCGCAGCTCATCAATAGGGAGAGCCCTGGTCACCCGGTGCTTTAACAGAGTGGCCACCAATCGAAGGGAATCTCAGTATTTACCCACAGCCGTGTTTTGTTAGTTGCACTTAAGCAAACATGCAACTCGCTAATTCACCTCGGTGCACGGCCGAGACTGGTCTAAGCATTTTCTTTGCACCTTAATGGAGACTCATTTGAATTACTGTGGCTGGGGCTGTGACTTGTTTTACACGTTTGTCTATCTATCTATCTATCTATCTATCTATCTATCTATCTATCTATCTATCTATCTATCTATCTATCTATCTATCTATAGTAAAAGTCCTTTTCCGCCCACAAACACATTATTCTTACTATTATCACAACAGGTTTTATATCATCAGAATATACATTTTTATTTCTGATATGCTACTAAAATCTCACTATACCCGTTTCACTCACTTTATAATTAAAATATTATTTCACATATTGTGCCTTGCCAATAATATCCGTACATCAAAAGAACCTAAGAAATTAAAAAATACAGAAGAATTGCCACCACCCTTTTTTATAGGTCTATCTTTCCTTCTGTCCTTCTAGCCCATTGTTGTTGTATTGTTTTTTTCTGTATTTGACAGTGTAAACACGTGCACACATTCACTAGCAAAGTGGTTTAAACCTGAGTAGATCAGGTCTTTGCACAGACAAGGCCAAATGGGAACGGGATTCGGGAGGGGCGCACAAAAAGCCCACGGTGGGAAAAAGAGCATGTGAGGCAAATGGATCCAGTCCTCTTGATTGGATGTGGCCACATCACATTGTCTACGTGAATTAAAAAAAAACCCCTCTGTTTGCTTTTGCTTTGCTGGGCTCTCCTGTGCTCCCGGTCCTCCAGCCAAGAGCGAGACACTCACCTGCAGAGAGACATGAGGGAGCTGTCCATGGTACCAGACACAGGAAGCACCAAGGACAGCAACAGGCTTCACCGCGTGATTTGGTCACATGCAGCCCATGCTCTGCTCTCACTATGTTGTTCCTGAAAGCTGATAAAAACACGTATCCTTCTGCAGCATATTAAATGTATTTTCAAATTATCTCACTGAACTCAGAGGACTTTGCACCTTTACCTCATATATGTATTTGCTGCTTTTGCCACACCATTGAATTGGAAAGGTTTAATGACAATTAAATAACAATGTATGGTAGTAATGTACATTTCAAAAGCACTTTTAGCAAATTTAGGATGGAACTGTGTGCGTCTTTATTGTTGTACCACATAAGGACCACAAGAGTTCCAACCAACCCACATATAAACAGAACCAATTGAACGATGTAATTTATTTAAATTTTTCTACAATCCAAAAGTAAAGCTCAGACAAATCTACCCTTGGATTTATTTTACGTTTGGATCCATTCTTCCAATCCAAGGAAAACTGTGGAAGCCTGAACACAGGATGCTGCGTTGCTGTCATTAAACACACACAAATAAAGTTCAGAAAGCCTTCAAGCTGACTTGAAGTTACACAAGAGGACTCCTGGATGATTTCCAAACCTAGGACCTATTTAAACAAACCATTTCATAAATTAATTAACAAATTATATGGGCATTTATTTTGGAGGATAAGAGCTTTGTTGAGACACTACAACTGTTTGCACAACCATACAGACCACCGCAACACACATTTTCAAGGACCAACATTTTTGTCCTCTTTTTTACTGAGAGACCTTCATAAAATATCCCACTGCTGCCCCTCTCTTTTTAGTTTAGTAATTGCACTGATACAGGGAATCATTTAAGCACAGTCCAAATGTCCAAAAAAAAGCCTTAAACACTGGCAGCCCTTCAATCCAGGCTCCTAAAGAATATGCACAAGATGAGGGAAGGTTCACTTTGGAATAATCAATGGTAAAATATTTTTTAAACATGCTGTTTGTCCATGAGGGAATAAAATCAAGCTAACATGGGAAATAAAGGGATGGATATAAATACCCACCCAACAACATGAATTATTTAAAAAAAGAATAAACACATACACGAATATAACCCCACAGACCAAATTCATCCCCCTGGTCCACTCTGCACCATGACAGCCTGGACACCTGAGCTACCCAGGGTTCATCCCTTCTCCTCCTCCCTCCTCCTGCTGCTGCCATTCCATGCATGTGGTGTCACCCCAGCCCCGAAGACGCGCACACACGCACACACGCTCGCACACATGTATGCTCAAGACCACCTCCAGGGCCTCTCTTTGGCAGGGCCAGTCCCAGGGGAGAGGTTAGTATGATGGATGTCTGATTGGTAGCCCTCCCTTAGGGCCTCCCTCTCCGTCACCTCTCTGCGCTCTGAATTAAAAGGCCGTTTGTCTCCTCTGAGTCCTCAGCTGTAGAGCGCCGGCCTGCAATTTCACAGCACTCAGAGAGAGAGGGAGACCATTACAGAGGAGGTTGTCAGGGGAGCCATCAGAGCCCGGACACGCCTGAGGGACTCTCTCTTTCCCCTCTATCTTCCCCCTGCTCCCGTCTCCTCCTGCTGAGCACCACCAACACCTCTATCCTACTGGAGGCAGCCGAGCCTCAGCTCGCAAATATATAAATATTCACGGCCTCGGTTACCCACATGCATCTGTGCACTCACGCTCAGATATCACACTTGTGTAATTTGAGACAATCTGCCTCTGAAATAAATGAATATATACAATATGAAGTTAAAACAAGGAAAGGGAACCCTGAATTCATAAGCTGAATTATTGTATTATTATTTTTAAAATGATTTTTTTTAACAAAACACATAGAGAACTAGCTGCATGGCCAATGAGGGCTGATGTCACCAGCTGCAACACACAACACTGAGTCAGTGTGATGACAATATGTCAGTTCTCTATGTGTTTAACACTATCACATTCACCATTATGTCGGAGAGGCTGCTGTTCAGTAAAGGTGACAATGGCACACTTTCAAAGATAACACAGGAGTTACTCTCAGGTTTTTCTCAGTGAAAGCAAAGTCCACAGAAAGACCGAAAGCAGCAGTGCGCTGGGAGCTGAGTTCTGTGTCATCCAACCATTTCCATGCAGGTATTCATCATTTTTCTGATTGTTGACGCTCACGCAGTCGGTCTGTCCTGGGAGACATTCATGGTGCTGTGCAAGAGAGTGAGAGAGAGAGAGAGAGAGAGAAAGAGAGAGAGAGCTTGAGAAATGTCCTCCACCTCAAAGAGTCTGATGAAGCACCTCAACAACACTGGGAAGAGGAAGAGTTTTTTGATGCCTCTCAATCCTCTGAGCATCACTTTGAGGAATATCAACCTCTTTACTCTGTTGTCCTTCTTTATCATACTCATATGATGAGGTGTCTTATTCAAAAAGTGTTAATGTGCAGGCTGGGTGACAGAGACACCGTTTCTCTTCTGTCATAAAAAATAACTCATTCGACATAATAACAGAAGAAGATGCTGATGCTGAAGCTCTCTTTCTCCTACAGATATACTGGTTTCTTTTTCTTTTCTTTTCTTCTTCTCCCAGCTTGTTTTCTGATACGCATCATCATTGCTAGCATTGTTTATTTAAGGAACTTCTAATTTAACCTCACACTACGTATGCTGTACGCCATTAAAAACATCTTACAAAATCTGTGAAACTCACTTAAAATGCATTGCAGTCAGTGTGTTTTGCACAGTTTGTGAAAAGTTCAGAGGCACACAGAAGTGTGATGTGCACAAGCTTCGGCTACAAACACAGAACGTGTCAGCAAGATCATTCAACTTTGACTCAGAGAAATTATATTCCATACAACTAAACAGCAAAAGCAAATAGATTTTGAAAGGGGATGTGAAGGCCCCTCAACCTGAACATATCTGTAAAACGTGCACAATATTGTGCTGCGATACCCACATTGTGATGGAATCTTTATGACACTTGGTTAAAGTTGGAAAAAAAACTACAATCTGGTTTAAAACTGAAATAATGAATTCAGGTCGTGTTTGGCTTTATTTAGTAGAAAGTGGGCGTGTACCCTGGTGTGACAGTCATGTGCTCTGCACGCCCCCCCATCCCTGCCAACCGCCTCTTGGTGGCTCCGCTGCCGTTAATGAATGTAACGCTTCACTCATTCAAAAAATACGTCGCCTCCAGCAAGCGATTGCGTTTCCCACAAAACATATTTGCTGTTGCAATTTAGTTGTAGAGAAATGTAATTTCTGGGAGACAAGGCTGGATCATTTCATTGTTGGTTTTGTTTTTCAACTCACGGGGTTTGTTACTGATAAGAAAAATATTAAATGCTGCCACCTGTGTCTGTTAGATGAGGAAGAAAATAGGAGAAACACACAGGGAAAAAACCCCAGCACAAACAGTTTGTTGATTAAATCTATATTGCCCCAGTGTGAGTTTGTTGTTTTCATAATTTCTCTGAAAATTTGAGTCTCCAATTTTGTATTTTTCTACCACAAACTTTATAATTCTCTATTCATCCCACAGTTTTAGTTTGTTTATTTTTCAATTAACTTCTTAAAAGATGGAGATGCTTTGGCTCAATAGGGAATCTGCCCAGGTATGAATAAATGTGTTCTGATGAGAGGGAGCAGCAGAATGTGAGGCGATCATCAGGGGGAAAACACAAACATGGCAGGAATCTCAACTCACAAACATACCCGTCTCAATTACCCAGAATAAAGGACTAACTCAAACAAGCGGAGTCACCTTTCACCCTGCGAGCTCTAAATCACACACAACTCTGTGCACAAGCCTGTGCCGTCACACACACACACGCTCAGTACTGCACTTGCGAATAGATAATTGGAGCATTATTCAGCTCCAGGTGAGCACCAGCCACAAGCCGCCGTGCATGACTGTTGATCAGGTCGAACTCCCTCCCTGCAGTCAACTGCTGGGCAAAGTGGTGTTACTGTATGTGGAACGGTGTGAAAAAGACCGGTGGATGGGCTCTGGCTATAGCTGCGTGGAGTAAAAGCCTGGCTGCGTGGCTCACACTGTGTGGAGTTCAGCCCCTGTCATTGAGATATAATGAGAGAGATCACCTTTCAGCGTGGGCCATCCTAATGAGGTAATGAATGGGGGCGTGCAGTGCACCTTTGCCCTTACCTACTCTATTAATCAGAGGAGGGTCACACACCGCGCCAGGACCCAACCTCCCCCATCTGGCAGCACTAATGGACCAAGCAACGGATTGAAGGTGCTTTTAGTTAAAGAGCTCTAGTTAGTAACCGGGAGAGACGAGGACAGGAGGACAGGAGGACAGCCAACTGGTTGTGTCACTCCACTGAGGTAGTAGTGGGTGTGCAGCATCCTTAGACCTCATCCCGTGAGGAAAGATCACAGGGGCGTCTGGGTACAGAATAAAAAAAAAAAAAAAACAGAACGTTTCCCCAAAACTGAAAAAGAACTACGGGTCTGCAGCTAAAGGCACAGTGAACACATTAGCCTGATGCCATCCTCGGCAGCTGTGGCTCAGTTCAGGGGCCGCACCCTTCAGGGCAGTCTTCCCATTGCATCAACCCCTTGTCCTGCCCTTACAGCCATTGCCTAGCAACAGGGCGATGGACGAAAAGTCTTCAGCTGATCTAAAAAGCCAAAACAGTTTTTTTTTTTAAATACGCCGATGCACAATTAGCCGATCAGTGGACTGCTAACATTTAAAAATGGTTCCTTTTGACATTTTCATCAACAGTAAACGCTTTCTATACTACAAAGTGCAGCTGAACGCTTTAATTCAGTTTTGGACATAATACAAATGGAAAATACTACTAATACTAATACTTTTGACCCACCAGTGGTGCTATAGCGAAAATAAGGTGATTCTTAACTTCAATTAACCATGGCAACTAACATCTCTGCTGGAAAATCATGCCATTTGTTTTCACTGACCCCTTTAAAAGATGTAATTCAGCCTAGCTAATTGCAGACAGCGCATTGTTGACAGCACGAGGGCAGACGAAAAGATCACACTGAACATACATCTATATATCACATCAAATACGCCATAAAACAAGTCTGTCTCCTCCTGTTGTTGCCGTCAACTGACACTCTGCAATGCAAAGACTCTAATTTCCATCCATATTTGTGAAAATTATCGGAAGGGGCCTTCTATGTATTCATCTAATTAAGATGACTGGGCAGAAGTCCTGCTGGATTACCTCTGTTTACATGAATAAAATCACGATTACATCATTCTCTCTGTGAGATGCACACGAGAGAGAGGATTTCATGATCCGCATAAAATCACTGGTGTTAATTTTCCTTTCCTATATCACTGTAAATAATACATTACACCACCACTGGTCAGCTGTACGCAGGAGGGTCCTGTCTGTGTCTGGGAGTTGAGCTGAACTCAGCAAAGCTCAGCAAAGTAGGGGAAAGGAGGGTGGAGGCAGAAGGCATGGAGAGGTGTGTGTGTGTGTGTGTGTATGGGGGGGGCGGCGGTGGAATAATCTCGCCTGTGTATGTGCTCTCAGCATCCCATCCTCCCCTGGCTAACCGCACCGGCGGCCACTTGAATTAGCGGCAGAGGATTATGGGCAGAGAGCCTCATTAATCTGAGCAACAAACAGTGGCCAGTGTGAATATTTGCACCTAGAAATTGAAAAGATTAAGTCCTATTTGACAATGACTTGCAGGCTCTATGCTGCAAGAGGCTACTGTTAAATATTCATACCCTGGACTCCTTCTTTTCCCCCGTCTGTTGCCTGCGTGTGCGCGTGTTTAAATGGAAGTAATGTGCAACGACGATTAATTAACTTCTGGGATTCTATTTTCATTCGGTGCGGGCGATCAAGCCTAAAAATTAATAATAAAAAAAAAAAAATTATAAAATTCCAAATTGGCAAAATAATAAGAAAAAGTATTTAATCTGTTGAATTAATCTTCAGAAATAACCTTTGTAAACCCACGGAATTCATATTCTTCAGCAAGCGGCAGAAAAATACCAAAAAAAGGATCAAATTTACTGGAGGTCTGTGCAAATTCAGCCACACACCATCATGAAAACACTCTGACACACACATTAAAAAGCAGAAAAGGTGAGTGGGTGGGGGGTGGGGGGGGGGGGGGGTCTGCTGCTGCAACATCCCATCTCCTGGGGGGTGTCTGCTGCTGCAACATCCCATCTCCTGGCCGCCTTGTCAGCCTGGCAGGAGATTCCCTCCTGCAAATGCTCAGCAAATACACCTGCTATTCATTTCCTACAAGGCAGAGACGGCTCACCAGACCTGACAAAGCTATTTACCCAACTCCAGCCCAGCCTGTGCAGCGCTATCGCTAATGTTTTCCCTTCTGCAGGAGATCAATATGTTTGGAAGCAGACAAACAACCCTGCCCTGCCAGACAGGCTCTTCCCGTTTAGCGGGCCACCACTGGGGGCCCTGACAGCAGATGTACACAACCGAATCAACAAGCGGCGCTTCTCCAGAGTCAACACGGGACACAATCAACACCACAGGATCTACAGTGCTAAGAATTAACACCGCGGCCCACATGCGCCTGTACCAAGGATCGGCACTCATCCTCGCTCACGTGCCAAGTTACGTCAGCTCCTAGAAAACAAAGCACATATTGATTTAGGCACGAGCGGGGAGAATCAGCGCTGAAATGCAAAGCTGTTGGAATAAACATAAGCCGGTGTGGCAGATCAGAAGTCGGACGGCGGCACAGTGTGGTTCCGTGAAACGCTTGAGGCAGGAGACGCCGAGCAATCGAGACCGACTCAGAGCAGCAGAGAACTTTTCAGCAGATAAAACAGCGATAAAAAGTCAAAGCAAACAACAGCAACAAAATCAGACAATACAAACAGAGAGAGGCAGACTAAACCAACATCCAGGTCCCCTGATCTTCCTCTCCTCCGGATAAGCCCTCATGCTCTCCAGGGCCTCCTCTCCCATCCTCTCCTATCCTCTCCTCTCCCGTTCTTTCCATTATCATCTCATATTTATTGAATAATAATTTCAAAAAACTGCCAGACAACTAAACAGTTATTGAGCCAAACATAGATTTTTTTTGTATTTAAAACAACGGAGCAAAAGGTAAGATGTCTTCAGGATGATCGCGCCTTTTTTTCTGTGTGGTGCTCTATTAATTTGAATCCGAGATAAGAGACTAAATGAGGAGATTTGTGCGTGCTTGTGTGCGGTGTGTTGCAGCTCGAGTGTGATGCAGACACAACGACGTGGAGAGAGAGAGAAAGAGAGAGAGAGAGAGAGAGAGATCCAGTGTACGTGCATTTGAATTCTGGTTTTGAAGTGAGGCAGCTGTGTGCAAATGTGTGTGTGTGCACTGGAGGTGGTCATGGGGTTGAATTTTTTGTTTTACATGCATAGAGGTGTGTGGGTGCGCGTGCGCGCGCATGAGAGCGGCAGGGTGAGTGTGCTAAATTGCCCTGTGTTGTGGAGATAACGCTGGATCCCTATCAGCTGCATCAGGGGGCTTAAGACCCCGATGGGCGTGAGGGAAGAATGAATTTTCCTCACTACTCTGCATATTACAGGATTACACTGCACCTTTAGATATGCTTGGGCTGAGCCTATCTCTGCCTTATGGCTATACGCATGTAGATTATTGAAATAGACTGTCACACAGTGAATGAATTGAAGCAACACAGAGGGGACTGCACTGGGTCCTGAAATGAAACACGCTGAGTTGAGATAACTGTGATAGGATTTGAGTATCTGTCAATGTTCGGACAGAATGGCTCTATATAATCCAGGCTTGTAACTCAAACAAATAAATAAATAAATAGATAAAATAATAATACTTGCTGTTTTTCTTACGTTTTCATTGCGTCTAAAAATGGTACAAATGTAGCCAGGGCTGCTACAAAAACATTCAGGGCCTATTCAGAGTACTTTTCTTGGACCCCTTAATGCCTAAAATGTCTCGCGTGCTCATTGCCCCCCCCCCACCCAGTCCTGCTCGCGCTCATCAGCGACAGCTATGTGGACTTGGAGACCTGGCCTCTATAGGTTGGGATGGTGGGCAGAGAGCAAGGAGGAGGAGGAGGAGGTGGTATCTCCTTCTTCCTCTCCATTCCCCTTCCACGCCTCCGTCGCTCAGCACCGTCGCCCCCTCCTCCTGGCCTCCGGCTAATTACTTCTTTTTTCAAATGCAAAGCATCGGCAGAAAGTGAGATGATTTCTCGGCGGCCGCTCTAGGGGGACGAGGCGAGGAGAGAGGAGAGAGAGAGAGAGAGAGAGAGAGAAAGCCACGGCAAGAAAAGAGGAGAGACAAGAAGAGGCTGAATGGAAGAAAGAGGTGACTTTCTTTCCTCGGCTGGCAGGGACCTTTGAAGTTGGGCAAGAGGGAGGGAGCGAGGGGGGGGGCTCTTTCGTTGAGCGGACGGAGGTAAGGAAAAAGCGAGGGAAGATCGTGTTAACGAGATGGCCTCTAAAGACGAATTAAATGGTGGAGAAAAGAAACACGATCAGGCCTGGCCCTACTTATAGACTCCTCACAGACTCCCTCTTTTCAGCGCCGCAGAGGTGTTCCAAAGCCTGAATTCCTGAGCTCAGCTCTTTGAAAGGCCTGGAGTGTGGGGTGTATGAGTGAGGGTCTGCATTGGGGGGCAATAGGGTGTGTGTGTGAGTGCAAATGTGCGTGCGGGAGGGTCACCCGTCCTTTAGTCACACATCCCGGCACCTCAATGGGGAGGTCAGGGACTTACACACCGATGGAGGGTCAGAAGTGGCAGGGATTACACGTCTGCTCTAAGCCCCCTAGATCCCAGTGTTTCCACTCCCTCTCGCTGTTTGTTGTTTTGTGGCGGAGCAGACGAAGGAAAGAAAAGAAGACGGTCGGGGGAATTAGTGTAAAGCTCGGGAGATGAATGGGCATCTTATTCACACCTCTTGTTGGCTGTTTTTCAGCCCCCCCCCACCTCCCCAGCCTGCCCCAAAACAGCCCTCCCATTCCTTGTCGCAGTGAAAGCGCGTTAGGGTTGCCTTTGTGCAGACAAAAGGAGACTCCCCTCCTGGCTTTCATGCTCCTGGTGGAGCAACAAGAGGATTTGGCCCGCCGTGCAGCACCCAGCGCTGCTACAGCTTTGATTGGACATCGGCAGGAGAGAGCTCTGCCTCTCTTTCTTGATTAATCAAGTGATTCCAGTGCTCTCAATAACACCTTCTTTTTTTAACGCACCCTTTCTCTGTGTCTCAATAATCCCATCCTCCCCCGAAACGCCCCACCCTGACAACCCACGTCCTCCTCGTTTTGTCATCTGTTTTTATTTTATTTTTTTTCATTTGCCTTATGCGACTTTGCGCTAATCTGATGTGTGGGTGTTTTTATTTCGATGTGCTTATCACAACTGACATAAAAACATTAGCAGGACTAATTTAGAGTCGTTTTTTAATAAGAGTCGGCCAACAGTTAACCCAGCGTGTCAGTCAAAACACAAGTGCCTGCAACTGTCTGATTTTACATTCATTTAGAAATGCCTCTGTTTTTTTTCCCTTGTTTGCTGCACATGAGTTTGTCATTTGAGTGTTTTCAATACGAACTTCATTTCAACGCTTGTTTGCGTACGTGCTTTATTCACACTGAAGTGCAGGTGCACTCCAAGCGCTCTCCCTTTATCGCTTCAGATGCAGCATCGGAACTCGCTGAGCGCCGTGAGTTCAATTAAATGGAATTCAGTTTAGTTTAGATCCGTTCAGTTCAGGCTCACACACACCGGCAGCCATCGCCCATATAGGTGCACGGCGTACAGACTGAAGCGAGGAGGGGCTTAGAGTTGAAAATGTATTTTTATTATTGTTTAGAAGTGGGTGACTAGTCATTGTGCGGCTCGTCCATTTCAGCTGCAGCTCCAAGGCTGCGGAGAATATATACAGTTTATATAGATCCAGCGTATACAAAGAATACGTGAACACTGTGTGATCTGATTATGTGTGTGATCTACACTTCTCACCAGTTGAGGCCAAGGAGCCTGCAATGCTGGTTATTGAGTGTTTTCTGCAGAAAATGAATTGATGCACAAGGTTTTCATTTTCTTCATAATAAGACGCAAACAGGTAAAGTTTTTTCCCGGGTGCCGTCAACACGCGTAGGAATTAAACGCTCAAGCTGTTTCCACGTGACACAGTTTGAACGGATTGATATATTCTCACTCTGCAGACAACTGAGCTGCTGCGGTCAAGCTGCTTGAGCGTCAGTGGCTTATTTCTCAGAGCAAAATGAAATTTCATTTAAACAGTTGGCTCGCTCATCTGGAAGTTACCAAAAGAAGGCGACAAATACAGGAGTCCGACTGTTGGTGACTGAAATTAACTGACATCCATTTGACATGTGGAGTCAGTCCTCAAGATTGCTCTTGATTGAAGAATAGGTTTTCAGCAAATCAGTCTTCAAAAGTCGGAAAACTTTGTGTTTGTCCTACCTGGTTTATCTGCACTGATGATTTTCTAATTATTGACTATAATGAGCATTAAACACACATTCTAATTGCGAGGTCAACAAGATGGAGGGTCCGGGAGATCTGGGGCCCACAGACAGATAGATGTTTGAGGTATTAATAAGTAGATATTAAGTAGTACATATACACGAATACATGATAAAAAGGCAAACGTAAAGATCAATAACAGTTTGTTTGTGGTGTTTATTCCTCAACGAATCGAATGATGGAATCGTAATTGAACGGGCAGAAGTTAAACATCAGGAATATATTTTCCCGTTCGCCGGCAAAATAAACATACGTGATAATGATCTGTACATTCGCTGAAATGTGACGCAGGTGCCTCACGAGCTTGAACGTACACGATCCTCCGTGTGCTCATTCCCCCGCACAACTGCACACCTGCTCCGCCAGATATCACTTCCTTCACCTCGCAACAATGTGGGGGTCCAAATTTCTCGTCCTTATCAGCTCAGCCGCTTTTTATCGAGTTACGGGGGGGTGGGGTTCTCAGCAAGTAGGTGGGTGGCTGTTATAGATGCCATAAAGACAAGAGGAAAACACAGAGAGCGAGAGAGAAACGGGGGGTGGGGGGGGGGGGTTGAGAGCTGGCGATAAACAGAGTCGGGCGGGGGGTGCCGCGCGACGATAAATCAAGTTCCAGACTAATCTATTTAGCATGCTCTCACCATTATCCTGTCAGTGAAACAGCTAATTAATTAACTGATTCCACAATGAAGAGGTTTTGAATGAGCCCATTTAGATAATTACTACAAGGAGCCGATCGGGCCAGTCATTTACAACTGTCACACAGGTTCCAGCATTGGCAGCTGCCCTTCAGTCGGGCGCCGGCCTTCAGAGCCGCAGACACTCTCCCTGCAGCACCACAATGTCACACACCACTCCTTTTTGTTTGGTTGTTTTCGGAACGCGGGACCGAGTCCCACATTTATGGTGAGTATCAGCCATACCTTCACCTGGAAAGAGAGAATATCCTGAATCGGGAAGATGTCAAAAGTCAGTCGGTCTAATTCAAGTTGTCTTCAGGGGAAGGAAAGTTAAAAAAAAAAAAAAAAAAAAAAAAAAACAGGTAGAGAACCTTGTTGTCCTGATCGGTTCATTCTTTCTACTCATTTCAGAAATGTAGCAGTTTAATAAAGTGACAGTTCTATATTCAGTACGCAGGCAAACGCCAACACTTCTGGGATTACTGACGAGCAAAGATGATAACAAAAAGAAAAAAAACATAATGAAATTTTCTTCCACAAACGACGGCTGTGACAATTATCGGCATCATTGGCTGCGAAGCTAATCAAAGCCGTCTGAATCTTGCTTTAGGTACATTTAATTCCATCAGCGTGTGAAAACCTCATGCGGTTTCCCTGATTTGAAAAATGGAATTAACAGAAAGAATTCCTCACTCAGCTCAAGAGACTCAGATTGAGATCATTCCTCCTGTAAGATCAAATGACCCCAGAGGCCTTCGGTGAAACCTCAGAGGGACCCCTGGTGTTGGAGAGAGGAGAAGTCAGGTGAGGTAAAGAGTGACAGAGCTCTCTGGAGGGATGAATGGATGTAACCATGACGATGAAAGTCTAAAATACTTGTTTTAATACAAACCACAATAAACCAAAGTCAATTTTGTGTCTGAATGTAACCAAACTGTGCCACATCTCTCCCAGCTGGAGCCAATCTCGCCCAGGGTGCCACACGTTCGATTAAAGACCACACAGATAAAGCACCATAGAACTCATGCTCAGTAGCACAACGACACCGATGTCAGTTCTCATCACCAGCAGCTTTCAAATCTGGTTAACGTTCCAAGTTCACATCTTTGCCTGCGTCCTCAGACGTGTACAGCTCTTCATTTTCACCCTCACATGTTTGTATTCATGTGGTTTGTTTGTTTACAGTTACGCGTCTATAGCATGGATTATTTGGTTGACAATCTTCTTGCCATCTAATGATGTTTAAATAAATAAATAAATAAATAAACGCGTTATAAGATCCCTTTGATTAAAGTCACGACAAACCACAGGAGCAAAGAAATAGGCCTAGAGCAACTAGAACATGATTCATCTGATTCACTGAAATACAATGAGTTATGGAAGATGGTGACCCAGGGCTGTGGACACTGTCTCCTCCATGTTAGTGGATGGGGCAGTGACCAACATAAGCAGTCAAAGTACTTAGCGCAGTTAATGTTTAGTTCTTGAATATTATTTCTGACATTGCACAGTTCTTATCACTCTGATGTTGAACTGGTGAGTTTTCGCAGTAAGTTATTTGTTGATATATTAACTGGATGAAATAACACACATATAGCAGCAGGACTTTGTTGCTCTCTCTGTTTAGAGAGAGAAGCCCCCCTCGCGAAAACCTTGTGCAATTTTCTATACAGTATATATATATATATATATACAAATATTGTGACATACATACATATCATGATACTGCAGAGCATGGAGTTCATGGAATCACTGCTTCTTGTCTCAGGTGTGTCTCGCATCCACACCTTTACACTGCATGAGCAGGAGAACAGCACTTGACGCTCCCTGCAACAAAAAAAGAAAAAAAAAAAGAACATGATGACTCCTCTAATCCAAGAGGGTCGAATCTGAAGCACACGTAAAGAATTAAAGGGAAAAAAAAATTAAACATCCACGGTAGGAGGAGGTTAATTGGCTTTGCAACAAGCGATACCAATACTTGAGCTACTGTCTTTTCAAATAAACAATTACTCGATCAGTTCTGTTTGATTAAAGAGAATTTTTTTTTCCATGAGTGCACGGCAGCTCATTACAACAGTGGATTAAATTTAGAGTCTTTTCAGCTCATCCCTACAGAGTCGCTGTAGCTGTGGGTGGCTCCGCATCTGACCTCCCCTGAGTCGGGCACGTGTCTTTCTCATTAAGAGTCTTTAGCGAAAGGAACGGCTTCATACACCTGAAACAAAAACAAGGAAGAGAGAAATCTTTTTTAACAACTTTTTAATGAGTCATAAGACGAGTTGAACATGCAGCGTATTGCTTCTCGTGTGAGAAGCTGCCTGATCGTTTCCATTCCAATGGATTGATTAATACTCTGTCAGCTGGGTTGGGCTTCAGCGTTCCCTCCGCGTGCGTCTGAATTAAACCATCGGCCTGCCGTCACCATGTGAGCTGATGAGGGGCACCGCTGCTCCACACCCATGGGTCACCCTGGTCACGCCACTCCTCCGTCCACACAGTCACGCCATCCTGTTCATAGTGTGGGAATGCCTGAGTTAAATCCCAGGCCACTACCCCAACCACAATAGCCTGAAGGTGGTTATCTTATTGCCCGAGTCACTGATCAGGGTTTTGTCTCGTCACCTTTTTTTTTTTTTTTTTTTTCTACCACAACAGCGACAGACAGCTCAATCCACTCCATCAGATCAGAGTGCCGCTCTCCATATCTCCCCCTTTCTCCCCTTTTCTCTCTCCCTTTCCTTCAATAACGGTCAATCCTGCATCAATACGCACGGCTCCTTTCACTGTGTCCATTCCCTGAGGTGGCCTCATTACCCCAGGGTGTTTTGTTTGTTTGTTCCTCGGGCAAAGAAGCTGAATTGAGCAGCCAGCAGGGGTGGACTGCAGGGAGAGGGGGACCAGAAAGAAGGGGGGTAGACCTGGGGAGCAGGGAGGCAGAGGACCGATTGGCGATGAGAGGTCATGGGAGGTCGGTGCTGTTGATGGCATCAGAGGCGACGATGATGATGACAGCAGGAATAAGAACAGTGAGGACGATGAAGGATCTTCTGTGTTGACTCTCCTGCAAGCCAAGGTAATTTGTCTGAAAAGGGCATTTTCAAAATAAAAGCGCTTTAATTCCTGTCCATGCTAACACGGTTGAACACATATAACACATCCCCACTCACGCGCTGGGCATGCGCGTGCTGGCGTATACAGGAAGTGCTTGAATGATAGCTTGTCTCTTACGCGTGGGTACGGCGTTAGAATGTAACTGCACAGCAGCCGAGACTGCAGGGTCCGATTGATTATCCGTGTTGTGCTCCTCACCCGTAACCGCTGATGATGCTGCCTGTCAATCAGCAAGCAGTTGTCACTTTCTACTCCATTGTTTCCAAACCCCTCAGTATCTCCCAGTCCAGACTAAGTATTGAAACTAAATTTGGGTCAACAGCATTCCCAAACATCTCTGTTTTAAAATCTATTAAGTGTCACATGATTGTGTCCATACCCTGAAGTTATGTAGTGGTAGTGGATGCAGCCTGTGATTGTGAGCACGCCTCTCTGCAGTGCACCACCCCTTGTCTGACCTCAGCTGCATTCTTCACATGCGAAAGACAAACTCCAGATTCCCCTGTGCGGAGATTTGCTGGAGTTACCTGAATCAGTTTTAGTGATGGGCTACACAGGTTGAATGAGTTGTATGTGAATGTGGAAACACAGTTTGTGGGCAGAATATTTATGAATATGTAGAGCAAAGGTCTGCTGGACCTGAGGAGTCTAACAAGCCGGGTGAGAGACAGGGGTCATGATAATCTGCCACTAATCATCCCTGCTACTTATAAATGTGTTTTATTGATTTGATATGATTTTAACAACATGGATCTAATATTACATATTTGTGGAAAATTAGGGATTGATGTGAACAGTACTGTTCCATCAAGAATTTCTACTCTTCTTACTTTGACCTCTCAGATATTTAGACTGTTTATCATTCATATCATTTAAACTTTTTTTTTTTTGTATTTGTCCAGATAGTGACATCCTTTACATTAGATGCCGGAATCATCAAATATTTTCTTGTTGTTACTGAATGATGAATTTCTTATTGAAATTGTTGCAAATGAATCATCTTCTAATTGTTGAATTGATTTATTATTGCAGCTCTGGCTCATTTACAGTTAATGTTTTTCTGATGATCAGTGGGTATTGCATGCCTCAGATAAATAACAATATAAGAAAAGATTCATTAGGAGGCATATGCTTTACATTAGTTTATTATTCCTATTATGTTTAATAACATTACTTATATTCAGATGAGCAAATATTCATCCTTCTCCTTCTATTTCCACTTTTACTTTGGTAGAGGAAGTGAATACAGTAACGCTGAGGCATATTACACATTTATCTATACGTTGTCCTCAGACCAACAGGAAAATAACGTGACTCTTAGCAGAGACCAACACATTCACACCCACACACACACACACACACACACCCACACACACACACACACACACACACCTTGTAAAGGACACACAGGCCGATTAATTATCAGGAGCAGGTCGTTTTAAATCTGGTGGAAGGACAGCCTGTTGTTCCTGCAGAATGGGTTGTAATTAAAGGAAGCTGAGCTGCGGCAGCGGAAAAGGCCACACTTCAGCCCCTCATGGGCCTGAACGCCACTGATGGGAATTTATGCCCCCCACCCCACCCCCCACACACACACACACACACACACAAATGTACGTGCCCACAGTGCAGCTTTAAGCTCAACTTGTTAACTTCAAACTCACCCGGAGCAACTGGCACCATGAAGTTAACACTTTTCTATAGATGGAAACAAATTCAAGGGTTCAATGAGAGCGTTTCACGAAGAGACCGAAAATGCTCTTCTTTGCACACACGAAGCCACGATGACATTTATTCACTGAGTAGAGGTTATTGAGAGACTATAAGCAGCTACAGTCAATGTGATGTAGTCAACAATGAACGGGGAAGGCTCAAATCAAAGCTGCACGTACAACAGGGTGTGTAATTTAGCACGGACGGATGTGAGCGTGCTCTCCTCCCCAACAAAAAGTGAATTGATTTCATAGGACTCCTCTTCAGCCGAGGGGGTTTATCTGAACGAGACAAAATTGTCTACTTCACTTGCCAATGAAAACTGGATAACCCCCCCCACCACCACCCCTGCCCACCCCCAACCACATCAAACTTCTCTCCTCTGACTCATTCTCCCTGAAAACTGTTTGTTATTTCGCTTTCCTTTCGCACTCTTCCATCATCGTGTTCCGTCTGAAACACACACCTTCCGTTCGGTTCCCTCTCTCTCACCCCCCCCACCCCCCGTCCCCCTCCCGTCCCTCCACGTCTTCCGGCCTGTCCACACGTCTGCCTGTTTATACCTCTCTGTGCATTTTTACACCTCCATCCCCGTCTTGTGCCGCTCCGTCCCTGCTATCGCTCCATAAAACACTCTTTTCTACCCGTTACTTTCTGACGTGTCTCCTTCCACCTCCATCCATCTCCTCCTCGCTCTCCCTCCTTTTCCCTTTCCACACCCCCAGCCCTCCACCACCAACCCACCACCGCCGCCGCCACCACCTCGCTCGCTCTCACAGCCGCTCGCTCCATTTTTCTGCACATGAGATTTGCCTAACAATAAGTGGCTCTGCCCAAGGTCAGATAAGAGAAGCACAGCCCAGGAAGCCACAGCCAGTGTTTCTTTCATCCTCTTTTTTTTCTCCTCCTCTCTCTCCTCACAGCTTTCGAATTATCTCTGCAGCACATAATAATAATTACTGAGGACGGCAACAGAGAGATAAGAATGCAGGAGCTGAAATGGCGAGAGTGAGGGAGAGAAAGAGAGGGAGAGAGAAAGAAGGGGGGACAGGTTAGAGGAACTATAGAAGGAGGAAGGAGAATATTATATTGGAGAGGGACTGTGAGGCATGAGAAAATATGGGTGGAAGGGAGAAGTTAGATGACAATGTAGAGAGGAAGAAAGGAAGAAATATGGAAAGGCGCAGGGGAAATTTTACTTTTTTTATTTAATAAGGGCATGGCTATATTTTCCTTATTTGAGAAATCACAGGCGAAGGACAAATATCCGTCTCGAAAAACTTTCACACAGTGAACGATTGAACAGCTTGCAAATTAATATATATATATATATTTATATATATATAGTTAATATATATATATATATATATTCAACTTCCTAGTACACACTTATTAGTAAACAGGATGGAATGAATGATTTGTTGTGGGAACTAACTATTTTCAGATTTGACACCATGGAGAATACTTAAATAACAGCACGGATTTACTAACACGTTGGATTATACTCATTATGGGTAATCATGCGCTACATATGCATGGATATATATATATAAGACCTGGACATGGTGTATTGCAGCTCATTTTAGTGGCCATTGGTGGTATTGCAGAAAAACAAATCACATAAAAGATGTTTGTTAACTGTTGATTGAGACACAGAATTTGGGGTTTTCATGATCTGTAAGCCACAATCATCAAAATTACAAGAGACAAAGGCTTGAAATATTTCACGATATTTTTTTGAGAAAAACCAATGATGGGGTTTAAAATCATTGTTTTTTTAAAAGCAATTTCACTGACAAGACTTATTTGCTCTACATGTGGTCACGTGAAATCTTGCTGGGTCAAAGAAAAATCATTATTTGTATTGACATACCACTGCTGAAAAGAAAAACTGACTGATACAACACTGTAGGGGATTTCCTTTACAGAACTACACAGCACTAAGACACAGCCATTGTCTTATTTGTTGCATGTGATGAGTTTATGTGTTTCTAGCAGTGTCTCCTTCTTTGGCACTGATGATTAAAGTTGACCACGCCTGTCATCCGTCCCGCAACAACCACATTAATTTGCTTTATGGCTCAAACGATCTCAGCGTGACAGAATAATAGCCCATGTATAATAAGGGACAGCTATGTCCGACGTCCCCTTCTACTGCTGGCCTTTAAAGGGAAGGGCCACGTCAGGCATCCATGTCATCACCTGGGGCAGGAACAACATGGAGAAAAGATCCTGGGTGGAGCTTGTCGCTGCGCTCAGGCGTGACCTGTAGCACCACCATCAGAGGAGCTGATCATCTTGGTCTCCACCAACAACTTGCTCGTCTCCCGTTTGGCGATGTCTTTCAACCATTTAAAGGTTCAGTGTGGAGAATTTAGTGACATCTTGTGGTGGAGTTGCAACACCCCCAGCCCTGTCCTGTGTCAGCCTTCATTTGTCATTAAAAACTCACAGCCTGCATAGAGAGAACCTACTCCTGATCTAAATATAACCTATTTAAACGTAAAGAGCTAATTCTGAGATATAGAAAACAACAACGGGCCCAGTTGAGATGATTTTCCCCTGATTCTTACACAACCTTTAACAGTGGAAAACTATGATGTTACTATATCAAATACAATGTTATATTTAACTGCAGTATCAGATCAGATCATATTTCTGAAAGTGAGATTTTGTAATAATTTTGGAATGGTTTCGATGAAGTTGGGGGGATCAGACAAGAAAAAGTTTATAACTGCTGTTGAATGAATTTTTTTGTTGTTGTTAAAGTTGGATATTACTGACTGCAGAAATTATGACAAAATTAGGTATTAGATAGTAATTGTTATTTTAAACCCAGTGGAAGGATCCCAAGACAAATCTTCATACATTTTGGCAAACTTCAGCACAGTGTGGTCAAATCTCAGCAAGGGGGGGGGGGGTGCCAACAAAGGAATCTCAGCAAGGGGGGGGGGGGTGCAAACAAAGGAAATTGCTTTCTGTCTTTTTAATGTTGGCATGTTGTTCGGTAGCATTTCTGCACCTGTGACTATACACCACTCACTGTCACATCAGACCCTGCTCTCCGCGGGGGTCAAATTGCCATTTTGCAACGAGATGAAGTGTCCCCCCGAACTGATTATATTTCTCCAATCACTCTCAGAAAAAGAAGAAAAGAGGACAATTTCTCTTTATGAGTTGTTACACCTGCTCACACACTTGTCTGCTGAGCTAACCGCTGTGCGTGGCCTCAAACTGTAGCCACGCACGTCCTGCGGAGCCTCAATCAGACCACGCATATTAAGATTTTGCCACAAGTTGTGATTATCTTGGTAAATGGTAGAACACGCGATGAGTCCGACGGACCGAAATGCACACACACACACACAAACACATGGTCGTATTCCTCTGCAGCACGCTGGCCGGGCCGCCCCTCCTAACCCCTGACCTCCATATCTGAAGGAGCAGAGTAAGCCACCTAGTCCCTGAGCTGCTGCTCCCAAAGCCCTGCACACATACACACACACACACACACACCCTCGCTGCCACTGTCGCCACCCCCACCCACCCATGTCTCACCCCTCAGTACTCCACCCCCAACCCCCAGAGGACCTGCTATCAGCTGGGCTGAGCCCTTCTGCACCAGCCTGATATCCACACAGGATTGGAGGGAGGGGCAGCGGCTGGGTGGAAGCACAGAGAGCGGTGATTTACAGTGGGAGACAGAGGGAGAATAAGAATCAGGCTCCTTCTGTATTTGTGTTTGTTGTTTCTGTCTGTTTGCCTCCGTCTTTGTGTGCAGCCTCCATCCGTGTGTATGTGTGTGTCCCTCTTCTCTCCCCGCGTGTAGTGATGATTATCACGAATGTATTATTACTTCAAACGATGGGAGATTAGTTCCCCCCCCCCCCCCCCCCCCCCCCCCCCCCCCCCCCCCCCCTCGACTTTATGAATTTACTTAATTGATGCCCCCCCCAACCGCCTCCACCGCTCGGCTTCCCTCCTGTTTCATCCCTTCTTTCCATCCAGCCGCCGCCCCGGCGTCACCTCTCAGAGTGCCGGGTGTAGTAATACCATTCTGGCCTCTTCTTATCTCCCAACTCAGGCCCTGTCACCAGGGTGACCCATGAACTAACCATCAAGAGGAGGAAGAGGAGGAGGAGGAGGAGGAGGTTCAGGGTGGGTGAACGGGTGACGGAGGAAAGAGGGAGGCGATGGCGAGAGGAAGAGGAGGAGGACAGTTCGATAGACTCAAAGGCAGGCTGGGTGGCTTGCAAGGAAAAGGGCTTCACCAGGAAAAGCTGTCTGGTCTGGGATCAGTTCAAATCCTCCTGAATTAACAAGATCTGTAGTCTGAGACCTTAAAGCCAAACCGCTAAATGAAATTTGAACTGGTGTAAGGAAGTATAAACCTTAAAGATATCACAGCTAAGAACACCAACCAAACTTTGTTCGTGCATCCTTGGGCGATTATCACCTTTTATTTTTCAGGGGCCACTGAAAATGCAAACTTGGTAACTTCCTTATTCATTCGTACGGCAGCCAGGTTTTATTTGACTGCATCAAATTCCCAGGAGTCAAAGACGGCTGTCGAAGGACTTGGTCTGAGCGAACAGCAGCCGCCAAGTTAGAGGACCAGACAGAGGACGCGGAGCGAAGTGAAAACAATGACGTCAAGCACCAGCACCTGCTGAGTCAGCGTCACGCACACTCAGCGTTGTAATTCCATTGATTTAAATCGTGACACGAAACAATTTACATGGTCACAAACAAACTAATAAAGTTGACACACTGTCGATGCATTTGTGTGTGCTTGTACTTCCTTTGTTAGGACACAAACACACCATTTAATGTATAATGATGGAGGTGGTTTCTGCTGGCCGTGTGTGTGTGTATGTTTAATGACTCTTGAGGAATTATTTCAGGTTGACTTTAAATCAATTTTGGCTTAAATTTACTATCGCAGCTCTTGATCGATGGCCACAAAATCCCAAAGATGCTCCATTCATAGATAAGTTGCTGTGCAGCGCTGTCCGTGCCTCACTCCACCAGAATCCCTTTAGAAAGTTGCACATTCTAATTTTAGAAATATATTTGGATTTTGACAAATTCGATAAATGAAACGAAAATAAACAAAGTTTGAAAACAGTCGCGCTGTGTTTACACGTCTCCAAACTCGAGCCGGGCCATAAAAATGTTGTCTTGTGCTCGCAGAGATTACACAGAGAACACATCCAGATCTGTCAACAGCATCGCAGCAACAACTTCAGAGGAGATTTAAGGCAAAGTGCCGGGAAAATATTCGCACTGAAGAATGCTGAGACTGAGACAATGCTTTCTGAGTCCTGCTAAGAATTTGACAGCGACTGTACCCGCGTGCGTTTGATTTGCATACTTGTCTGTGCAGAATCCAGCGGCCTCTCATCTGATTTGCAGGCAGACCTTATCTTTGTGTGTTTAGCTCGGGACCTGCCAATGACTGACTGTTAACCCTTCAGAAATTCATCATTTGGTCGCATTGATTAAAAGATGAGTGAACTTATTATGCATTAAAGCGTCATGTCAAAGCCCTGGCACGGCGAGATAGCGGCCTTATCTCTCCCCTACCTGATAAGAGACAACATGGGAGAGAGACAGCGGCAGCAGGGGTGGGTGGAGGCGGGCGGGCGGGGGTGATGGAGAGGTAGAGGAAGAGCGGGAGGGGGAGACACAAGATGGGAGGAATGGGGTAGAGGGTGGGGTGGAGGGAGGTGGCGGCAGTGGAGTTGAAATAAGAAGGGAGGGAGAGGAAAGGGAGCATACAGTACATCTAGAGCAGAGGGGAGGGAAAGAAGAAATTGAGAGGGATGGCAGGAGCGATGGGAGACAGTACCGGGGCATCTAATGTTCCCTTTGTCGTGGCGGCAGCCTCCCTCTCTCCATTCACCACACTTCCTTACGTTGCTGTTTTTTGTCTGCCTCCATTTGCATTTTTCTCTTCTATTCCCCACTCTCCAATGGTCCGTCTCATTTTTTCCTTTTTAAAATTATTATCTCCCTCTCTCTCTCTCCATCCTCACTCTCCCACTCTCACTCCTCCTCTCGTCTCTCTCTCTCTCTCTCTCGCTCTCTCTCTCTCTTCGGAAGGTCTTTGAAGGGAGGTCACGAGGGAGACAATGCAAACACAGGCCCTCTGAATGGAGAATGGGAAGAGGACAGCTGTTGGAGATGACAGCGATGGCTGTTAAAACGCAATCTGTCTCTCTTCCCACCGGCCTGTTGCAGAACACACACACACACACGCACGCATACATCCAGACATAGACTGCGGCACACGTCTTTTCACAGAGGCCGCGGTGTCACGGCAACACTCCCAACTGTCAAACACGAGAGCGAGAGCACACACTCGCAGCCACGTGTCATCACACACGCATGTGTAAATGCACACTTTGTGCATAATGAGAATGAAATGAAATGAACAATGGGCAAATGGCGAAGCACATCCGGGAGCGTAGACAAACTATAACAGTGGAGAAACATTGCACGTCTGATATATTCGCAAGCAGGGGCAATGTTGCACTTTGTTTTGTTACGACTTATTGTCTTGGACAGTTACTCCAGGACTGACACTTGTTTTAGCTCTAGCTATTTTGGACAGGTCCCTTTTGTGTTACTGTCATAAAGAGAGCTTGTTTTCTGTAATAACCCAAAAGCCAATTGAAAAACTCCAATGGCTTCAAGTGGGTCTCTTCAGCTGCTAAATGATCCCCCATGTTAACTATCATCTTCCACTGATAGAGTAAAACATTTAAGGCGGCTTCGAGTAAAACGCACACTGGCTTCCTTCCTCCTTGAAGATTCAAATTTCCCCAAAAAAGAACATCTCTCCACAATGGACATCAGACAAACTGCAGTGACACAGCAGCAGTTGTGATAATATAAGATAATGCCAAATGTATTATTACCGTGTATTATTAGAGACTGTAGCATCCTGAGGTGCTATGACAGCAAACGCATTTTTACACATTTCACATTCACAGTTTCTTTTTCATAAAGAAAGTCTAAGTCGATGAAAATATCAACTTCCCGTGAACGGTTGATCCCGGTTGGCCCTTGATTTAGCTGTGTTTTAAAGAATAAAAATAAAGTCAACATTTTGCCGATTTATGGGATCGTCACTCTGCTCTGCAGCTGAATCTGTTGCCCACAAAAGAGCCTGTGAATTTGCATTTCACTTTAATTTATTCATTTTCCCATCAGGACCCAGAGAATAACAAGAAGAGCACCATTTGCGGCCATCACGTTTCCTTCATTTCACATGAGTCAGAATTTTATGTGACATAAGAATGATGAATATGTTAATCCCCCCCCCCCACACACACACAAATAGTTGGAAACTACCCATCTACATCATTAGAGAGTGGAGCACACAGTAACAACATGACCTCTGTCTGATACAACAGGATCACGTAAACAAACACCTGTGTTTGCCGGCGGCGATTATCCTGTTTTCGTCCGGTTTCAAATTACAAGCTCGTCAAATTTTTCATATAAAGCGAGCGCAGCTGTATCGTTTCCAAACCGGAGTAATACAGGTTTAAAATGCACGAGCAACGTGCAGAGAGTTAACTTCATTTAGAAATTGAATTATGCTGGATTACAGATGCCCTCAAATAGGGGGAAATCAAAAGAAATAAGAAATGAGGGGTTTAAAGTCTATTAGTCAACCAGTAATCAGTGCAAACAGCTGACTGATGGGAAGGGGGTGGGGGGGGTGCACAAAGCAGGAAAAAGAAAAGGAAGGGGAGGTTTGCTCTATCTCTGGCCTTCACATCCCCCCTGATGGAGGAGGGAGGGGGGGGGGTGTGCAGAAAACGAGGGAACGCAAGAAATCTCAGGTAGAGGGAGGTTTGCTCTATCTCTGGCCTTCACATCCCCCCTGATGGAGGAGGGAGGGGGGGGGGTGTGCAGAAAACGAGGGAACGCAAGAAATCTCAGGTAGAACAGTCCTCCGTCGTCCTTGCTGATGTGCGTGTTTTTTTGAGCGTGCGTTTGAATGTGTGAGCGGTATCTCTGGCACCACACTCCACTGACAGCAGGAGATAAACATAGGCCTGTGCTACTGACCACATGATTTATCAACATGAATTTCACCCCCTTCCGCTATCTCTCTCCCCCCCCTCCCTCTCTCTCTCTCTCTATCTGTCTCCCTCCTTCACTTTCTCTCTCCCCCCCTCCCTCTCTCTCTTTCTCCCTGCATGAGCGGTCTAACGTTATGAATATTGACCTGCTAATATCGAGATGATGCCGATCTGGCAGCACCACGAGGAAAAATAAATATTCCACATGACGTGGCATCGTATAATTTAACCGAGGGAGGCTTAGCTCTGCAGCCCACGCTGTGGCCCACAGTTTGTTTACGAGGCCGGTCTGTTTGCTGACACGCACAGTAAGACTCCCTGTGTCTGAGAATATGCAAATGTGTGTGTGGTCATGTTTTCTAAGGGAAATTCATCTTCCTTCTTTTTTTTTTTGTCGCATATTGACAAAGCGTTTAGGAGAGCGGAGTCTGGGTTCAGTTTATTGAAGGGACGCTACACACACACACGCACACACGCGCACCGGTCCACTCATTAACTGTCAAAACGCACTAATGAGAAATAAAGAGACCGTCTGAGTATATTGGATGGAGGTGAGAGGGCGGAATACCGGCAGACACAAAAGAGGAGGATGAAACAAAGACAAAGAGAATAAGCAGGGAGGCAGACAAAGAAGAAAATGCCAGAAGAAACTTATTTTAGCAGGATAAAAGAGGAGGAAGGGGAGGAACATGCCATTCAGAGGACATCTAGATCTGCAGGAATGATCACAGCGTGTACAATGTCAAAACTCTCAGCCTCAAACTGCTCGGTGGAGCACAATTCAGAGACGTTTAAAACTGCAAAGATACACCTGTATTAAACCAGCGGCTTTGCCTTGAAGTGAGAGCAATATTCAAAGCTGCAGAGAAAGCCTTGATGCATGCACACATACACACACACACACACACACACACCTTACAATTAGACCGTTCCATGGTTTGAGCGAGGGGACTCTGGTGTTGAAAAGGGTGTTAACACTTTGTCTTCCTGCCTCCTCGCTCCTTCCTTGCTTCCTTTATTAAGTTCACATTGCCCCCTCGCCTCAGCCCCCACTTGGAGCCAGATTTGGGCAGAGAGGTGCCAGACACTCCGAGCCAGACCAGGGACTCACTCTGCTGGAGATGAAGATAGAGAGGAAGAAAGAAATAATGATGATGGTGGAGGCAGTTTCTGGCTGTGTGTGTGTGTGTGTGTGTGTGGAGTGGTCTTCTGTGTTAGCTTGTTTACTCACTGTTTGGACAGTGCTGATTGCTCACCTCTGACCTCACTTTGCTTGATGACTTGAGCACAAAGACTCTTGATAGCGGTGAACGTGAACCTGATGAATCAGCGACCCTGAACATGGATATCAAACCATTTCACATCAATCAGAAACAGAATGATTTTCATCAGCTTTTTGGTTATTTCTGACCTGAATTTGAATTCCAATGATGCTGATTAGATATTTATGATTTCGTCTCTTTTGGTGGCTTTCTGTGGCGCTGCATTTACTTTAAATAAGATATCTAAAATCCACCCAGGTTTTGGAACCAAGCTGTGATAACCTCCTGATAAACCTCCCCGGATGATGATGACTGTGTTCGGCTACATTTCATATTTCACAAACTCTTCACTCCATAGGCTTCACGCGTGTATTGATAATGGCTGAGGGAAGTACTATGTCAAATTTGGATAGCAACGTGGTCAAACTTGCCACCACATTATGAAAATGTGATTATTGTTATTTCACCATAGACATTGTCTATAAAATCTAACTGCAGATAAACCAGGTAGGATGAACGCACTCTGTTTATTAAAAGCTCTGCACAGTATGCCCATTCCCAGCATGGCAGATTTACAGTAGGCTCTGTATTATAGTTTATACTATGTGTCTTTTATGCCACAGTAAATAACAAATGGAGGTGCGGTGCAGAATAAGAGAGGGCCACGGGTTTTCAGTGTTTTTCCATTATTTCTGCCCGGTAGTCACTTCTATTGACTATTCATCAGCTAAAAAGAAAAAGAAAAGAAAAAATAGTGGAGTCGCTCTATTTTTGGATCTTATCCCTTTCTGCACACACTGTGTATTGATCAGGATTGTTTTTAACAGACTGCTGTGAGGTCCATTAACCTGTGGTGATGACAAAGCATTAAGAGACTAATGTGTCCCCGGGGGCCAGTGGGGCCAAAGACAGATGAGCAGGACAGTTCAGGAGACAACACTGCTCGCCTTCTCTGAGAACACACTGAGCTTAAATTCTGTTCTAATATTCTCCTGATAAAATTATTGTCCGGTGTGAATATGGTTTTGATACTCGCACACTTTTGTTGTTACATGTATTGTGTAAAAACACTGACGCGAAGCTGGTCTAATTACAGCTGCGTTAGTATGAACAGGTTAAAGATGACCACAGGTCAACCCAGCGTATTTAACACTGCAAATACCTGTTGACAAGTAAATAAAAAAAAAAAACCCTATGTGATACTGCAAACACATTTCCAGTGAATATATTCAGTTTTCAGTATTCAAACATTTGAAATGAATTTTCCAAATAAAAGTACAGTATTTTAGGTCTGATTCATGTTTCTTTTAAGGCACGTGCAGGTGAAGGTCAGGAAAAGATCTAAGAGGGACTTGATACTGATACATAATTCAGACTCAGCCAAAACCCTGATCCTCACTTAATGCCCAATAAGAGGAATTTTTATATATAATTGCATTTATCTCATCTCGTCCCATTAATTACATCTCTTAAATCGACCTAAATGAGACAGACCTCAATCAACCCAGTATCCAAGGACCTTCTTGCTCTGAGGCGACAGCGCTGATTCTCTTTATTCCTTTAGTTCATAAATGCATCTCGGATCATGGCAGCAACACAGCGAAGAGAGCAGATGTAAGAAATGCGGGTTGTTAAACAGCCAGACAGGTTATTGACGAACTATCCAACCAAAGTAAATGAAGCCACAATCTACGGAGACTGCATCGGTGCTGAAGTTCACCCTGTAAACTGTGATGGATGTTTGCAACCAACGGCTTCCCCATACCAATAGATTTGGTTAACCTGGAGGTTTGTTTACAGCCTGTCTGCGCTTCTGACTCCTCATGTTCCCATCCTTGGCATTTCCTTAACGCAGTGTAATCCCAGTAAGTACATTGTTCCTATTACAGATAGAGGCGCTGGCCAAAAACGAAGCCATCCCTCAGGACCTGGCTCGCAGTTCATCACGGCTGATGGATAAGGTGGGGGGAACCGAAAGATCGCGGTTTATCTGCACACATTTCCATGAGGTGACTGCACAGGCTAAAGGATGTGGAGTCATTTATCGTTCATTTGTTTGTCGTCCTCCCCTCTTTTATTCGCTCTTGTGCCGAGCAGCAAACTCACACACACACACACAATGTGACTCTCTTCTTGCCACTTAGCAACACTTTGTTATTTCATGCTCAGCTGGGGAGTCGTGTTGTCTTTGTGAATGCAATATCAGCCGTTCAATCAGAACATCTCTGGGATAAAATTCAAATCAATGTCTCTTCTTGTTTTTTGTTTGGATAGATAGTGATTGCTAATTCTCTCAACAGTCCCACATCTTTACTCTTTTTTGAATTTGGTCTTTTTCTCCAGCAGTGAACTGGGTTTTTTTTTTTTTTCAGCCTCTGCTATTTCCTCATCAGATTCCCTCCCTCCATAATTACCACTTATTAATTTTAAATGAGAGCTCTAACACGTTGCATGGTTTTAATACAGCCTGTTAATACGAGAGGTAATTTATGGGGTGTGGGTGGGATGGAGGGATGATGGAATGAGCGTCGTCCATCACAGAAATCATTACAGAGTGGAAGCCCTCTCTCATTCTCACAGACTCCTTGATGGTGATGCACAGGTGACGCTCAGGTAACCCCAAACACATCGGAGGCCCTCAGCGTAAGCGTATGGGAGGGAAAATATACCAATCTGAAAGTTTATCTTAAAGAATATTAGAGCAGCTGCGGAGCGTAGGAAGGAAACCAAAGCAAATCTATTCCTCTGTCTCCACTTTCCCTTTGCCGCTCCTTCTCCTCCCCAATTTCCGTCTTCTCCTCTCCACTCCTGTCTTTGTGTTGTGTGCCCCATTTCAGAGGCTTTTCAGGGCTGAAGTGGCGCTTGGCTATGCTGAAGTATCTGCACTGCTGCGCCTGAGCCTGCAATTCACCGACTGTGTGTGTGTGTGTGTGTGTGTGTGTGTGTGTGTGCCTGAGCCTGCAATTCACCAATTTCACCGCTAATTAGCCCACAAAGGCTACTGGCAGGGAGGAGCAGAGGAGGAGGAGGGAGAAGAGAGAGTGGAGAGGGGTGGCATATGCGGGAGGTCTAGGCCTGAGGGCTGGGGGGGGGGGGGGGGGGGGGGGGGGGGCGAGGGGTGGCAATGCTGGCACAGCTGAGACATATGGCACGGGACCAGACAGACGCCTGCGTGTGTGTGCGTGGTGGGCAGCGCATGTCCGTCAGTGTATCTGTAGCAGTGGGCCGCAGCATGTATCCCACAGCCACTCTCTCGCCCTGGCGACGGCTGAGTCGGTTGCAGCTGTAGTTCAGCGAGTCTTAACTCCTGAGGCTGGTCCCAGCATGCCCAGTAGTCCCACTGCGCCCACTGGCATAGACTGCTGGTCCTCTGCCATCACTGCCTCTCAGTGTGTGAGTGTGTCACAGAGAGAGAGAGAGAGAGAGAGAGAGAGATTCACACTCCTCTTGCCAATTGTTTTACTACGTATCAGGCGGGGGCCTTCCAGGGAGGCGGGCCGTCTGGCAGTCAGCCCGCCAGAGCTGTGGAGCTGGTCCAGCATTTTGTTTTGTTTGATGTTCATGTTGTTTATTTGTTGGTGTCTGTGTGGTCTGTTTGTTTTGTTAATGTGCGCACTATTATATACTGTTCAAGTGAGGGAGTATATAGTAGTGTGTGTGTGTGTGTGTGTGTGTGTGTGTTCCGAAGAAATGAGTATTCATGAAGCACAGATAAAAATACATAACTACAAAACGAACATATGATATTCATAGATAGATAGATAGATAGATAGATAGATGGATAGAGATCATCCATTGGATTTAATAGCATTTGCTGAATACGAACAAATGACTATGATCTCATCATACAGACAGAGAGAAAGCTCTGCTGGCTGACAGTATTTTCCAGATGCCCATTTAGCAGGCGGGAGCAGAAAGGGGGCTCGGGTCTTTGTGTGAGTGATGGCTTCCTTGCCCTGTCTCTTCTCCCAGCTCACCACTGATGGATTAAAGCTCGGGACAGGTTTCAGCCCTATTGATCTCACCTGCCACGACTGCTCACATCAGTTGGTGTGTGAGGGTGGGGCTGGTGGGGAAAGGGGGAGATTGGATCGAGGGGTGTCTTTAAGGATGTTTTCACACTTGGTCAGTTTCAACTTTTCCGAGCGAGGTCTCAGAGATTAATCGGCATCGTTTTCCATTGGCGTTCGCCGTCCAACTTCTTCTGGACGACGAACGTCTGAAATGGAAGCTCGAACAAGAGCGAGGCCAGCGTTCCTCGGGTGGGTGCAAGTGTTTGGCTAATGAACTTCATTCTACACTAAACAAACAACTTATCTTATCTGCTCATATTTTAAACAGGCCTCGCAGGACTACATTTCAACCCAATGAGACTGTTTCATCAGCGTAATTATCACTTGTGTTTTAATTTTACTGAAAGGTGATACTCTTATCCAAATTAGGACAGTGGAGGAGCTGCTCGTGCGAACGCGTGAAAGCCTCCGCAGTTTCAGCGGACTCTCTCCACCGGGGGCCCGGGGATGAAGTCTGCAGAATCTGATGTGAGATCAAAAGCAGGGGATCACAGCAAGCAATGAAAAAAAAAAAAACAAGGTGTCGTCTTTTTAACAGCTATTGTGCAGTTATTTTCTTCATTTTACAACAATACAGCTGCCCTGACAAAATCCCTGTGTGGTCTTTAAATGCCATTTCCAAACATAGAGGTAGAAGTATGGCTGGAGCATGAAATTATAATTATGCACATCTGTCCTTAGTTAGGATGCTAACTAACGTACGCTCATTGACATGACTAATGGGACAGTGAGAGGAGCTGCCGTGCCTTTTTAAACAGAACAGAATTTGTTTCACATGCTTAGATTCTGTAACAATAGCAGCAATGGTAATCATGAGGATGATCAGAATAAGAATCTGTATGAATATGTACCTTCACCACTAGATGTCCCAAAATCCTACACAATGAATCTTTAAAACTCATCAAAGATATTCAAGTACAAAAATGTCATTGCTAACTTTTCATAATGGGAATCATCCATCTAAAAGATCTTGACACCTTTCACTTAAAATCAAAAATGTTCCTTTTATGGTGGCGACGGAGGGAAAGCAAAGGCCCCATCACAGGAAGTGGGATTAACACACTGGGGTGCATGAATATCTTTATATTATACATCGAGAGTCCAGAGCGGTGGCGAAGCCATCTGAGTTAAACAGAAGCAGCACAAACAAATATACGTGAAAAATAGAGATGTCGTCAAACTCAGCTGGACTGGAAGACACTTCCCGTTGTCCTTAAAGATAAATCCTCCTTTCATTCAAATGTTTTTTTTTTTTGTGTGTGTGTCACATTCACAGGTACGTGAGTTTTAGTGAGCACACATGAAAACCACCCCGGGGCGCTCATCGCCACGGATCCAGTATCGAGACTCATTTTCATGTGGTGGACTATCGCCAGCCTCCACGCCGGCTTATCTAACTAACTGATAAATAACAGAGTCTGTCACGATGATAACAAGGTCAATTCAATCGGCTGACCAACAGCAATGTTTTCCCTAAAGCGTTGAGCAGTCACATCTGATGCCTGCACTGACCTCCATGCTAATGAACAAAACAGAGAGAGAGAGAGAGAGAGAGAGAGGGGGGAAGAGAAAGCAAATGAATATGAATGAAAGGCAAATCTATCAGAAACACGCCTCCTTTAAATAACCCCCTCCCTCCTTCCCCTCCTCCACCCCCTCCCTCACGCTCCCGCCACCCCCCCCCCGCCCTGTTATATTTTATTCTACAACGCGTGGTGAATTTAATAAATATATGCAAATGTGTGCTGTGGAACATGACGAGTGTAAATCAGGCGAGGATGTTCTTTGAGCGCTGCCAAGATTGAGGCTGAGAGCTGACCCCGGGTTAATCATTTTTCACTTCCCTATCGCATTCAATTCTGCTGCCTCCGTGCGCGCGTGGCCGCGCGTGTGTACATACGTGTAACGGCGACGAGGCGCGCACGTGTGCCGCGCCGGCGGAAGCAACACACACAATTTATTACAAACTTTGTACACACGATTAGGATAATATTTACTTTCAAATATATGCAGAATGCGACGTCAGTGCTTAAACAAATCGGAATTTCGGGTGTTTCATACGTTTGCTTTAGGTTTAGTTCTTTAGCACTTTTATTTGCACGTTTTAATTGAAGCGACGGCAGCATAACTTTAACTGAACTCTCACTGTGATTTTAGAGGATTGCGGTTACGTGCGCTCACATGGCTCGGAGCCGTGCTTCAGGAAGCCAGGCTCACAGCTCACAACGGTTTCGCCTTGTCCTTCTTTTTGCCGCCCTGTGGTTAGACTGCTGATTGCTGGGTAAACAACACAATGCTAACATGCTATCAGCGGTCTAAACGGACCAGGTGCATAATGATGGCGGCCTCCCCGACCGGCGCGTAATTACTTACGGCGCGAGCCCGTGCAAAATGTTCGCGCGTACCTATCGCATGTGGAGACATGCAGCGCTCGTGCCAATCGCATCAGTGAGGCTGAATTATTTGTTTTTTCTGCACGTCCAGATCCATGCAGCTGGAATAAAATGACTATGAACATTCAACTTTTTCCACTGGATACTTTATCTTTAGGCAAAGATTCTTGGTCCTGTTTCTAGTTGGACCAATTTGAACAGGCCACAGAGAGACCCAAAAAAATGGTGGAATGATTCAAACGCAACAAGTTTTGATTAAAAGAGAAAATAAAGTATTTGAGTAGAGTTCAACTCTTTAAATTGTGTGATTCAAGCGTGCGACTCAAAAGAAGTGTCTCGAGCAGACGCACCAAAATATTTGTGACTGGGTCAATACATTGTCGGCCAAAAGGCTCAAGGTCTGGTGTTGTTCTGCTCATAAAGACATCTTGATGCGACTTCCTTCAACCGGCAAACGAAGAAGCCACAGTAATTCAGCCATTCACTTAAGTGACATTTTAATCACCCTTTAAGTTAATGCAAACACTAATATTCCAGTGAAGAGAGGATGGGCCTGCATGTCGCTCGTTTAAGTTGAATTCCTGTTCAACTTATTATATAATATCTAACAGACAAAAGCCAGTTTTCTGATCTTCACCCCCTGCCCAGGCTTTTTCTGTCCTCTCCACAAAAGCCCATTTAGCGGCAGGCCGCAGCCTACAACTTTCATTCACCAATTTCTGTGGTAATTTAGCATTTCTCACGGCCGCTTCATGTACCGCAAAACCCAAGGGACAGTCCAGTGTACAGTCAAGACAAATGCACGTCTCATTTTGCATAGAGGGCAACTACACATGGTGGGGCGGTAAAGAACCATAAGCTGTTTGAATTCATCTTTTATGAAAGGCTGGAGAAGCAAATCGACTGGCGGCTCATTTTACTTGACTTGTGTTGCATAAAGCTGAGAAACGATGACAACGGCGCCATTGTGGCGCTTCAGAAGGAGCACGCGCTGTCGGCGTTAAAAATGTCCCACGCTCAGGCCACACATCATATGTGCAGGCACTGTGTGGCTGTTTAAAGTCAACACATGCAGGCTCGGGTAATGCCATTAACTGGCTGCTGTTGTGCAGGCAGGAGGGAGTGGACTCGGCCGCAGTGCACTCGCTCAGGAGCGTATCGCCGCGGTCCCTCGTTTGTCGTTTTTGCATTTCTCAGTATTTCATCAAACCACCGGAGCACAGCTGAAATTGTTGCAGCAGCAGCAGCGGCAGCAAGGCCAGTTTAGAGAAACTGCTCTGTATCAAATCAAATTAAAAGTCCAAGAGTAATAATTAACTCATGCGTTGGACTACAAGTGTGAAAAACTGAAATCTTCGGCTTTTTTTTCCCTATCTCTCTCAGCCATGGACCTCAGTTGCTTCTATTTAAACAAATTATGAGCTGGATTTGTGGAATTTACCAAAAAACACATTTACTGCTTCTGAATTTCTGTCCAAAAAACTGCAATGTCTTGCTTTCACCCAAACACCCAGACACACCTTAAAATATGATACATATTATTATTTACCCTCTGACACTAGGGAGAGTTTAATCGTTCGCTATAATGTATTTGTTAGTAAATATGAATGTGTGTTAGCGTAGCAGCTACACCTTCTCCTAGGGTCACCTGTGAATCAAGGCCGCTGAATCAACAGAACCACATGACAATACAATGAATACGAATATGAATACATGTCGCATATATTCACAGATCCCATGAAGTTGTTGTCCAGTAAAAGCTGTTCCAAGTAGAAGTACAAATGAGTTAAGTAGTCCTGTGTTGTCTGGTAATGGAAAGTAAAATAAAGCCATTGTATATCATGCACAGGTTGGGTGCCTCCTGCCTCTGTATGGGCGACACAGTGCAGAAATACTTCAGTGCACGTTGATAGAGAAAGTAAATACCAAGCAACAATGAGACACCTTCTGCTGCAACACAGAGCACAATTAAAGCACAGGCTATTTGTTTTGATCAGCCTACGAAAAAAAAAGCTCCAGAGCTTTCTAAGGCAAACATCACCTGGGAGAGTACTTGAGGGAAAAAAAAAACAAAACCCTCCGAGAGGCACATCTGTCCATGTGGAGCAGCTACGTTCGGAGTGTCTCCACATACAGACGCATCCGTCACCACAGGCTCTGCTCGGCTCTTTTCAAATGATTGCGCTTCTAATCAAACATAATTTACTCGCTATCTCGGCCCTCGCTGCAGCCCCTCTCACCCGCACTCGCCCTCACCCGTCCTCACCCCTTCACGCTAGCCCCTAGCCCAGGGCCCGTTGCCAAGGCAACCAGCATCTCATTTCTAAAGTGTCAGTTTGCATTATTGTCTTCACGCTTTCTAGCAATAACCGCTCTCCCTTTTTCTTTCTCTCTCTCTCTCTCTCTCTCTCTCCCTCAGTCTTCAGCTGTTCTGTTTGTCTCTCTCCCTCAGAAACGCTACACGCAAATTCATTCATACATACACAAATACTCATACATACAACCCCCACTCTCCCACTGCACTTAAATATTTTTCCAGTGCACTTGAATGTCCTCCCTCTGATGGAAACACACACATGCAGCACAAACAAGACACCAAGTATGCTGCCGTGGTAAATGCATTCATTACCTGTCCCCACTGGAGAAAAAAAAAATAATGTTTTCAGGTATTCATGGAAGTTGCTTCCATTAATTATCATTAATATAACTTTGAAATGTTTCAATAAACTGTAAATCTAATTTAAAAAAAAATAAGTAAAGTTATAAAAGATAAATATAAAATGTCATTCAGTGGAGCTAGATCATATTGCAAAAAAAAAGAAAGATACCAGTTCACTAAATATGCAATTTTCTTGTCAAGATCCCTTAATGATTATTTGAAAATATCATAATAAATGTGCAATTTACTTTCTTAAAGAAAATAATTTGACAAAAAAAAAGATCTTAATGGCCCAGGCTGCCAGTTCCCCTTGCTGCTGCAAGTTATTGGAAGATTCCACAAGTGCAAGGCTCAGAAGACGAAAGGGTCAAGATGAATGAATGTGTTCTACATACAGACAGACGTTGTTAAGTCAAGAGGTAAATTATTCTTAAAGCTTAAAAAATGTCCTTCAGCCACCTGGGGCAGCAGAATCATGTTTTACTGTATTGTTTTTATCATTCATTTGCATTGCAGTTATATTCTGTCTTAAGTCTCTTTGTGTCTCCTCAGCTGATTAATGCTCCACTGGGTTCACCAGCTCCAAACGTCAGTGGAAAGTAAATCGATGTTTGAACTCCTCAACCCAAACTTTTATTTTGTCACTGTCACTTGTAACACTGACATGTTATGTCTCCCCAACCTGATAACATGCGCAGTGTTTCTATGATCCACTGTTAATAGCAAAATATTGGTTATCGCGGCTTTAAATATGGCGACACTGAACCTCAAATGAACCTCAGCTGTGCCAACAGAGTGTGAGCGATAAAGTGCTGCACTCTGAATAGGTGTGAACTGTAATATACAATGTAAATACAGACCATTCATCACAGCAATATAATGCAATTAACCTTTTCTGTGAAGCCCTTCCCTTCACAAAGTGTAGAGAGGAAAGAAAGAACAGCAATTAAAAAGAGAAATATGATCAAGTCATAAAACAGAGGGTTTAAACTGAAGTTACACACAAAGATAAAACACAATATGTGGCAGGCATTCATGAAATGATTGTAAACCAAACGGCTCCAAGACAAATGCTCATGATTCCCTCTGCAGATCAGTCTACTATCTGTCCAGCAGCACTTCTACTCCCATCCCCCCTCTGGTGCGGCAGTGCTGACAATTTCAAACGAATCAGTGCAGTAAACGGAAAAATGCCGCACACCCAGGTATGAGCCACGAGTGTAAATATCACCAAAAATAATGAACTTCCAAGTGCTCTCATGTTCTTCCACGAAGTGAGCACCGGTTCATGGAACAGTTATGTAAAGTGGAGTGTTTTTGAAGGTCTTAAGTGATTATTACCTGTGAGCTCATTCTCATTAGAAGCTGAGAGCACGGTGAAGTTTAGATCGTCCCCGCAGTCTGAAGACGTATGTGAATGTGAGAGGGTGACTGATGTGCGGGGAGGGGGCTGTGTGATGCTGGAGGTTGCTAACACGTGGCAACCTGGGGGGAAATTAAGCATATTTGCTGGATGATCTTAATTGCGTTTGAACAATAACCAGGCGACCCTTTGAAAGGCTGGAGTGGCAGAGTCTAAAGAAAGTCACACAGTGTGCTGTAAATGTTGTGACAAACCACACAGTGACATTAAACAAAGAGCAAATAATGATTTGTTTCTGAGATGTGAACGGAGCAGAAGTTCTGTCTGCAGAGATGGAGAACCGGCGAAATAAGACCTTAGACCTTATCAACAGAAATGATTTGGATTGTCATGTTTATATGAGTCTCTGATCAAATATCCCAGTCTTGTCCCTGTGTATATGAGAACTGGAAAAGTCGACACAATAAAGCGATCTAGATCCACACGTCTACTGTTCATAAGAAAACTCTATATTTGCACTTATGCAAGTGTAGCAAGACATTTGTCTTTTTTAATAATAGAATTATTCCAATTTTAGTTTAAAGTTTTCATAAAGGCACTTTTCTTGTGAAGCAGTTATAGTCCTAGTTAATGCCATCATCTGTAAATGGCAACCAGCTAGCATGGCGTGGTCACTTGTGGAGTCTGGATTCAATCATGGATTGCCACAAAACAATTGTGTGGAATTCTCCCATTGAAAGCCCCCCCCACCCATGAAAAAAAAATAGATCCATGAACGTTAGATAGAAATAGTTTACTAATAGCGTCTCACCTGGAGAAATAGCACTGTAATATATTGTGGCCTCTTTAGAGGATTTACTGGTATTCTGTGTTCCATGTAATTTTCTTTCATTATGTGACTTTGTAAAAAAAATAATAAATAAAAATAGATAATCTTTGCTCGTTGAGAGCTCAATACGTTTAGTTGCATTCAAGCAGCAGCAGAGGCAAAACACTCCAGCGAAATCATATAACTTCACCTTGCTGAAACATATATACGCTTATTGTCGTATGAAATACATTCAAGTAAATTACAAGCATTTTAAATGACAGTGTTCATCATTCAGATACTTCCTAAATGTAACTGAATCCGTTTTAATGATCCAGTAACGTAATACAGTCTCAGAGCTGCATGGATCAATGGAGCTGTGACACGCGGTCAAAGTGCTGAAAAGAAACCTCATCCTTCGCTTTGTATCTCTGGCAGCAGAGGCCATAACCTGCGTTTTATTATTGTCTTCTTTCGGGACAGTGGAGTCGAGTGTCATTTACAGTGAGACTCATTCAATTATTATCATTATCAATAATATGATCCACTGACGTGGCTGCTGCTGTCAGTGAAGACGAGCAGCGAAGGGGTTTTTGTCTAATGGTGTGTGGTCCGGTAAGACTAATGCGCTCTTGTACAAACAGATCAGATCTTTTCTGTCACAAATAATTGTTGCATATTTCATGGTTGGTGAGTTGGGATCTCAGAGAACTCTGTATTCCCTCTTCCAGGTGAGCTGAGTCGCCACGTCCAGGCCTGCGGTGCGAGGCTGGGTCGTCCCAGGCCTCCCAGGACCTGGAAGGTTAATATTTGAAGGAAGGATGGCCCATAAATGTGAGCAAAGGGACTTTTAATTAAATAAGCACTTCTTAAATATTCCCCTGGGCCTGCTGCTTTTGTTTAAAGATGATTGATTGACTACTGTCTCTCCAGGCAGGACCATTAGTTTCGCCACTCCCCGCCATCCTCCGTCCCTCCTCACCTTCTCTCTATTTCTCTAGCTCTGCCAACATCTCTCCTCCCTTTCTCTCTCAATTACCCTCCCTCCTCCCCCCTTTCCTTCGTCCCACCCCCTCCCGCTGTACTTTCTGCGCTGTCCAACACGATGGCTGTCAGCTACCCTTCCTTTTCTCTTTCCATCAGTCCACGTCCCTGAGCCTCTCTCAAGAGGCCCATATTTCTCCAAACCCATGACAAGGTAATGAGGCCATGCTAAATCCTGCCACACCCTGGAGCTACATCAGAAGGTGGAGGGGCAGGCCGGCCCCTGACTGGCCTGGCTGCCTCCACGTCTGCTTCAGCCCCACCGTCAGGCATCTGTCATCGCCCGTACACTCTAAATAAAACTTTCTGATCTGCAGAGCTATGCAAGCAAAGACGGGGGTGGGGTGAAAAAAAACAACACTCAAAATGAATTCCAGCTCTTCAACCGTCTTTTTCTATTTGTCTTTATCTCCCTCTACTGTTCTCTCTCTCTCTCTCTTTCTCCTCTCTCTCATCCCTCCTTCCTCCGGAGCTGTGCTGTAACAGCAGTCTGCCATGCTCTGCTGATTTCTAGCTGGAAGATGGGGATCGGCGGGGGAGCTCAGTCTGGCTGTGGACAGCTGAGCCATGGACAGCAGGCACACACACGCACACACACACATGCACGCACGCACAAAATGGGTCCAAACTCTACCAGTTATGAGAGTAACTGTGGATGTTGCACCCCGTCGTATATTAAACTGTAAAGAACTGTAGCTTCCGCTCGCTTGCTTCCATCTATCTAAGAGGACAGTATGTCACAGTGTTATTGCACATCATACTTTGCAGTCTTTTATCCAAATTCAAACAATGTAATCAGTCTTTTTCCACTCCCTTACCAGGATGTCATTCAGTCCCTCTAATCGTCACCTTGAGCTAAAAGAATGGCTCCGGTTGATATGCTGCTACTTTTTGTTCGCACCGCAGGATTCAAATGCACTGAGTCTTTTCTCAGACGTAATAAACGGCATTGCAAGGATGAATCATGTCCAAACACTTTGCATTGTGCCAAAATCACCGAGGATGAGAGGCAACGTTTTCCTCCACTGCTGTCGTATAGTTAGTATTTACGAAGAACACATTGAAAAAAGACTTTGAGATGCTTTGCACGGCACATAAAAACAATGAGCGCCTGTTCTCTGAACGTTACGTACAAATGGAAACATAATGTATGGGGAAAATGAAACAAACTCCTCGGAGCTGCTGCGCGCTCATTAGCACGTATTGATCACGTCAACCAAACATGTTTACCAAACACTTAAATGATACTACTGAAAACTGGAACGCAAACACAGAGATTGACATGGATTGGCCTGTGTGTGGGATGGAGTGACACTCCACGGGGGGGGTGGCAGAGTGCGGAGGCAGGAGGGGTGATGGCGTGATAATGGAGGCGGTGGAGAGAAAACACTCCGAGGAAAGGATATAGAAACGATGGATGCGCTGCAAGTATAGCACAGAGATGCAGGTAAAGTAGGCTGCAGGTGAGTGGAAGAGGGGTATTGTGGGTGAGTGTGTGTGTGTGTGAGAGAGAGAGAGAGAGAGAGAGAGAGAGAGAGAGAGAGAGAGAGAGGGGAGGGGGGTAGGCAGGCATATTAAAAATGCAGCAGTGGGGAGCAGGCCGGGGATTCACAGTAATTAGATGACAAAACGGCAGCGGGCTGGAGATGAGAGAGAGGGGTCACACACAATGCCACTGCCGCCGGGTAATTTGTAAGTGTCAATCACCAGCCTGCCAGGGGAAAAGCATGAGGGAGAGAGAGAGAGAGAGAGGGTGTGGGCTGGTGAGGAGGACAGGAGGAGGGAGGGGGGGTTGAGAGAGGTAGCTGCTCGTAGGCTGCAGGAGACAGCAAAGGAGGAGGGCTGTTTTTTTTTTGTTTTTTTTTTATGGGAAGTCAGAGGAGTGGAGGAGGAGGAGGAGGAGGAAGTGACCATTGTGAGAGAGAGGAGCTGACGTGTGGGCCTGACGTGGTCACATAGAACATAGAAATAAAAAGGTGAGAAGTCTTGAAATGTGGCCGGCTCTGTTCTCACAGACAGTTCTCTAAATTAAATATCAGCGCTCGGTGCTACACTGTGTCATTAGCCCATATTAACCTCTGCTGGGAATTGCTCTGCAGAGGCCTACAGTGCAATTAACAACACACAAGTTACACAAAGAATGATGGAGCATGGAAATATGGATCATTTCATGTAGACGTTCACAGCGCAAGCATTGGGGCCTTTTTAAGATTTTAGGATTTCCTTCCTCAATTATTTGTTTATTTAGCTCTGCTGCTTGGACAGATTCCATTCACTTCAGTTCTGTTGACACATCTCTCCAAACCTGGAGGAATCCTGCAGGAACAAAAGGCATGTGAGCAAATAATGTGAGTATTTCGTCTACTTTCTATGAGGGTTTTTCCGTCATTAAATAAATTGGATTTCGAAAAAAAACACGATTTTGAACGACTGATGGGCGATGCGCTGACGACTTGCATCAAAGGTCCCGGGCCTGATTCCACACTACTCAGTTCACCCGGCAGCCGTGAGAGAGATGCCGAGATGCCACAACCTTCATTAACAGACTGTCAAGTCTCAATTTAATTGCAGACTCTCCGATTCAGGTGGCGCCGTGTGCACGTGTTCGGCTCGCCGCGGTAGCACAGAGCGCTGAACGGATCTGGCATGAACCTTAACAGGATCAGCAATGTTTGTAAATATCCATCATGTTATAGGGTAATTACGTGGCTTTTGCCGTGTGGTTTGATGGACAAGTGAACGTGCACGTGTGTGTGTGTGTGTGAGAAAGAGCTCTTTCAGTCTTTTCACAGTGGGCACAATGGGGAGAGCTGTTGGCATATTTCCAGAGCGGCGTGCACAATGGCCGAGCAGACAGCAGTCTTGCCGGGGTGCACGGCCAACACGTGCACGGGCCGCCACGCCGTGTAACGCCGATCCCCGGGCACGTACACGGGCATGTAAATCAGCGTAGGCCGTTAAAAAATGGACACAATCTGTCTTTGCACATGCAAAGCAGTGGCATTGTGTCAGAGAGTGATGACATGACACGACAAAAAAAGCCACCAACATACGACAGATTCCTCAGGGAGACGCCGCGCTGCGTGACCAGTGGTCTCTTTATCTGCAGCCGTGCACGCACCTGAAGACGCCAGGCCTTGCATACATGCATTCACGCTGCTATGGAGAGCTCTGTGGCTGCAGTGGGGGAGGGGGGGGAGGGTCTGTGGTTCCATCCTCGTTTCATGTTCTTTGGGAGAGATGCTGAACTCCAGATTACCTTGATGGGCATTACAGCAATGTGAGAGCGATCCATGACATAAGGTCCACTGAGGGAACGTGCGTGTGAATACTACGCTCTGCGGAAATACAGATCCTTTACCCAACATTCAAAGGTGAAGTTGTAGCGCTGAAATCGGAGAACTCAAGCGACAGATTTAACTAAATGAATGGAAGATATATTTTATACAACAAATACACTCTGGGTCTCAGGCCTCGTGTTCCTCTACTCCCACTGATTTGAAGCCTTTCAAGCAAACAACATAACATAACAAACAGAACTGCCAGAAAACAATTGACAGGTTTCGAAGTTTGCCAACTGTAAACTGGGAGTGTATTAATAATATGTGCATAATTAAAGGCTATTACAATCTTCACAGTTGAAACAAACATAATGGAACATTTCTGAAATACAACAGAGACAAAGACAGAGGAGTAACCTCTGTCTGCGCCTTAATTAAAAGGAATTCGGAGCCCTGTAACACACACATGCACACAAAACACCTTTGGAAGCGTCTTAATTGGGAAATGATTAAATTCCTTTTTTCTCTCTTGTTTATTCTTTTGTGTACAATTAGCACCTCATCATAGACAGCACCGTTTTTGTTGCCTATGCTGCTCGTAGCAGCTCTCGCTTTTATTCTCACCGAACCTGCAGACTGCAGGACGGCAGCCAGGACTCAAGATGAGCTGAGATTCACGGGTGACAACACCTCGATTTAGTGAGTCAACTGCTCAGTCTCACGTTTTGTAAAATTATATGTTCCTAAAATATTCACTGTAAGTATTTATTTCATAACTAAAAACACTGGATGGGAGTCAATGTTATTCTTATTTCAGAAAAGGTGCACACGTTATTTTATAAAATTAATCAAAGTAAAAGTTCAAAATTAAATGCCCTTAATGCAGCAAAACTCTGTTATGTACTTGCTGTACTCCTAGATTACTGTCAATGTATTTATGTGCTATTCATCAATCATATGGGCCAAGGTCACAGCATTTGTAATCTAAAATAAATCATGTTTTTTTGTTAAAGATCATCACAGGTGATTCAATTAAAAATAATGACTTCACTATTCACACACAACATATCTCTTTCAAGTGTAATCGAGTTGAACTTGAGTTGTTTAAAATGGAATAACCTCTACCAAGACATCAAAACTGTAGATACAAAAAGATTCTGGCTATTTTTTTCCCTTGATAAATGATAAATTTTATAATTCTATGTAAATCATCTAAATATAAAGGGACACATCTCTGTCTGACCCAAGGAAGATCAGCGTGGTAGTGTGTGTTAGCTGTGAATGCAGGAATGCAGAAAAGAAAAAAAGGAAAAAAAAAAAAAATATATATATATATATATTTTTTTTTTTTTAAGCAACTGCAGTTGTCTTATGGATTCTCCAAACACTATACAAGGAATCTCACCGATATTCATATGCATCAGAAAAACAACACAAATCCTAACACAGGGCCTTCTCTTTATCATGAAATGTAAGAAAGGCAAATAATTATGAACGATCCACGAACAAGGACAAAGGGTTATTCATATTTATATTTACCAGAATATAACAGTGGCTCCAATGAGAAGGCTTTTCATTGCCATGACCAACAGCACAAACACCAAAGCTAAACTTCCCTAACTGCACTAGGGCAAAGTCAGAAACCTCACGAGGCAGAGACAGGTACGTCAAAACATGATTTCTGTTTTGATCATCTTCTCCTGAAGGCATCAATGGAGCCAGCAGGACTTTTTTTTTTTCTTTTTTTTTTAACAAAGGTCCAATCCTGCACTGGAATTCCAAAAAGGCCTTGACATTGCCTCCGATCAAGAGATGAGGACCACACATCTGTGAAAAGAAAACATGAAAGTTGATGTTAAGTCCCCAAGTTAAAGGGCCAATTTACACGCAACCGTCATAGCAAGGGGCGACTGTTTGATGCACCTTCCTCCAGTAATCCTGAACTAAAGGGAAACCAAGAACAACTCACAGGCAGCTGTGCAGACTCTGTGCAGTCTCTCCTTTTGTGTATGAGGGTTTGTGTGTGTGTGTGTGTAACCCGACAGCCTGCCACACAATAGGGGTCCAAGTGAGTGTGAACTCTATTCGTTCCCACAGCTGCCATTAACAGACGGAATGAACAGCCCCTTGCTAACAAAGTGAATAAATAAATAACGCTCAAGAGACCATGTTTACCTCCTCAGTCTCCATCGATTAGCGCTGCTTGACAAAAAGCAGGAAGACTTTCTTATTCTTTACGTGCGCACGGATTAACTCTTTGTCAGCGAGTGTCTATACGCTCAGTCAGGTAATTACACACATAGTCTGACACTGACGTTGTGTTTGAGTTAAACAATAACGGCGTTGAGGTCACTCGCTGTCTGACCACAGAGCCCAAAACATCAGCACAGGTAGCTCAGGACACGTTTATGACCAACTTCATAACAACATGGACTCAACTGAAGAATATTTCTGTTATTGTATATACAATAATAATACCCTAGGGCAAGCGGCCGCTGTAGTTTTCATCAAATGTTGCTCAAATATGTGTTCACGTTGAATTTAATGAGGAGTTTTCAGAGTCAGATTTATCTGTATTCTGTGATTTGGTGATTTATTCTGCAGCAGGACGGCGTGTGAGTGTAATTAATTCAAAGTCAACTACAGTGTGTGTGTGTGAGTGTGTTCATGGAGGGAGACGTGGGCCTTGTTGCTTTGACAGAGGAGGTATTTCACGTTGCTTTGGATACACCGACAATACTTCAGTTCCGTTTTTCAGAGATTTGTTGACAGTAAGAAAAAATGTAGAACATCACCAAACGTGTAACTGATTTTAAGTTACAAGTGTTCTCAAATAAATGTCTCATCAAGTGCTGGTCAGTGCAGGTGACGTTGACATTACTAGGAATATCATTTTGTTGTAATCTTTAGTTTTGATTTTTGAGATCATGAAAGCAAACTGAATGTGCGTTTTTGCCGTTTACCACAATGAACCTTAACGGCACAGTTCACAGAAATTACAAAACAAGGTCTGGCCCATGCGCAGCTGTGTGTTCTTATGCACGGTGTCTTGAAATTTAGTTTCATTTATTCAAGATGTCCTTCACTGAGACGTCCTTCTGAGAGCAGCAGCCATAACTGAGGACTCTGAGGTCAAGTCCTTGGTAGGTCCTCTGGGGATTTGAGACAAAAACCTACGCAAAGATTTTGTTATTTTCTATTCATCTTTTCTAGACACAACTTTTTTGGCCATAAATAGAAACAATATGACGGGTATAACATCTCAGCATGTTGAGTTTTTTTTCTGCTTATTTTAAGCAGAAAAGGAAGGCCTTGTGTTCAACTCAAGGTGCACTTACTCTATTCTTCAGAGCCTTCAGCTGAATTGCAGTTTGTATTGTATCGGCGTTTCATGCTTATTACATTGCAAATACGTTTGGTAAGCACTGTGGTTACACAGAGACCAATCTACTTGTGTTAGCTGGATCTTTTTAATAAGAATTTGGAATGATTTCACTTAAGTAAAACAACTTGGAACTTGCGAGTGAAAAAAGAAAAGACGTAAGCAGTTAAAACCTCCTTGACAGTTTTCAAACCATGACCTAAGCATATATTTTCAGGTCGCAGCATTATTATAGCATCTTTTGAGTTAAAGCAGTTTACAGTGAGGCATCTGGATGATCGCTGTTTCTGGTGAATTCAAACTTAATTTGTTTCCACTTCGACAGCAAATTCAAAACAACACACTTGAATTTGCTGTGGAACTGTCAGGGGCGAATATTTAGATAAAAACCATAAACGTCTACGTGCACGGCTACGTTCAATACATCACGAACTAACGTCGTGAGGCCTTGATTGCTTTTGGAAGAAATAAGAACTAATAATGAAGCGGCGTTCATGGTGCTTACGCCGCAGATCCAGCTGTGAGCGAGGGAGGGATGATGGAAGAGGAGGATGAGGAGGAAAATGTTTGGCTGAAAAGACTGTAGCACAGAGCGGAGAGTCAATGGAGATAGAGACAGTGAGTGGAGGGGATGAGGAGGGGGCGGTGGAGGGTGGTTGGGGGGGGGGGGGGGGCAGCAAGATGGAGAGAGACTGCCTGCACATACGGGGGGGGGGGGGGGGGGGGGGGGGGGGGGGGGGGGGGGGGGGGGGGGGGGGGGGGTGCAGCAAGATGGAGAGAGACTGCCTGCACATACTGTCAAGGCAGTTAATATAAGGTGTGGAGATAAGGCCCCACAGACAAACATTGACCAAATCAGGCATTTCAGCAGCGCAGCCCGGACTGTCAGTCAGCCTGAGAGACAGACCAACAATCAGCACTCTACCTCTGATAAGGGCTCTGCTGGGCGGCGTGCAGGAAATAGCCAATCTGCGGCGAGCCTGGCGAGGAGGGTGATGGCGGGGAGCGTAGGGGAGGAGGAGGAGGAGGAGGAGGAGGAGGACGGTGTGTGTGTGTGATGATGGAGAGTGACGGGGTTAGAACAGGGAGTGAATGCAGACAGACAACAAGTGAGGCAAAAGTGGCCCATAAATTTAGAAAGAAATGTGGGCGAAAGAGTTCACGGGATGGGATAATACCTGGGAGAAAAGGTGAAGAGGTGGGGGGGGGTGAGAGAGGGAAGAGCAGATGATATTCCTCCACACCCCAGCCGAGCGCTCACACAGAGAAAGAAATTCAGGAGAGTATATAAGTGACTGGGGTGTGGGGGGAGGTTTAGAAAGAGAGGTGTGATACCGGCTCTTAAAATAGTCTCTCCCCAGTTTTTTGTCACCTGGGAACAGCTTGTGCAGAAAGAGTGTGAGAACTTGGTTTAGACCAACACCTTACATTTAATGATTTGCCAACAGCTCTGACTAGCTCATTCTTCAGCGCGCTGTTCGCCCTGCCTCTTGCACAATAGCACCATTTCATCGTCTCTATTGATTAATGGCGCATATTGCGTGACCACGTGCGAGCGCAGATTCACGCGTGCGCCGCGTCTGAGTGAAGGAAAGCGCTCCCTATTTAATAGGAGAGTCTGGCTATGAAATTCCCTCGTAAGAAAATAAACACATCCAAAAAACTGGACCCAGATGCTTATGGAAATCCACGGCGGAGGAAGGCCTCACCGGTAGCTCGGATCCACACTGGCCCCTGTAGGCCGCATCGGGAACTACGGCCTGGCAGCAGGTTTTGAAGGGATAAATTCCCAGCCGTTTACCTTTGTCAAACACATTTAGGTTCCTCCGAACAAAACAGCGGAGAGCACCAACAGCTGGCGAGTATTTATTTTCGGAAAGTGGAGTCAGAGGGGTGTCTGGGCTTCCTTGATCATGAAGCAAAATGCCATCACCATGACCGGTGATAACAGTAGGAATCGTAAACAAGCTAATCACAGTAGGCCCATTTGTATTCTCGTTTGGGTTCGCTCGCGGTGCAGTGCAGGGGGAGGGCGCCGGGGCCGGGAGAACAGGCGAGGGCGGCGGTGGAGAACGGGGAAGGGACACGGATGGAGGGTGGGGTGGGGTGTGAAGGGGTTAAATTCCCTCCCTGGTTGCACGCTGCTTTCCCTTGCTCTGTCAAGCCCCATTAAACCTGCTACACCACAGCAATATGGTGCCATCAATTACAGGCACGCTGCCATCAATGCAGAGCGCAGAGGAGAGGCAGGAACATATAAACAGGACAAACGGCCACATAAAAGACCTGCAGCTACATAAAGCCCTGCAGCCTCACTCCCGCTCCCTCACACACACACACACACACACACAGTGTCCCCTCTGTCTGTGTCACCATCACCTCTGAGGTATAGCATGTCTGTGCATGAGTGGATGCTTTGTCCAAAATGCACCAAGTCGACGTACACGAAACACATTCCCCTGAGATCAACTTTTCACTGGCGATACCTAGCAGCTTTCAGGAAAGGTTGAGACTAGCAGACTTGGGCACGGGAGAGGACAACCTCAATTACAGTGTGCTTCTACTGCCCCCATGTGATGGAGGAGAAACAATTCCCACGCACAATGAAAATCAGAGTGATGCTGCTGAGCATGTTCACCCCCTTTCAGACTGGTCTTATGAACATCCCGGCGTGGGTCAGTGACCTCCACAGTCACCAGATGTGAATCCAGTGGAGGATCTCTGGCCAACATAGAGAAGAACAGAAAAGTTTCCCTTGGGTTGACTCCATCACGTGAAGATCTGAGGCTTTTGCTTGTGTCGAGTTTGAAATGCACGCGCCCGGGTGGTGTATCCACCCCTCCTCTCACTGCCATTGTTAAGAAAAGAAAGAATCAATAAGACGGTGATGTTAAAAGATAGATCAATAGCGGCCAGCATTCCTGAATCTGATGTGCAGAGCATGTCATCAGCCAGTGGAGAACAGAAAGACGGAGCAGCTGCACTGAGGTCTGTGTCGGTAACTGCTGACCCAATAGCGAAGAGAGAGCGAAGCCCAGTAACGCTGTGTTCAGAATGGATAAACAATGAGCTGATACTATGAAAACTCTGTAGCAATGTCATTGCTTCCACTCTATCACATCCGGCAGTTACTTAAAACTTGTCCTGCCTTTATCTTTAAGTGTGTAACAGTATCAGAATTGACTCATTGACATGGTCAGGATAAAAAGCTGCACCGCAACAAATACTAGTGTGAAAAAGGGGATGTGAAGTAGGTTTTCCTTTTATTGGATTTATTAAAGATGAACGGTTTTATAAAAAGCTGCACATTGAATAGCAACTTTAGGATTTCCCAGTTAAAGAAATCTGTCTCTTTCTTGAAGTCTGTGGAATATTACAGGGGCGACAAAAGGCTGGACTCACTTCCAGCAGCACCAGCCAGAATAGGAACGAGTGAGGGACACTCAGGACTTTGTCATTTGTTATTATGTTAGAATTTTAAAGGATCGATTTGTAACATATTTTCTCATTTCTCACATCTAGTCATTTAACATCATTCACGGGTTTTCCGATGTCTCTGGCTATTTAGAAACCTCACTGTGGAGAGTTTCCATTGAAACTACATTGAACCAGAAAAGGAAAGGTTCATTCTGAGGTTTGTGGGTGAGCCAAAGTACTCTGGTGATTATTTCTGAAAATAAAAACGTTTTCATTTCTAACATTTCTCACAGTTGTGTTCAGCTCCATTGAGTAATTGTGGAGGAAAATAGGCAATCCAACCTTTTAAACAGGTTACACAGTAAAAAAAAAGGTTAAACACTAAGAAAATAATATATTTACAAATGGCCTCACATGGACCTGAGTCTTATGTTGAATTTATCTGAGAGGAGGAACTGCTGCTGCCGGAGCTCTTGGCCTTCTGCCCTCTGGTGGCGCTGGGCTGCCGCTGCACTCTCTGGGTGGAGGCCTCTCTGCTCTTCTCACTGTGGCTCGCTCCACCTTTACTGCGCACTACTGACAGGAAGAGGAGAAAAGATCAGTGGGAGGAGGAGGCGAGTGCAGCATGGCACGTTCAAACATGCAATGACGACGACGAGGAAAACATACGGGACATGCGATGTCAGAGACAGCGGTTACGACTTCTTGGCCTTGTCTTAACTCCAACTAAATCTATCCTATACAGCACATAGCAAGAACCATGACGTGACCAGAAATGACCTTTGATGGCTGAGTCTGAGCAGAGTTAAGTGGATTATTAAATCCAACACGTGGTCAAAGTCCAACTTTGAGGTGAATTAAAAATTAAGTCAAACTGCTCTGTTGGTAACATGATTCTCCCGAGGTTCATGCAGAGAGACAGTGTCAAAGCTGTCAAACATTTCTTAGTCCCGGAAATAAAAGGTTCTGAAAACAATCAAGTTCCATCAAATGGTAGTGTAGGATCTCTTTTCACCTTTCATGCATGTGCATATTTCCCACAAATGCATGAAACTGGGAAAGAAGTCAAAGCACAGAATAAACTGGTGGCACAGGCAAAAAAGAAATTAAAGGGCAAGCAAGTGGACAGACGAAGACGAGGGACACAGTGCATCAGTGGGGACCTTGAGAGTGTGATGAGCTAGAGTCTTGGGGGCCGTAGACCACAATCTTAGTGTTGACCCTTGTGGCTCTGAGGCCAGACGCTGAGGAGGGGGCGGCAGCAGGCTTAGGGCTCTTTCCAGAGACCAAAGTGTCCTCTTCTTCAGGAAACAAGAGGGACAGAACAAAAACAGAATTCACAGGGGATAAAAAGGAAATCAGAAGGCTAAGTGATGTGCACACAGCGGTGATCAGCTTATCAGACCATCTACTCCTGCGTAAACTTCGTCTTCAGTTCACCGCCATTGAAGTGCTAAAGCTCATTATGTGGTGAAGTGAAGAGGGAATTTTAGTTCATGGGGAGGATTAGGTGACAGAGTGAAGGACAAAAACCTCTACACTGTGTACAGTACTTCAGTGGAGGAATGTGAACGTTTCACATGCCTGAAGAGGGATGGGAGAAGCAAAGAGCACAGGAAGAACTGAGAGGTAAAAATAAAAAATAAATAATTAAAAAACACATGAAACATTCTGAAAGTTGGGAGCTTTATGTAACTTTGAAGGGATCCACAATCTGTGGCACATTTCAAGCGGTGTTTCAGTTTTTAGCCTGGTGAAATGAAAATGAACATGAGTTTGTATTGTTACTACTGTTATCTGGAATCTGTCTGGAGAGATCGTATCACAAATCACGGTGGGACACGGGGGGACAAGCGAGAGACAGAAAAGAAACAGCAGGGGTCAAGTATATGTCATGCAGCAGTGTAAGGAAACATTTGACCAAATTAAGAGAAGAGTAATTGACTTTGCGGCGCTCAGTATTGATAATGTGACCAAGGACACATTCGCTTTCACATGTCTTCAGAATGAGGACGCATACCACACAGGGATACATCTGTAATGTTCTTCATCCAGCTTCTAACATATAATTGAAACTAAATGGAGTTTTTCCCACCAAACTTTCCACAAGTGTGTTTTATCTAAATTGCACAAACTGTTGTTTTCTTGTGTGTTTTCACGACACCTGAAGCTGCCACAGGTTCTCTGTCATGTTTGGATGGGGAGGGTGAGGTGAGTATTCAGCTCCAACATGCAACTTAACCTCTAGATGGCAGTCAATTCTACACACTGAACCTTTAAAGAGACAGCAGGTGTCATTAAAGCTTTTAGTTAGACCTGTAGAATCAGAACACATCATCTATTGTGACGCAGGTCTGACAGAACACTACAATTTATTCAGGAAATTAAGATTCAGCACCACGGTCATATAAATTATATTCATTGGCATTTCAAGTGTATGCACTTTAATAAATAGTGAGTTATTTTGGCCAAAGCCTTTTTGAATGTGATCAGGCAAACCACACATTCCGCTCACGCTCCTTTCTGCCCTCCGCACACTCACCTCTGGCCTCTGCGGGTGCTGTGGTCATGGTGGGGTGGGAGGCGGCTGAAGCGGGCTCTCCTCCAGAGCTGTCAGCCACTCTCTGGCCTGCACACATGGCCTTCAGAGTCTGGAAGACTGCCTGAGGAGCCACGTTCATTTTCAGCAGGTCCACTATGAACCTGTGAATACAAGAAGAAAAAGAGGAGGAGGATGAGTATGAGAAAACAGACAAACTAATTTCCTTCCTCCCGTTAATTCCTCCACATCCACCATGTTTAGCTTCCTCGTGGTTGTCAGTCCACTTACTTGAAGACCTCCTGGTCAACAGTGATGCCTGCAGCCTGGGTCAGTTCGAACAGCTCCGTGTCCTCAGCACTCAGCACCTTCTTCTTCTTGATGGCATATTTCTGCACGTTGGAGGTGACCACCAGGGCGGGGGAGTCTGGGGCGGAGGGTACAGTCTGCTGCGGTTGTTGAGACATTGGTGCTGCAGGACAGAGGACATGTGGGTGTCCATCAGGTTGAGTAAAACGCAGGTTTGTTGTTGAGGACAGTGAACTGGGCGCCCTGAATGAAAACGTGGCCGATATGTCTCCACCTCCTCCACAGTTGTCATCGCTTACATGACAAACAGACCGAAAACACATTTTAATCACACGGTGAAAGTAATTTACAGTGGAAAATACAAATAAACACAAACCGTGAGCCAGCTCTGCTGCTGTCTCGAGCCAGGCGGGGAGGCGCGCAGAGAACACGTCATCACCATAGCACCAGCCGCGCTGCATTATGGGACTTATAGTTCGTGATGAAATTGACAAAATTACTTTTTCTTTAGACTGTTATATATTTACGACTTTAATCTCGTATATTTACGACATTCATCTCGTAAATTTAAGACTTTCATCCCGTAAATTTACGACTATGATCTCGAAGTCTGTGATATTTTTCAATGTGGCCCAAATACTTTGAGTCTGTTGATTTTATTTCAAATTAAAAATTTAAAATGTGTGACATTAGCCTTATTTGTAGGACAATTAATTACAAAAGAATTACAGCATATTAACTGACATAATCATTATATTATCCTCTAATGTTTGTTATGTGTCTGATCACAAGCAGGTTATTTTTCGTGTATTTACGTTTTGCTTCCAACAAGTGTGCATTGCGCATGCGTAATAGAAGAAGATAATCGTCAGAATCGCAATTCCTCTCTGTGTTTCAACTCTGACCCTATTGCTATTATACCAAATATCATACATATCTATTTTTAGAAATAAACCCAAAAAGAGAACGCCATTGTGCGGTATAACGGCTTCGAGAACGAAACCGGAAGTTTTCGCGGGATTGTGCTCTCGAGCCCGCTCGGTCCTCTGCGCTGTCGTCCAAGAATGGCCGCTGCCGCAGCAGGAATAAACAAGCAGGGCGCTGTGGCGACGATGGAGCCCTGCAGCCGACACGGGAGGACAGCGCATGGGAGCACGGTGAAGGTTGTAACCCCGTCAAACGTCCACATTTAGATGGTGGCCATGTTGTTGTATCATTTCAAGGGGCCACCGCAGGCTGCCTTCGTGGCTGCTGGCTGCGGGCGAACGCCGCCGCTTCTGCTGCTGCTGCTGCCGCTGCTGCGTTGGCGTTGGTGGCGTCAGAAAGCAAACACGCACCCTGGGCCGATCAGAGCGGCGTTAATGAACACGTATGATCAGAGGACCTCTGCGTGATTCCGCGAGGGCTGATGCGCGTGCAGCGTGAAGCACAAGCGCTGCTGCTCGAGGCTGCTAGCTTGCGCCTCGCTGCAGCTCCTCGGTAACGTGATCGGTTTGGAAAGTCGCTGCACGGTGTGCGTGCGAGTTCCGACCTGCTTCTCTCTAAATAGTCACATGTGATTTTTTTTTTTTTTTTAAGATCACAGCAGGAGGGTTGTGGGGCAAGGTGACAGCAAAGGTCTCAGACCTGCTGTGGTTGATGGGTTGATGTCAGTGAGGTATCCCACCGCCGTGACCCATCTTGACGCAACTCTCTGTGTATGATGATTGTCTGATCAACCTCCTGTCTGTTCATCTGTCTGGGTCCCTGTGGGGGTTGTGAAATCAGTGGCAGCTATTAAATCACTCCTTCTCTCTGATGTCAGAACTGCTTTGACAGCACGCACATAAACAGAATTTAAATATGTTGTGTGTTTTCTTTCTCAGGTGCTGGAGTGTGGCGTGTGTGAGGACGTCTTCTCTCTACAGGGGGACAAGGTCCCTCGTCTTTTGCTCTGTGGACACACTGTGTGCCACGACTGTCTTACCCGGTTGCCCCTACATGGCAGAGCGGTCCGCTGCCCCTTCGACAGACAGGTCACTGAGCTGGGTGAGCGAGAGCATACTCTGTTACTATGGTAACGTGGAAGCATATTAGTGTCTGGAGTCCGTGACCCTGATACACCTGTCATGTTGAGTACAAGTTATTATAACATTATTTACCAGAGCAATATAGGCACAGTGGAATGTATAATGCTTGACATGTTTAAGATTCTACCCAATATCAAAGCTGCATTTTCCAGAAAACCTGAAGGTTCTCATTGTTTTTCTTCACAGCAAAGTTACACAGGTGCACCATGGTCATCATAAACTAAATAAAAGGTGCCTAAGAATAATGACAATGATGTCAGAGAGTCAAAGGCAGTTCATTTATGGACTAGGTTTAATTATTGCACTGGATTCACAACGGACAAAAAGTTTTTCAGTTTTTCCTGAGTTTGACAGTCAGTGTTTTATTCTCTTACATCTCTTTAGGAGACTCTGGAGTTTGGGGCCTGAAGAAGAACTTTGCTCTGCTGGAACTCTTGGAGCGCCTCCAGAATGGAGCGTCCAACCAGTCTGGGATGGCGGAGGACGCTCTGAAAGGCATGGGAGAGGTAAGGAAGCGTCACTAAAGGGGCTGAAGGCTTTATAAATGACGTCTTCCGCTCACCATTCTTCCTTTCTGCCAGTGCATCATACGGTGTGACGAGGACGAGAGCCACACGGCCTCCATGTACTGCACCGTGTGCGCCACCCACCTGTGTGCCGAGTGCTCGCAACTCACCCACTCCACTCGCACCCTGGCCAAACACCGCCGGGTGCCACTGGCGGACAAGCCCCACGAGAAGACCCTGTGCCCACAGCATCAGGTCCACGCCATCGAGTTCGTCTGCCTGGAGGAGCCCTGTCAGTCTGGGCCGCTCATGTGCTGTGTGTGTAAGGAGTACGGCAAGCACCAGGGACACAAGGTACCTCGAAACACGGTCGAAATGAATATGAGACATCCTCACCCCAAGAGACATCCTCATCCCCTGTTTGTCTTTCAGCACGCCGTTCTTGAGACTGAAGCTAATCAGATCCGTGCGTCCATTCTGGACATGGCCCACTGCATCCGCACCTTCACAGACGAGGTGTCGGAGTACTCGAGGAAGCTGGTGGGCATCGTGCAGCTAATAGAGGGCGGCGAGCAGATAGTAGAGGATGGCGTCGGCATGGCGCACACTGAGCACGTAAGGCGAAGAGTGGCCCTCCGAAACATGAGCGAAGTAGCTTCCAATTCCCGGCATTGACGACTCCCGGGCTTTTTCCCGCCAGGTGCCCGGCACTGCAGAGAGCGCGCGCTCCTGCGTGAGAGCTTACTTCGCCGACCTCCACGAGACCCTGTGCCGGCAGGAGGAGATGGCGCTAAGCGTGGTGGACGCCCACGTCAGGGAGAGGCTGATCTGGCTGAGGCAGCAGCAGGAGGACATGACCATCCTGCTGTCTCAGGTGTCCACGGCCTGCCTCCACTGCGAGAAAACTCTGCAGCAGGTAGGACGCAGGATACAGTAGATATTCTGTTTCAGAGATCACATCAGCCCTTAGCTAACACCATGGAACATCCCGGGGAGTGTCCTCTGTTGTGTTCTCACGTCTCCTCTTTTTGACTTTCTACTGTACTCGGGGACTGGGTGGAGGACTGGGCAGGGAGGAGGCTCTCACTCCGACATGTTTGAAGCAGCTATAGCGTGTTTATATTAGAGTGAACCTACTAGTTTCCTTGAAATGCTTGCCCAGCTTTTATTTATATTTATCCCTGCCAAACTGTTGTTGGCCATAAACAAGCGGCTGTAATCACACGGTGGAGAAGAGTTAAATACAGGGAGGCATGGTTGGGTTGGCCCTCTTATCAGGGCCGTGGATAAATTCCCTGACCCCTTCATCCCCTCAGCTCACTCTCAGTCTCGGTGTTTGCTCTTTCTCCCCCGTGCTGCAGGACGACTGCAGAGTCGTGCTGGCCAAGCAGGAGATCAACTGTTTGCTGGAGACGCTACAGAAGCAGCAGCACCAGTTCACGGAGCTGGCAGATCACATTCAGCTGGATGCTGGCATCCCAGTCACCTTCACTAAGGTACACGGCGACACGACTCCTGCATCACTCAGCCAAGACATCGTGTTCAGCATGAAGGGATTTTTGAATTTGCTCCACTGTGGAACAACCTAGTCCAAATGCTTTCAGGACAACCGGGTCCACATTGGTCCAAAGATGGAGATCCGCGTAGTGACGCTTGGGCTCGATGGAGCTGGGAAAACCACCATCCTCTTCAAGCTGAAACAAGATGAGTTCATGCAGCCCATCCCCACTATCGGTACGTTCATCTGCACTATCACACACACACACACGAGTTAACCTTTTCAGGCATGTTGTCTCCTCAGTCTAAATCTCTTTATTTGCCCTCTTATTAAAGGTTTCAATGTCGAGACGGTGGAATACAAGAATTTGAAATTCACTATCTGGGATGTGGGAGGAAAGCACAAGCTCAGACCCCTCTGGAAACACTACTATCTCAACACTCAAGGTATGCGTTCGCTAAACATGCAGTTATACGTTGTGCAGCGTGGAAGACAAAGAATTCCCCCTTGCAAAGTGCACTGGGCCAAATAGTTTGACAGTGCCAATTAGATCTTGATTATGGCGGAGCAAGTGGAGTCTTGTTCAGGAGTGGCGGCACGGAGTGGAACTGAGCTCACTTAGTCAGCACAGCAGCAAAGCAGCGTTGCCGCTCATGCAGTGACATGGGTTGGATTCACTGCCTGGTACATCTCAGTGAGTGACATCAGCAGGTTTGTAAAGCCGTAGACAGGTGGCAGCCTGCGTGTGGCCCTGTTCAGGCCTTGCATAGAGTGTGTCTCAGATGATCCCATCGCAAGTGAGCAAATCTCAGTTCCTCAAGAGTCTTCTTTCATAAAAAATCTGGATGAGGGTCTAAAAATGCGATCGTGACCACGACCTCTGACTCGATGTTTGTTCGCGTGCAGCCGTGGTGTTTGTGATCGACAGCTGCCACAGAGACAGACTCATGGAGGCTCACAGTGAGCTCGCCAAACTACTGACAGAGAAGGAGCTGCGGGACGCCTTGCTGCTCATCTTTGCAAACAAGCAGGTAATGAAATCAGAACTCCAGCCTCGCCACCTCCAAAGGGAATGTATCCTTCCTTTTTTTTAAGTTGGTCACTAGTTTTAATGTTTGCGTCGCAGGACGTTCCCGGAGCCGTCTCGGTGGAAGAGATGACAGAGCTGCTGAGCCTTCACAAGCTGTGCTGTGGGAGGAGCTGGCACATCCAGGGCTGCGATGCCCGCAGCGGGATGGGCCTCCACGAGGGTTTGGATTGGCTGTCCAGACAGCTGGTCGCTGCTGGGGTCCTGGACGTAGCCTAACCATCGGTCCCCTGCCTCCCCCTACTGACTGTTCCCTAAACGGCCAAACCCGAGCCTCCGAGCGCTCTCCACCAGTTGCATCCTGACCCTCCAAGCGTTTCACTTTTAAGACGACACCGTGGCTTTAAGTCTCCTCTCGTCATCTTTCCCTCTTTGTCCACCGCTGTGAGTAAAGACAGCAAAGAGGTTAATACTCTCTCGAGCCTCATTTTATGGGAACACAGAAACTATAAGCTATCTGGAAACCTGTCCAATCTACATGCACCAGCCTGAGAAATCAACCCAACAGGTCGAAAAACCTGAGTTAGGACTCCCAACTCTTATCCTGCTTCAGTTCTAAGGCAGCTTAGGGCACAGTCTAACACATCAAGATACTTTAGCGTTTCTTAGTTCTAATCCATTATCGATAGCTAGTTGACTTAGGTCCTGATGTTAGAAATGCTCCTCGTCCTGACAGAGTGGAATGTATCTCTGTTCTCTGTCACGTTACTCATCATTGCCATCACAGTGCAACAGTAATTTCAGTTAAAAACAGAGTCATCCTTATTATAGTGACAGTATTGATTCCTGGGAAGTAGCTGCAGCGCCCTTTTTTTACTTCAGTCGAGAGTATTTGCAGGTAAGTGAGGTGGGACAGAGACGCTGACGTTGGGCCCGCAGCGGCTTCACGTTTTCCCGGACTTTGGCCGAACTTCGTTCGCATCGTCATATAACGTAAGCAGTGGCTGTCAATGTCTCTTGGGTCTTTCAGTTTTGTGTGCAAATTAAGTTTTTTTTTTTTTTTTTTAAGTGTTTGAACCTATTTAAATGCCACAGCTGGTCTTGAAATGGCACACCAGTAAAGAGTTTTGGTTTGAATGTAGTGTTTACTGTTACAAGAACAAACTGTTTACTGAACTTATTTATGAGCAGGAACAAGGATGTTACTTTGGGATTGGTGGGGGGGCCGTGTGAGAAAATCCGTTTTTATGCACCGACTCTACCTGTTTTGTGTCTTGCATGCAGGGTTCGACAGATGCACTTGTCCGCTGCCTCACCGGTTTTCATTTGGAAGCAAATTAAGTCTCTGCTGTTTCTTAGTCAACTCTGTGTATGAAACTCACAGCAAAACCACCATGTCTTGTGAAAATATTCCTATTCGAACATCTCACACGAGCCCCGATCATGTGTCTGGAGTGCTTGACAAGACGGTACACCTTTTATCTGCAGCCTTCAGGAATGTAATGTGAAACATTAAAACCTAACACTGACACTTGTCTTATTGAGGAACCATCGTTTGAGTTTTTCATTTAATCTTTAATTCATTGCTATGTAATGTTTACTACTTGTACCTATGTATAAAAAGACAAATAAAAAAACTGCACGTGTGAAGAGCCTTTCCACACTACATTTTTTTTCTCTTTTTTACTGTAGAAGCACAATGCGCATTAAAACCTTTGTGACCAGTGGACTTAATGATGGCTTTTGTAAATTATTCATAATGTTCTGCTGTAAAATAAACTACTTAACCTGATTTTTCTGGCTGGGAGCTTTTTTCTTGCTTAGCCACTGGAATCGGATGACCATGAAAACATAACTCCTGACTACAATCGCACTGAAAGCCTTTAATAAGTCAATCTGGTAAAAAAAAAAAAAAACAAAAAAAAACATCATCACTGTACAGGGCATTTTAAGGACGTTCAATCACTTAATGGTTATGTTGATGATGCTGATGTCTTCGTATGGTTTGTCGGTCTTGGGGTTAACCTTGACGTTGGAGATCCTCTGGACGGCCTCCATGCCCTTTGTACATCTCCCGAAGACAGTGTGCTTGTTGTCGAGCCAAGGCTGCAGAGAAGAAAAACAGTGGCACATGAGGCACAAAAAAAAGCGACTCGCTGCTTATGTTCAAGGGATTCGTTAACCCAGTATACGCCCTGATTATCTGCTGCAACGCCCGCTAACATGTAGGATCCATACCACACTCAAGCTGAACAAGATGTCAGTTTGTGATTGTTATTCATTTCTTTATTTTACATATTAAACTTTAGGTTTTATGTCACAGTTTGATCCTGCTGGGAAATGCATGCCATGGTCAGACAGTCTTATGTAAACCTGTGCCTAAGGGCCTGTATAACATCCAGCACATTATTTAAGACCATGTTGAATGGGGGCTTTAGCTTGGTTTCCTGACTCAACTTACAGTGGGTACAACTGTGATGAAAAACTGGGATCCGTTGGTGCCGGGGCCTCCGTTTGCCATGCTAAGCGTGTACGGGCGGTCGTGTCTCAGCGTGGCGTGGAACTCGTCCTCGAACTCTCCTCCCCAGATGCTCTCTCCTCCCATGCCTGTGCCTGTGGGGTCTCCTGTCTGAATCATAAAGCCCTGAGCACAAGAGAGACAAAGGCTCAGTCACAGCAGACGAGGGTGGAGGGTGTTTTGCTTTATAAACAGATAGGAAGACTTGCCTTGATTACTCTGTGGAATATGTGACCATTAAAGTAGCTATTCCTGCTGTGGACACAGAAGTTCTCCACAGTTTTGGGACACCTACAAGCGAGCAAATTTCTGTTAATATAATGCAAAGATGTTTTTAAATAAAACCCTCGTGTGTGAGCTGAACACCTACTCCACAGGGAAGAGCTTGATGTGGATGTCTCCCATGGTGGTGTGGATGATGGCACTGTCGGACACCCTCTTGGGGCCCTCGGCCTGGGTCGCAGCCATGACCTCTTCCTTGGAAGGTTTCTCATTGAAGATGTCTCGGTCTGAGTCTGCGCTCTTTGTATCCTCTGGTTCTCTTTTGGAGAACTTGGGGGGTGGAGATGTGTTACAATAAAAACAAAACAATTAAGCTTTAGGATCTTCAAATGGATGTCATGCATTCTCACCATGTAAAAGCGGTTCTTCTTGAAGGCTGTGCAGAATATAGTGGGGTCGGGCTCTATGCTTTCCAGGGCAGGATTATCAGATGCCTTCATCTCCACAGTGGGGGCCACCTGCATGGCCTTGGCCACCCCCTGAAACAAACTCAGCTGGACCACACGGATGTTCTCCAGCTTGCCGAGGATCCGCACACACCTGGGAAACAAGATCCATGTGAATATACTTGATATGTGATATAGCAAGGTGGTGGAACAGACAAATATTCAACTGTGTTAAACCTGGGACCATATTCTTAATGTTTAATCAAAACATTGGGGAAATAACTTTATGGGGGGTGCTGCCAGTTTGTCCCTTCTTACCTATTGGTTTCGACATTGATGACCTTGATGCCCAGCATGGTCCCATAGAGCACAAAGTGGCCGGTCTCATCAAAGATGATATTTGTCAATCGGATGCCGTCCACTTTCTCCAGCTCTCTCTCCAAAGCCATTCGCCGCCCGAACTCCATGTCGGGCAGCTGTTGCCTCATCTGCTGCAACTCTGTGAACATCTGACATAGAAAACATGTGATGAACGTTTGAAATCACCACATCAGTGAAGATTCATGACGAAAACGTGTTGGAGCTTACCGTTAATGATTCATCAAACACCCTCATCAGTTTTCCTGTCAGAAAACGGAAGATCCGGACTTTCCTGTCATAGGCAATGGTGGCCATTTTCTTTCCATCGGAAGAAAAGGCAAGGCTGGTGGGATAGGTTTTGTGTTTTGCAAATTCATACAAATCTGTGTCTGTTTTGTACTCCCAGTCCACGTGTCGGGGGAACTTGAATTCACTCGGGAGGCCAGTCCAGTATTCCAGCATCCCGGCTTTGTCTGCAGAAACGATGACTCTAAATTTAGGATTCAGGCGGATCTGGGCCAGCGGTGAGGAATGCATTTTGTCGAAGACATGGAGCGGGTTGCTGTTTCCCCGTCCGTCATACACAAAGATCTTCCCTGTGGATTTTTCCGAGCAGGCCACCGTGGAAATGGCATCACCGGGATTATAGATCCACTCACACTGACCTGGATGAAAGCTTTCAAGACGAGAAAAAAATCACATGTTATGCCTGTGAGCATAAATAACACCTGAATGACAAATAGATTTTGGATTTCGACTCACCCCAACTTCAGCATATTGATCATGTCAAAATTGACAACATCAAACACTTTCATGGCCTGATCCTCACCGACAGAACAGAACAGTGCTCCTTCAGCACTGACCGCTATGCACTCCAACAAACCTGCAGAAAATGTGAGAAGAATATCACTGCTTATTAGGCTGAGAGATATGTATTCAAATGAATGCCATCATAACCTTCAACTTTTACCTCAAATAACTTTTAATTTACATATCATTTCACTTCCGTCCTTTTAGCCCATCACCATGCAGATCGTTATAATAAAGACAGATCCATTCAGTTCATACCGAGGTGACTTCGGAAGTGTTTGACAAACTCTATGCCCTCGTCCTCTTTCTTCTTCCAGAACTTGATATGGCCATCCTGGCTGGCTGTGATGATGAAGTCTGTCCTGAAGAAAGAAAGATAAAGACAAACTTGGAAATATCCTTAAGGAAACATTTTAACATTAGGCTTTAAGAATAAAAGTGACCTGACCTCCTCCTTTGACTGGCTTCTGGCCAGGATTTATACACTTTAATAATATTAAGGATGATGATAATGAATCATATGTTTGGTCTTGTTTACTTTCCGTGTCAGGCATAGGCCTGCTGAAAACCTTTCGATTCAATGTACAAAACAATGAGAAAGATGTTTAAAATAATAAGAACAATCTGGCCGTCACAAGTACATACCCATAACAAAACGGAATTAACGGATTATGATAGTCTAAGTATATTTTTAGGAAGAGGTGCAAGGGCTTTCAGACTGCTGATTTATAATCAGTCAAGGGTCCAATCACTCTTACCACCACAGAGCTGATGCTTAAGTTGACTGAGGGGTGACTTACTTAGAGCAAACTAAGTGCGTGATAACGTCTTTGTGCATGTAGCTTCTCTCATACATCGCAGCTGAAGGCAGGTTGTCCAGGTAGACGCGCTCATATTCCAAAACTACAAACACAAAACAAAGATACAGCAGGGGACTCAAGTTAGCACCCATTAGCTTCATTTAGCGGGAGTCCAATAAGAACGCAAAGAAGCGAGATAATTCACCAACACAAACCAACCTTTCCTTTTCTTGGACTTTGTGGCTTCGCTTGGCATCGGCCCGACCCATTCCTCCTCTTCTTCATTTCCTCCCGCATCGTGACTTTCATCTGCTTTTCGTTTTAAGTCCACATTGTTTTCAGACTCCGCCATGGCTTCAGATCCAGTGCGGGGTCCTATCACAGATACGGTACTTCCGCCCACAGGGACTTCTGAATTCTGTCTTATTGCTGTGAAAAAAACTTCCTTAATTTCAACTTTAAAAATTCTCACATCTACGAAAAAACGTTTTCACTTTTTAATTTGTGATTGTTAATGGATTTAAAAGAATGTTTGCGTCAGAGTTTAGCGGAAGAGAACGTAGCGGAACGAACTTCCTGGTTGTTTCTGAGGGTTTGTTTATCGCGGAACACCTAGATCAAACCATCTGTCGAATACAGGGGAGTAAGCGATATAGTCGGGTCTTTTATTTTTAGTGACACGTTTAAACATCTATTCCCATGTCAATAATTAATTTGATGAAACATAAAATAAGTTGGACTAAATAATTTGGACCATACTGGGTTGAAACTGTGATGTATAAATCGACAAAAGTGAAAAATATTTGTCATCGCTTTCATTCAGACTCCCCTATTTTCTCAGGAATAATCAATAGGCTCACATCTGAAGCCAACATGGCTGTAGACAGAAAAGTATGAAGCGTGACACTTGTTTCCAAAGTACTGAACAACATTAGCTAGCCTGACATATTTCCAGTGTCTTTAAGAAGCATCAACAGACCCTTTATCCTCTGGCACCAACCGGAAACGCTGCCGGAGAGTCAGAATGAGCAACATTTACATTCAAGAGCCTCCAACGAGCGGGAAGGTGAACGAGACATTTTCACTTTTGCGATATCGTGATAGTTCTTTTTTGTGTGTATTTCTAAAGAAGGGGTGGCTTTTAAAATTGAGCATATCCTGCAGCTGTGTTAGTTTGTAATAAAAGCACTGAAACCCTCATTACGTTCACTGCAACCGACAATACTTGTGTCTGATGAGATGTCCAGCAGTTTATTTACCTGGTACAGCGCGTGTTCATCGAAGAATACAGTTTGAATTTCATCCTGAATTTACCCACAAACCTCTGGGATCTTCCCTCAGGTCCTGTTGAAGACCTCAGCGGGGGAAATTGACATCGAGTTGTGGTCCAAGGAGACTCCTAAAGCATGCAGGAACTTTTTGCAGCTGTGCATGGAAGGTAAAGATAAATGTGTCTCATTTTGTTTTCTAACGTGCCATAAACTCCAGCAAAATAAAGCCACAACAAAGCATTACTGCATACATGTCAATATGATGTTGTCTCTGTCCCTCTAGGTTACTATAACGGAACAATATTTCACAGAGTGGTGCCTGACTTCATCGTTCAAGGGGGAGATCCGACTGGAACAGGGACAGGTGGGGAGTCCATCTACGGTGCGCCATTCAAGGTCAGACTGCCCTCACCTCTCTCTACTATTATCTCTGTAATAAATCTGAATGCTCACAGATTCACCTATCACTCTCAGCACATATTCACTTTGCTAATCCCGATGATCAATCACACATCAACCTGTATTCTTTTCATACTTTCAGGATGAATTCCACTCCAGATTGCGCTTCATTCGAAGAGGATTGGTTGCGATGGCAAATGCTGGGCCTCATGATAATGGCAGTCAGTTTTTCTTCACCTTGGGGCGTGCAGATGAGCTCAACAACAAACACACCATATTTGGCAAAGTAAATCTGAAGATTCCCATACACATTTCCTGACCTGTGAAAAATGTATACAATGAATTTGTAACTTTGCAAGATTCTTGTAAATTATTGACCATGGTTTCCTAATTCCCACCACAGGTCACAGGAGACACAATTTATAATTTGCTGAGATTAACACAAGTGGAATGTGACAGTGAGGAGAGACCTCTCAATCCCCACAAGATAAGAACTGCTGAGGTATTGTTTTTATTCTTTTAACATAATATTCATCATTTATTCTGTGTGTTAAGCACTGACACACAAGCTCTTTTGTCTGTTGCAGGTGCTTTATTGTCCTTTTGATGATATTATACCCCGTGAAACTAAGAAAGCCAAAAAGGAAAAAGAGAAAGAAGAGGGAAAGAAGTCACAATCTAAAGCTACAAAGTGAGTGCTCAGATTTAATCTGCTTGTCTATAAACCAGTCTTTATGCTGCTACTGCTGGAACCCTGTCACTTGCTCTAACAGCAAACAGTGACATGTTTATATTTAATATTCATCAATATATTTTTGTTATTGATTATTCAGTTCCAAAATGATTTTTGATGTTTGTAGGAACTTCAGTCTGTTATCGTTTGGAGAGGAAGCTGAAGAGGATGAGGAGATGGTGAATCAAGTCAGCCAGGTACTGAATTACAAAATGTATCTGTGTCAGACTGTCTGAGTAATTACATCTGAGGGTAGCCACATGTTTGATAAACATTTTATTACACACACACACACATGTTAAAATCCATTTTAATTTGAGTGAATTATTGTTGTTGCAGGACTGAGGCAGCGAAGTCTGCACAACCAAGCAATTCAAAATTTACAATCTGGAATCCGCCATTTAAATTGTATCCATGCCAATGTTCTTAAGGATTTTGAATGTTAACATTTTTCCAAATGTGTAAAAATAAAATCACTTTCTCACCATTGTGTCCATAGACGTTAAAGGGAAAAAGCAAAAGCAGCCACGACCTTCTGAAAGACGATCCAAGGCTGAGCTCCATTCCTGCAGTTGATAAGTATGCACCAACACTAAGTCAGTAAAAATGATTTAAGCCTTATTTTGTCCTGAACACATTATTTTAAATTATTTCTTTAACAGAAAGAAAAAGAAAGCAACATCCGGAGATACAGCTGATGTAAGTCAGACGGTGATATTAATGTTGAATGGATGCCCCTCGTCTCTTTTGCCGCGCCACTGTCACTTTATTTGATCGTGCATCTCCACATGTTCTTGCAGACAGATGACGACGAGGTTGATGGGGATGTTGAAGATGGCGTAAAGGCAGATGAAGAATACGACTCAGACAAGAGAGAGAAGATGCGAGAGCTCCTCAGTAAAAAGCTGAAGAAAGAAAAAGGCACAACAACAGAGCCCAGTGAGGAAGATCGAAGGAAAAAGACCAGTCGCAGGTACTTTTTATATACTGTGTGTGTGTGTGTGTGTGTGTGTGTGTGTGTGTGTGTATATATATAACAATGTTAAACAGATGGGATTTTTTTGAACACTGGCCACACAGTGTCAGCATTGTCATGAAGTTGCTCTTGTATGTGTAATGTGGCATTACAACCTGACAGGGGCGTTGTTGAACCGTGTAATACAAAGGAGTGAAGTGGCAAAGCGGCAAATTGAGAATCTGCTCTTAAATTACAGCAATGAGATGAAAAAAAGTTCAGAGCAAGGTTGATTAGTAGGACAAGCAGAGTTTGTGGAATAAATGTACATCAGATGTTTTTCATCAGGCCAAAAATCCTGAAGCCAAAATATATATGACGTGAAAGACCAGCAATTCTGAACTGGAACCAGACAATGTCTCAGTGAGTGAATTTCAGATCCACTGGAACAGATCCAGAAGAGGTGAAAATGCTGTGTATGATGTTCCAACAGTAGTAGGGAGGAAAAAAAAAAATCATTATCATATCATGATCATGTATGATTTACTGCCGCTGTGCAGAAAATCCCCCCGAACAGCCATTTTTTGTTTGCTGGCACTTACATTTCCCTTTCGTTTGTGTCGATGAGCACACGCATTAAACACTAGACATATTTAATGGAGATGTTGGAGTGCTCTCTTTGAGTTTACCCTGCTATTTTTTTCATGTTTTGTCTAAAGCTCAATCACACACAAAGTGTTTTGAGTAAATAAATGACTATTGCAGAAATTTCTGAAACGCAACAAGCCATATTGAGAAAGAAATAGAATAATTGATCTCTTGTAGTGTCTGTAATCTGAGACCGAACTGAAACAGAAATAGTTTACAGTTCACCAAACTTAAACCAAATAACCCAATGCTATTATTACTCTGTTTGGTTTTGATAGCATAGGTATGAATTTGAGATGCCGGCTGTGGTCACATGTTATTCTCTGGCAAAGTTTTTAGAGGACTCCTGTCTATACTAAACTTGATTTAACTTTACAAATGTGTGGTCAGGTTGTGTTAAAGGTGTGGGAGGAGTTTTTCTCGTGAATTCCATGTTTGTATTTATTTTTCTGGAGGGCAGTGAAGAACTTTTTAAACCCATAACAAAGATTTCAAAGTTGATTCGCTGCATGAGCTGGATTCACATGGCCATGAACTGCAGCTCTGGAGGTAAACCTGCACCAGGAGCCGCTTAGGGAACACACAATGTGGCAATATTTTAAGAGTGATGGGCATCCTACTAGGACTATGACAGCTTTCTGTAAAAAAATAGAAAAAATAGGACTTAAGTCCAAGCAGAGATAACCTGCATGACGTCACTATGACATAATCAGGATTATTTCCTCAGATTCCACAAAGCTTCTCCAGAGTCACAGGAGCTGTTAAACAACAGTTTGCACAGACTGAACAATGCTCAACTCAACTTGCATGTTAGGACATGAAAGCCTTAGTGTTCGCTTCTTGTTCTTGGTCACCAAAAGTGCATGTTTTGAGCAATATGAAGCTCTTCTCCCACTTCTCAACTGATGTGTAAATTGCAAATTAAGAAGATGTTTTAATTAATCCACATTTACGTCCAGCCCTTATTTAATGAATTATTTCAAAATGGGCACAAGAGCAGTTGGATGCAAAGCCGCCTACACTATTGTCACCACCACTGTGTGCACGTGTCTACTCACTTTCACACGTGCACACTCATACCTCAGGTGTGGCTCACTGGATGAACACCAGTGGACCTGCTATGCAGCAAGGATGTTAGTAAAAAGGAAACAGTTGCTCTGGAAAGGGAAAGGAACAGGAGAGCGGAAGGTGACAGCGTGGGTGATGCAACCTCGGTATGAAAGTGGCCCGACCAGAACAGAGCTCGTCTGTCATTTCTCTTTGATGCACTGGCCCGTTATCTCTGCTTCATATCCTCCTAACAGGTAGCCCTCAACACACATCATCATACCCTTCTCTCATTAGTGCTAATGGGATAAGGAGTGGGCCCCCAGTCAGTGTGTGTGTGCATGTGTCAGTGTGTCCTGACTGACAGCCAGCCCAATGCAGGCAGACTGTGGTATATTAAACACAAGCGCAGATTGTTTTGCTACAAGAACTGTAACCCAACACAGTGGTTTGTCTTGGCAGGGAATCAAAGAGCAGGCTGGTAGGTACAGTGTTAGTCCAGGACAAAGGGGGCATTGTTGCACGGTGAGCTCTGCTCTCCCACTGTTGCTTTGGGCTTTCAGCTGCTCTGTGCACAAGGAGGAACACCAACTGCTAACTCGTCACCTGGGGGGGGGGGAATGAGCGAGGATGTTAGGAGCAGCCCACTTTTCCCAGTTCTGTCGCATTAAGTTTGCTAATGCAGGACTTTTGCCGTGCGTTTTTCCAGTGAATTCCTCCCCTGCTCATATGTGCAGCATGTAACGTGCACACGTGAAGGACAGTTCTTTAGTCTGCAGCGAGCTGGGGGAAAAGTTACGATGCTGGCTGTATCTTTCTTGAAGTCAAGGCTGCTGAGACAACCTTGAAATTAGGAGTCTCCTTGAAACCAAAATAGTTTTTATGTCAGGTCTAAACCATCTTATGTTGCTCTCCAGCAGCCAGATGATATTCCACTGCTGTATTCCATGATTGCAAAATGCTTGGACTTGTTCACATTCATGAGCAAGTTTCCAAATAATGGACCAGGAGGATTTTTAAGACGCTGAAGCTCAGTCACAACTCTATTAGAACCGATCCTGTTTGCAGTGAGTTTGTCTCAGCTCAGCTGTGATGTTTGATGTTGTTGGTAATTCTGGTTAATGCTCATAGTTTGACTCTTCTTTTATCTCACTTCTGATCAAACCTGCTTTTGCTTGATGTTTGAAGTAGGCCTCTTTGGGGGGGTGGTAGTCCTTTACAAGAGACAGTACTGAATGAAGTCCCAAAAGCAGCGTATGTGGTAGTCGCCACTTTTGTTAAACCCGACGGGGCATGACTGGGGAAGCAAAACGCTTCCATATGGCTGTGGGACACAGTGTGAGCTGCCTCTGCCAGCAGGGCCTGGCTCCCTCTGCTGTCTCCAGTAATCGCTTTTCACTTAGTGCAGGCTGAAGGTAATGGCAGGACTTTTCTCCCTGCGAGCTGAATCACTTGTTATCACACACTCATCAGTGGTGTATGCAGCGTATGACGGCAGACGTTAACAGGTGGAACTTTTTTAAAGATCATTAAAAATGTAGTTTCGTGGTTATCTTGGGTATATGTTGCAATATTCATAAGGTTATTGAGGTACTGTAGTTAAATACATATTGATCCAAAACATGTCAGAACTGAACAATACTAAAGGTAAAGAGTTATGTTTAGGGTAAACAGCTGTACCTAATAAAGTGGCCATGGAGCATATACCCCGCTGTATTTCCTCATTAAAGAAATGATCAAAAGCAGCGAACTTCTGTATCTCCCACAGTTACTGATTACACAAGCTGTAATGTCCAACTGGGCTTACTAACGACTGTTGTCATTGTGGACTAATCTGCTAATCATAGACATCAGTGGCCTCTGTCGGCACAATCAAATTCATATTAATGTCCATCATTTGTCGCACAGACAGACATTCCAAAATACACATTGGGTCTACAGTGGAAACAGAGGTGAAGTAATCAGTCTGGAGTAGCTGCAGAAAGCAGATTGAGGTTTTGTGTCAAAAATGACAAAAATGAAAATGTCATCATAAAAATAGAGTTCCTGCCCAATAATCTGTAAATCATCTTACTGTCACATTGATTAGTGATCGCATCCTTCATCTTTCGTCTTCCATATTTGGACTATTTGCACTTTCCTTGTGGAGGGTGCATCGCAAATGGGACGCCGGGTTCTTCCGTGACGCTGGTGTCACCTCAGCTGCACCTGTCTCTCGTCATTGGTCACAACCCAACGCGCCCCCAGACAAAGGATACACAGATCAAGAAAGTGTTTCGCCGCCACTTTTGTGCAGAAAACTTCTTGAAATAATCCAGTTCTTGGCAGCGGGACTGTGTATGTTTTGGAACCTCCAGGTTTACACATCCCTGGCGCACTGTAGCATGTCTGCCCCATATGAGGCACTTGCTCGCTGGAACGGGTTTCAGACAGCGATGCATGTCTAGGATGTGGGGGTTAGAATTTTTTTCGAAAAATGAATAAAAAAGCAGGCGAACACTTGGACGCCGATCAAAGTCAGCATTTGACAGTGTGAACATTTTACTCTTTACTGCTCTCAGACGAGGGAGAAATAAAGACAATTTACAACTGAATGGAACTGCCCCAAGAAGAGATACCCCCCGATACTCCCCAAGATTCATTACTTTCTTACGTCCTGACTCATTAAGAGAAAGGCGCAGGCTCTCGTAGATAGTTGTGAGGCAGAGGAACCTTGGTCCACTGCGTTGGTCCAGATCACTCTGCAAAGTCATGCAAATTCCTGTGTTGAGGTTGGATTCCTACACACCAGCTCACAGTTCTCCTTGGCCTGTGACCAAGCCGTGGAGTGCCCCCCTGAGGGGAGCTCACCCAGCCATCTTGTTATTCTAGCACATTCATCCACATCACTTGCTCAGTGATTAGACTGGTTCGAGTCCACCATAGCAGGCAGAAGCTGCTGCCACCCTTGAGGTAGTGCGTGGTAAATTTCACTTTTAAACACACAGCTCCCTCATTCCAGTCATGCAGGGGCTTTATTTTGAGTGAAAACGGTTTGATTTAATCAGTTAATACGTTTTGTAAAGTCACTTGAAGGCTGGAAAATGAGACTGCAGAGAAATCCAAAAAAGGCAAGCGCGCCTGTTTTCTGCATTTTGGAAAACGATAGAATTTTTGATGAACCATACAGTCATCACTGTACTATTTTTAAGGTTGTCGAATTCCTGTGTCAGCCTCAGACTCCTGCCAGACACTGGAGTATTAAATGCAAGGCTCTGAATCATGAGAGAGTTCTTGGTCTACTGCCAATCACTTCATATGCTTTCTTTATGAAAAGTTAATCATCCACAGCTCTCTGGGTTTCACTCTTTTTCTTTTCTGAATCAGTGACAGTAGCTGGCAGCCCCCAGGTAGACCCGGGCCACAGGGACTGGCAGGGAGTCGCAGAAAGGATTCATTTCAGTCTGTTTATCTGGCAGCTAATGATAACAGCCCAGTGGTTTCATGATATTTTTTTTTTTTGAAATGATCAGCGGGATGGATTCATAGATGGTGGATCTGTCTTCTGGCTGGCTTTCAGAGAAAAGGGGCACATTGTGAGTCCCAGGCAGAGGGTTCACGACACAAAGTCCTCCCAGCATCCCTCAGATGTTGCTGTTGCTTGCACTGAGTAGAACGGTGGTCCCAACTGGAATGCTAACTGCGCCTAAATCTGTTTATTTAATTTGTGTTAAAGGGGGGCTGTGGCTCAGAGTTTAGCATAGTTGTCCTCTAACCATGAAGGCCAATGGTTCGACCCCGATCTTGTCAAATTTGCATGCTGAAGTGTCCTTGGAAGAGATACTGAGCCCAAAATGAGCTCTTCCATATAGGTGTAATGTATGTGTGTGAGTTGGTGACTGTAAACATGTTATGTAAAATACTTTTGAATGGTCATCAGGACTAAAAACACTCTTTATAAATACAGATCATCCTACATTTTTTGAATTACAAGCTTGTCTCCGTGATGCCTTTTTAAAAGTCGTAGAATGAAAACCAAAATCGGAGTCAAAGTCTGTAACATTACAATACTGCCAACAAAAACAGTTAATAAAAGGGAAGTCTGTACATATTTATCCATTCTTAAGATCCTTTGTATCTATCCATGTAGATGCATGAACTGTGGAGAAATGTGCTCTCTTGTCTTTGTTTAGAAGAAGTAATGGAAATAGTTCTGCGCTCTTGGTTTAGTTGAGTCATAGGATGTAGTTACTCCTGGCAGTTCTTGTGTATATGAATATTTATCAACAACAAATCTCTGCACTGGAGTGAGTCTGTATTTTACAACCTGCTTCGATATATTGATGTGTACGTGTCCACCTGTGTTATGAATCAATCATGTTTTCTGAATTAACAATTGATTGGACAATACTGTTTCCTACCAGTTAATCCAGCAAATATCGTCCTCAATTTATTAGTTAATTGTTTGGTCTATTAAATGGTGAGAAATAGTGAGACATGTGAGGAGAGTATAAATGTACATTTCCAGTCTTTGAACTACTAGAGTTTATCTGTTATAAAATACTAATCATAGCCTTATGTTAACAAAGTAATTGTCGATTCACATGGCCATTATGTTATTATTATCCCCACTGCCTGAACAATCTGAAAATATACTTTGGATTTCAACAAGACATGAGTTTGGGGGCAAAATAATTTGCAGTGTTGTGATGTGAGGGTCCTGAGGAATTTGCTGAGCCCTAAGGTGTGTCCTAACAGGTGTTGCTGGGCCTTTTTTCTGTCCTCTCTGGCCCCTTTTCTTCATCAGCAGCGGGGTTGTGGAGCCGATTGTTTGGCCGTTGCCCGGGATACGTCTCTTGCTGTCTGAATGGCAGCATGTCAAGGCAGGCAGAAAATGATCACTCAGTCCAAAGCGTCCTTCTGTGCAGAATATGCACGCGTATAAAACCTCACCTCTGAGTCCTGGAGATGAGGCTGCTCTCTGTTCTGTTCAAGAGCCTGGAGTCATACTTGACGCAGTTAATTTAACACACAGGGCACAAAGAAGTCATGCCCAGGAGCCTCCAAGGAGAAGATGAAACAATCAAAACAGTGTCTATACTTAGAGCACTCTGTATGATCAGAGACAGACAACTCAACAACTCCAAGAGCTTTAAAAGAAATACCAATGTTGACAAATGCTTAGTACTGTTTCAAAAAGTCAGGCATGTCAGTTCAGTTAATTTTTTTTTTGAGATCCTATTTTGTGAGCAGAAATCCAATATTATACATCCACTTTTGTTCTCTGATAATGCAGTCAGGTGTTGGCACGATAATGGAGGAGCAAATCCTCCATTGCATTATGCTGTGTTTCCACTGTGCCATCAAGTTTAAATTCAATATTTTGAATGAAATAGTTCTTTTTCTAAGCGAATGACTCACAGTACTTCTGGCCTGGCTGTGGGAAACGCTGGATACCTGTGTCTGTGTCTGTAGTCAGTGAGATAATGTGGTGCATTAAGGGTTTTTCTCTTCTGGGAAGCGTAAGCAATACTGGGTCTAGGATATCATTAAAATATTTTAATATCAGTCATTAAGTTAATTCAAGTTCAATATAAAACAGCTACAATTGTCACTTGTGATTAAATGAGTAGAACCACTGTGTTGTGAGGCAAAGTGCCTCACTACAGCTCACACATTAAAAACAGGGAACGTGACCATGTGTGCTCAATATGGATGCCAGTATTCTGTCCTGAATCAAGGTGTAACAAGAGAACCTTCACCTCTTTATCCATGTGATTCTCTGAATGACAGTTTGAAGTCTGAATAATTCATTTGAATTATTCTATTTTTCCGCCCACCCCGGGTTCGTCACATCTGCCTCACATTACCATCCTGTATGTAAGAATACGTCTCAGAAACAGGAGGTTTGTTGTCATTGCTTCTAGACAGAGCTGAGTAGGAGACTTCCTCACACAGGCCAAGTCTGACCCTGCCAACCACTTTTGCTCTTGGCAACTCAAGTCTGGATTCAGCTGCAACCTTTTTTTTTTTTTTTTTTTTTTCTTCAGGAAAGGAGAGGACTAACAACTGCATGTCTGACTGATTCCTCATGTGTATCCTCGGGAGCAGCGGGGAAGCTAACTAGCAGGAGACATGACATCAAGTCGGCCGCAGCTGCTAATATTTGTAAAGGCACTTAGAGTTAAAATGTCACTCAGTTTGATGCCTCCATGCTTGGCCACAGACTACGTCCGATAACATGGGTGTTGGAGAGCTACAAACGCAAGACTGAGAAGTTCCAGACAAAAAAAGAGAGAGATGGGATGGAAATGAATGTCAGTGCAGAGGAGCAGATGTAAGAAACAAAGGCTGCCATTGTTTGGTCTGGAGACGCCTCACAGGTTTCTAGGCCAGGGGCCCAGACTGTGCAGCTTACCTGTGCTTTGTGACTCCGTAGGAGAATGGGACAAAAACAGAGCTGTCAGGCAGTACAAAAATATTATCATTTCCTAACATAACAGATCTGCTCTGCAACTGGCAGCAGGCTCAATCATGTGAAAGGGAACAATAATCAGCAGAGCCGGCCTCACTTCAGACTTGCATTCAGCCTTGGATGTGCCGGGCTCCGGGCCAAGAGATGCTACCTTGAATCAAGGAGGCGAAGATGGGCTCTGGCCTCCACCTGTCATCCAGTTAAAGGTTTTAAAAGGGTTTGCAAAGGTTACAGCGCCTGTAATACTTAATGTAGTGCCACTTTGGGAGATGTGTAAACTTTTTCATTACTGCTGTCACTAACAGCACTTGACAGCTGTGTATTTCAAGTACCACCAGACGTTTATGTCGTTAACCGCACACAATTAACTGCAATAACATCCCGGGGCCTCCACAGCCTTATATTCAGTGTGTGCATGTGCACAAAGGGACCGGGACAAAGGATTCTGATGATGTGACAAGACTCTGCACCGTGTTTTGACTTTAGCCATAATAACTGGTAAAAGGAATTACATGCAGTTCATTTTGTGAAGAGCGCACGGATTGGGATTGAAAACAAAGGATCCTGATGTTGGACTTGACTTTCTTCTGACCACATGTTTTCACACCTCTGGGTTTTTCGAGACGTGTCTACATAAAATGGCACTGAGTCGAGCACATACCTACGCCAAGTCACAGCCAGTCAAGCTTCACGTTACCATAGATATCGGTCCCCTAAATAAGACCGACTGCACTCTTTTATAGAACATTTAGTTTAAAGTCTTAACCATTATAAAGGATGAACTAAGTGGCAACATTTTAATAGGTTAGAAATGTCTTCTTCTTCTTCTTCTGTCAGAGTAATTTGCTTTGTTCTGGGTGAGCAGCGCTGCATGGAATACTTGTCCCAAAACAAGAAACACATTTTTCTGACTTGAGTGTGCTCAACCTCAACACCCCTTGTCACGCTTTCCAGGAGCCTGGAGGTTTATTTTGTTAAGGCTCCATCAAATTCATTAACAAGCTTTAAATGTACATTCTTCGTTTTGACACTTCCATGCCCACATAATTGTCCATAAACATTACCAACAGAGACCAGAAGCAATCAGGGTTTTTTTTTCAATGATGTATATGCAACTTTTACAGTAGAAGCCAGAGGAGACTGAAGTCAGTAATTAAAGATTTTTTTTTTTTTTTTTTCATGACCGCTGCCTGTCTGTCAACCTTTCTGTCATTTCTCTGCTCACAGTGAGGAGTTGCGTAAAGAAGCGCGACAGTTGAAGAAGGATCTTCAAGCCATCAAGCAACGGAAAGAAGAAAGTTCCAAACCGGCGGTAGAGGAAGTGAAGGAGGGTGAGTGAGCAGCTTTTATTCCCCTGTTTTTGATAATTGATGCGTTTTACTATTCCCCATTATACTGTGAATTCTATGTGGTTTGATAATATACCTATTTACACCTCTCTCACCACAACTGGATGTTTCACGCAATGTTTGAAAAAGGATTTTATTGCTCTAAGTGTGAACCAAGTCTCTAAGAAGGTGGTCTGTGCTACATTCCCTGCTAATGGACACCAAGACAGGCAACCCCCTGATTTTTTTCAATTAGTTGCAGACGTCTGTTCCCCCCCAAGCATCTGCATTTTTGTGTTAAGGCTCGCAGAAAATTGCGTAGGGGAAAAAAATAGCTGAGTCGCACTTCAAACTGTTTGCGAGTTTACAGCCTTGGTAAGTGTCATTCCATAAAAATCTGTCACCCCCCCCCCCACTGCAGGATGTCATGATGTCGTCAATCTTTGGATTTTGACTGATGTTGAAACACATTTTTGGAAATGACTAAAACCGCTTAGGCACAGAGGTTAGCTTGAGGTTGTGTGTGCGAACACAATAGATTTCATGAGGGGGGTTCTGCAGGGACAGGCTTAACTATGGGATCACTACCAGCCAATATTTACTGGAGACCATGATGGGATTTTGTTGCTCAAACATTGTTTTTGTCTCCGGGAACACTGATGGTTTTATGTTTTTCAACACAGACACTGAGTCTGCTCATGGCTCGCTGCTGATTGATTCAAGATTTCAGTGGTGCTTTTAGGTGAAAGAGCACAAAAGACAATCATTGCTCTACTTCAATTATAAGATTGGCCAAGATGTTGCCCATAGTGATATCTCAACAACCCAAGCAAAAGGATACATTCTCTTTACTGATCCATTTATAAACTCAAGTGAGGTCATAACAGCCTCACATTGTTAGACCAAGTGCCAACTAGCCTAAGCTCCTCCGTTTCCTTACAAAGTATTTAGCCTCTGCCAGTGACCTTTGTTTTGTGCTTCGTTGGTAGCTTAGCCACAGGCAGGAGTCTTTTTAAGAGGACCTCATTACATCTCGGTGTTGGAAGCAAAAGCTAATTCCGTTAGATGTAATTCTTAGATGTCATGGGCCAATGGCCACTGCAGGGGTGACGGATGTCCACTCACTTGCCATAAATCTCGGATCTGAGCTCAGCCACAGAAGAACACTGTGGTGAGGACTTATTTTGTCTTGTCCCTCTGGCGAAGCTGCACAGACACATTAAGACTCACATTGACCCGTAAATGCTTTAATCAGTCTCCTTCTTCCACTCTGACCTCTTTGGGAAGGTCAACCACCGGTCCCGTTTCAATCACATGCCTCTCCATGTGGTCAGTGTAGGTTTGAATTAAAATGGTTTTAAGGCTGGAGCTAACGTTTCATTTTCATATTTGGATTAACTTAGCAATGATTCACTTACTAAAATAAGATAAAAGGATAATTTCTACTTGAGCCCTCGATGACATCTCCAAGTCGTTGAATTTACTAAACATGCGCTGTTAATTAGACAAAGAAAAACTAAATCTTAACATCAGAGAAGCTGAAACAAGAGTTTGTGGAATTTATCCAGGAAAAACACAACTTCTGCTAGATTAATCGCAAAATGTTTCATTTCTAAAAAGATTTCATACGGTCTATATGGTCTGATGTTGTACGCAAATACAGTACACAAATTTAAAAGATAAAATTATAATACAAGCATGCACCAGCCCTAAACTGCTGAAGTAATAATAAAAAAAGGTTATTGTTCTTTTTCCCTTTTAATTCCAGTCATTATACCAGCCTCTTTCAAATTATGTAAAACTTAAAAAGTTACAACCACAAACTTAGAATATGCCACAGTGTAGGTCCACAATCCTGAGCCAGTCCTGTGTTGATGTGATATGTGGATCCTAAAATGCTTTGCATATATAGAACCAGGAGAGCTAGAGCTTTCAAACAATGTATAATTTGTCAAGGTTGTGTGAAGACTGAGTCCGACACAGACCAAAACAATGAAAGAAAGGCAACCAGGAACAAAGCTTCCCTGGAAGGAAGGTGCAATTTTAGAGGTTAAATCAAGTGTATACAGCATATATAGTGAATATTACATAAAGGTCTTTAGCCCATGGAGAAGTGTGTGATTTATTCCACATGAAAATGATGTCATTCTTACACAGTTTGCCATTACTCAGGCTGAAGCTGTACTGTGTACTTTGGGAATTTTGGATTGGCAAATTAATTGGTAGTTGTGTTTGCAGCCTGTGCATACATAAAATATACATATAGGAGACAAAGTATAGGATGTAGGTTCAGGATTTTTCACTGCAATGGTCAAATTTTTCTATAGTTGCAATATTGTATAATGTAATATGGTCGACATCCTTGCTTGAGGTCAGTCCATATCCAATCCCCATCCTTGGATGCAGCCCACCCCCCCTCCTTCTCCATATGGCTGGTATGTGCATAAGAGTCCTCTTGATTCTGGAGTGCAAGGCAAAGAGTCTCTTCAGAGTTTACCACTGGCTGAAGCACACATTTCAGTTCTTTTTCCTTTTTTTTTTTTTTTTTCATAACCTTTTGAATTATTTTTTCAACCGTCATCACTTCACTTTTCATCACATAAATTACAGCATGTTCCCGTACTCTGGTTTTCTCTTTCTTGGCATGGCCGCTGGGTACCACTGCCAAAAATAAGAGGGCCATTCTGAAACCACTGTCCATTCTATACCCAGCCTAAATTATGTGGCGACAGTCTTTATCCCATTTAGATATTATACAGGTTCAGCTCTGAATGTTTTATTACACTGGTGCCAATCATGTTGTTGATCTAGAAGAAATGTTCCGGCAGAGTGCTATTTGAAACGCTGATGCCCTGTGATTAAGTTTACCACTTTATTTTGCGATTTCAGTATACCGTACCACTTCACATTTTGTGACCAGGTTAGTCAATTTAATTGGGTACCCCTGAAATATGTTCATAAACTGTCTTCAGTGTTGCATCATTAAAGATGGATAGTTCGCGTTGACCCTAAAACACCACCTGACAACACTTTGTGATAGATGATCGCGGTGCCGTGCCGCTTTGACTTTCCTGTGAAAGCCGCTGGTTGTTCCAGAGAGAAGGCGAACCTTTTATCCTCTGAGGTGCTACGACATCAGCGGCTTGATTTGTAGCCCTCTGGAATCCAGGTGACAGGAGAGGGGAGGAATGTAGTTAGAAAGGCCATCAAACTCAAAGATAGTAGTTAGTGACAACAGCTGGAGAGGGTGATGTGTGTTCACCACGCAGGACCTCGGGGCATCATCAGTCAGCATCCAGCATGTCACAGGCTGCATTGGAGGAGCACAGTGGGAGAGAGACGGAGGGAGATCACTTGTTGGCCTCATAAATCACAGGAAAAAAGATTTGCCCCACCAGCGGCGGAGCAGACTTCTGTGTGGACGCAGAGGGAAGCACAGGAAAGTGTGTGGAACTTGGATTTACAGGGCCGCGACTGCTCAGTATTTGGAGTATTCGCAGCCAAAAAGCTCACAGAAATAAGAGTAATTGCATGGTTTTCTGAAATGATAAACACTCTGTGGAACTGAGGTTCTTTGTTTTTTCTTTCAATTACGTTTCTCCTGAGGTGAACCTACTTTTCCCTAAAATACAACCTTTTCTCCTCAACAAGCTGCGAGACTGCTGTCAGAGAACTTTTTGAATAAATACATTTTCTCCAACCTATTTAAATAGTTTTATTGATGTATTGAAATTGTTGACTACTGAAAGTCTTGTTAAGCTCATATATATATATATATATAAAATCATACATTGACTACCACAGTTTTTTCTGTATTACATCTGTATTACATTGAATTGACGTGAGCGTCCAGTCAGGGGCCGGATAGGTGACGCTGTCCCTTGGGCACCGTGTGTCTGTGTGTGTGAAAGCCCGAGAGTGTGCGCACTTGTGTGTGACATCACATTTTGTTGTGGAAAGAAAGGGCTCCAACAGCCAGCAGACTGTCCTCACCGTCTGCCACTCCGTGACTCCGCTGCCCGAGTGTCTAAGCTGGGAGATTTACAGACGCACAGTAACGGCGTGAGACACCAATGTCAGCATGCTGATTGTCCCTCTGCCCAGCCATGATGGGAAAACATTCCCAGTGCTGCCTTCGGTCCTGTGACTCTCTTCCCCCTGTCTGCATCTGATAAACCACACAGATCTCAGCTCTTCGTTAGAAACGCCATGCTGCTGTAGTACCTTTCTAGGTTTGTTCTGCTTGGTACTTCACTATAATACTGTTTGCTGTCACCAAAGATTAAGAAACCAACAGACAGTTACACCGGAATATCTTCAACAAGTGAGCATTAGCCGCCTCAGTGAACTGTAGTCTGACCTCAAATCCTCAACACAAACATTATGATATAAAACAGAGAATAAATGAAACTCGTTTTAGATATTATTTTTCTTTATCTGTTATTGAGCTCTAGTTCCTACATCATATTGCTCAAAATACAATTTTAATAAAAAAAAAAAATCCCCTTTCCCCTTAAAGCGGTGCAGTGAGTTGTGCTGAATCTTTTCTCTAACCAAGCGAACAAAGAGCACACATGCATGCTCATGCGTCCTGTCTCAGTTGAGGATTAAAGGGGCCTTACCTTGCCCCCTTCCTTACCCCCGCAGCGATCCGTTACATAAGGTTTGTGTATAAGGCAGCAGAATGTAGGTCATCGCCGAGATGGAGCGAGAGGTTACTAGGTCGGGGCAATCGTCCACTACATCTTCGGTAAGACTGGCAGCGGTATGGATCCATGCAGAGCATGTCCGTCTGAGATCAGAGGGCCGGCCCATGCTGCCTCATGGTTTCACCTTTCTTATTATCATGTTGTGTCTCTGTCACAGCTTGAAAAGCTTCACTTCGTTCTCTCTGTTTCTCTCTGATCATGTTCTGCCCATTATTGCGGCTCATCATTCATGTGTTTTCATTCATGTGAGGCAGGGGGTCTTCGACTTCCAATAAGTTATAGTTTCCAGGTGATTCAGTTGGAGGAAGGCTGTATTCCAGAGGGTACACAATGGCCCATTTTTTAATTTAAAAATGTGTGTGATCGTTTGCTTGAGGCTGGTGTTGGCCTGGGGTTCGGTGTCTTGATTGATCACATGAAAAATGTTTAAGCTATTAGCTGTACAACTTTTCTTGATTGTTTTTTTTTTTCCATGAGGAAATGTGCAAAATAAACAGTATGTGGAGACATGCATTATAAGGACTTAGTTTCTCAGTTATGATGGTAGTGTACCAGCTAAACCCAAGATGACTTTATAATGTCTCTGTTGTCTGTCCCGCAGACAAAAAGCCGACCAGTGAGGCGGTGGCCGAGTACCTGGAGGGACGAAAGAAGTACGAGGATCTCAAAAAGCAAAAACCGAAGAAAGGCTCAAACAGAGAGGCAGAGGTAAAAATATCTCCGCGTGGGGCTAGTATGTGCTGTACTTGAAGCAAAGTCCTCTCAGCAGACTGATCAGGGATTGTGTTAGAGCTGGGGATGTCCTGTTAGTCTGAGCAGTGCCTGTTCTTTTTGCCCTGCAGACACTGGCCCTCCTCAGTCGCTTCAAGACCAAGCTGTCATCGGCCATCACTGAAGCTCCAGAGGACGACGACGTGGAGGAGCTGGCGGAAGACGATGACAAAGGATGGTCAGTGAGCCTGATGTCGGTTATTTCATCTCTTCACTCTAGAGAAGCAACTTGCACAACCGCGACCACAAATTAGATACCAGTACTTCCCAGGATGTCTGTCACAGTGATTAATACAGGAAGACATCTATCCTCCTTTAGACTATACTAAACCCTAGACATTAGCTCAGTGTTATTAGAGCCAGTATTACCAGTTTAATGCTCTTCTTAATTTTAATCTTGGTGACTGATTTATAAAAACAGATCAATCTACAGTGTAGATGTCAAAATGCTCAGTAGCTGTCGGCATCGCAGTATCATATGTGATATAAAGATTTTCTGTCCAGCCAGTGATTGCTTGTGTTTTGCGTAACCAGGGCTTGTCAGACAGCTTAAGACACAAGAAATCACTGTTGAAGAAACAAAACAGAGCCACAATGTTAGTTAGTCTTTTAGTCAGATAAACATCCAGTTGGTTAAAATCAAAAATCTTTCTCTAGTGTATTTCTAACCTCCTTCTGCTATACATAAGTACAAAACGTAACCTATTGAAGGTCAGCTGGCATTACTTAAGTACAAATTTACTGCTACAGCCCTAGACCTCTACGACCTTGCTGAATCTCAGCCAGAGGTCATGACTCTGAATTGAGATTATTTATTGTGCAACAGGTGAGTTTGACATCAGACTGTGATGCTCACGTACAGGTCAGATTCACATGCGCCATTGTCTGACTCTGCTCTCAAAGCCACTTTATCCGTAATTATTGCGATTTCATTGCAGGCAGGACTTTATGATAAACCTGCGGCAAAAAATATAGGCCGGAACATCTGGAGCGGAACACTGGATTACCAAAGAGAGCAGAATAAAATAGCTCTCGTGTACGCATCCTCGCTCAACGTTTAAATCACTATTTCCCCGTGGCAAATATAAGTAGCAGAGTCCTGAGTGTTCCTGCAGAGTTCAAGAGGCAGTTTGGCAAACGCATTGTTTTAGAGTTGGCACAGAAAAGCCTTTTTCATCATCCTCTGCTGGTTCACCGTGTTATTTTGTTGATACACTGGATTGTAAGCGGGTTGTGAAAGAAAGCCTTTATTTTAATACTCAGACCACCATAAATGAGACAGTAAACTGGTCACAGAAGCTCTGTTTCTACTGGGGGGGACGATGAACCTGACCTTTTGTCAGATGGAGAGCTCACCTCAGTTTTGGATAAATGTGTGTGAAAGTTCAAGTTGTGTGTCTGTGTGCGTGTGTGTGTGTGTGGGGAGGGGTATGTGTGTGTGGGTGCATGTGTCAAGGTGGGATTTCACCCCGCAGCCACCTGATTGGCCATCAGGAAATCGGCCCTGACGCCGTGTTTTCCTCTCATATTCTGTTTTTCACCAAAGATCTCAAAGTCTAACGACACGGAGTGAGGGTCTGAAATGAATACCATGTGTTTGAATTCGAGCAAAGTGTCTGTGTGTGTGAGAGATGTAGAATAACAAAATCTGTAGTTGCTATTAGTCTCGAGAAGCCCCCTTGAAGTCTGTGTGTGTGGGGGCCCTAATGAATTTGAGAGAAGCCTTGGCTGACGTTTGGAGCCTCCCCTGGTCATAGTCGCCGCAGTGTGCCCCCGACCACAACCAACACCAGCAGGTATGGGGAGGGAGGGAGGGAGGGAGCGACAGGGGCAGTAGCATAGCTCTCCTAGAAAAACACCAGTGGGAAGTCTGTGCCACTTTAGGAGCACTGTGAGCAGAATGTGGGTTACAACAGATCAGACATTGGAAGTCAAGTCTGGGCCAGAGGAGGTAAACTATTCCATCTGTGTCTGTGTCTACAAATTTTGCAGCCCCCTCCTCCTCCTCCTCCTCCCGGTCTGTGCTATAACACACACAGCCTCATAGGGTTCACCGTCTCAATGCAAAGAGGCCACCGCTGCTCTCACCGTCCCTCCTGCACTCCTTAATCTCCGTCAACTACTTGAGTGTAAAAAAATAAAAATTTAAAAAAGCAAGAATAATAAACAGAGTGAACGCTTTTGTTGCCTCGCATCACGGCAGCAGCACGGCGTGCTTTTGATAAGGCCTGAACGCTGGGTTTCCACATCACGTCCCCGAGCCATTGCGAGGCTCCGGGGCTGAGCGGCCGGCGCACTGTCATCACCGAGACTGCTAGACAAATTATCAGAGGCGGCCCGCTCGCACAGCAGGAGTCCGCAGGGTCTGCCAGAGTGTAGCCATGACATTCTAGATGAGCTGTCACAACTCCTGCCGATTTCAAATGAACACGCGAGAGCGCACGCACACAAACACGCTCGCAGTGTCCGCTCAGCCAGAGGTGGGAGCAGACATACCACATGCTACACACAGTCGGCGAGGCATCAAACCCAAAATATCTCTAAGTACACAATAGAGAAAACGCAGTTTCTCCACTTACTAGAGCCAGTTTGGAATGTATTTTTTACACTCTGCACGCTCAGTGCAAGGTTTGTCATTTTCACTGTTGCAGAGTGACAAAATCTGGATTGTTCGTCAGTGAATGGCAAACCCTATACTGGGGTTTTTCCTTACGATAGTTCTTTATGACCTAACGCCCCGTCAGTGACCTTTACGAGTCACTACCTCTGGAAGTTGCTATTTCGCTCATCTGACTATCGAGAGGAGCGAATAAACATTTCAAAGAGCTGCGCTGTTGTCCTGCTGCAGGAGTCTTGAAGGCCACAACCACTAAAAGGCCCTTCAGGTTCGGGACCCCATGTCTCTCCTCATTTCCTCCTCCATCGTCTTTCAGAAAAGGCCCCAAAAACACTTACTGCTGTGCTGTTTTCAAACAAGATGAGTTGTTGGGTTTATGCTTCCAGCCGTGTGGAGGAATCAGATGTGTTTACGCGAGGTTAACGACACATTCTCAGACAGCCTCTGCACTGAGGACCCTCATAACGTTGCATTCCATTGTAGAGAAGTGACAGTAGCAGTTACGTCATGAACAAAAATAAATAAACCTCCTCTCTCCTCCGCTCCGTGGGCCAATCACTGTGGTAATGTGGTCTTAGAATATTGGATTGTCAGTTTCATGAAGTTACAGAAATGGTCATAAACCAGACTGACTGACATTTCTGGCAAGATGATGGTGCTTAACGAAAAGAAGTCAGACCGATTAATATTTGCCGTGGCACGGACTTGTGGGGACTCTGTGGGGTTTTTACTCTCGACATGTTAAACTTTAAGGTGCATTAAGAAGAAGAGTCAAATTTAAACGTTGCCCCAGTGCTGGCACTAGATGAAAGGTCAGGGATCAACACAGTCATTAGGGTTTGATCCTCTGGGCACCATTAACAGTCCACATATTTATGGTATGACATCCAGTGGTTGTTAAGGTATTTCGGTCTGGACCAAAGCGGCGCACGGAGCCACTGACTCTGCCATGCTGCTTTCATGGCCAAACATTTTCTCCCCGTCCGCAACAATATCCATCGCCTTCCACTCGAGTCTGATGGTTTATCTTCCACGGAGATGCAGTCTGTGACGTGGCTATAAAAAGAACGCCACTGCTGCTTTGTTGTTTGGATTCGCAGCCGAAGAAATCCCGTCAGCGGGAGAAACTGTTTTATCTGTGAAGTGTCTGACACTGATATCTCCTGTGAGGAATGTCCTGATTCTTTAATCTCTCTTCGGGGGAACAGAAACTGACTTGGGAAATGAAAGACACATGACCGTCTGTTCTCTTGGGACTCGGGCTTTCACTCAACATTTTTTAACTGCTAAGATGTCTCAAGAGTCTGAGCCTGATACTGTGTTTCCCACTTTTAGTAAGAGGGCCCATTCAGCTCCACTTTGCTGCAACTTGAACACCACTATCAATAAGTCAGGCAGTCAAAATCATGTTCGGATCATTTTGTCTGGAGCCCAGTGTCTTTCTATCCTACACAAGGCTTCAAATCTGAGTCCATAACAATGTGACCCAGGTTCCACGCAACTTCCCACTGGCAGGAGTACCACATATTTAAAAAGTAGCTTTGGTAGAGTAAAAAGGGCAAAGTTCTGCCCCTCATCTGCGGTGCACTGGTTTATTGAGTCATCATCTGCTTTTAGAAGTCATTAAAAGCTGCGCTAATTAATACTTTTATTTTTTTACGACCATGTGTTGAAGGTAAAGGGGTTCGTGTGATGAACCTTCAGAACCATATCCTGCCTCTGTTCCTCTGAGCTCCACTGAGTCTGGAGTCTCATCAGCTTTCAGCAGATTTTTTTTTTTTTTTTAAATTTAAAAAATTGATGTTGAGAATATTATGAGGATTAATTCAGGTACTCTGAATATCAAACTCCTAACGTTGGGGTATCAGACTACCTTGTTTGGATAAATTAAATCAGAATAGTTTTTTTGTATGAAAGAAAGGCTTATAAACACAGTGTGGTAATCAGTGTTACCAATTTAAATTGGCATTAGGAATAATTTGCGGTGGTCATACATTCACTTTAAATCAGCCTTCATATTCAAAGAGAAGTAAACAAAGCTCCTGTAATTGTGATAACTTACACTTCAGGAAATCAAAGTGCTCAAAGCCAAAAAACCCTTGAGGTAAAAGTCACCGAGCGGTGATTTAGTGGATCCAGTTCTTTGAACTCTCTCCCTCTCTCTGATTTAGGATGGCACATGTTTTGCAGTTTGATGAGCAATCCAGAAAAGTCAAGGACGCCAACATGCAGGACGAGGACACTTTTGAGATCTACGACCCTCGAAACCCCGTCAATAAACGAAGGAGAGAGGAGAGCAAGAAGATCATGAAGGAGAAGAAGGCCAAGAGGTGAGGTCACGAGGTCGCGAGGTCAGGTCCTGCCCTGCCCGAGCCATGAGATTGAAGGAGCGGTGAGACAGCACTCTGCTTGTCCACTTGTCCACCACTTCAAACCTGGCTCCAACATCTGGATTGAGGAAACTGACCTGAGCGCATACCACCCCTGTAATCGGTGATGGAAAGGCCTCTTCACCCAGAACAGCTGAACACAGACAGAGCTCAGTTTCCCAACAGGATTAAGACTGTAGTCGCTGTAATGATTAAGGTCGTGACCGGATTTTGTCTAATGTTGTTTACGCCCTTCTTCTTCTTTCTTCAGTCTGTCTATGTTGTCTCAAGCTTCGATGTGAACGTTATTCTTTATTAGGAAAATTAGTTTGTAAACAAGATGTAATGATTCAAGACTCAAATAAAATGTTCCCATCTTAGTCTTTATTGCCCTTATTCATATATTTAAATTAACAAAAAAAAAAGGGCGTGGTGGCATTTTAGGGCCAAAATTATAAAGAAGGAGCTTCTCATTTTAAACTGTTAGAGCAGCCTCATCACAGCAGTTGTAACCAGCAGCCATTGTGTGTTGTGTTAGCCTAAATTAACCGTACGCATTGACCCAGAGATGTAGCCCAATAAAATAATTACCAATGAAAAAATATACACATAAATCAAACCTTAATTTAATTCACCATCCATCTCCAGATCACTCGACTGCTTGTCCCTTTCACCAGTGTGACTGAGGCTGGTGAAACAGACCTGGCTGTGGTGCTTTCTGGGGGTAAATGATCTGCCACTGCCATGTGTGAGACCAGGAGCTGCGTTTGGCCCGCACACTGTTATTTTACTGCACTTGTGGGATGATGCTTACATTTTCATTTGGAACAGGAAGCAGAGTTAATTTTACATTATGAGCCCGGCCTGGCTGGAGCTGCTGCAAATGGAAAACAGGTGATCGAACTGAGGTGGCGGGTGGGATCAGATTTATCAAATGTGCATCAGTGCCCTCGTTCCCTCATTCCTGTTTGTGCTCGTCCATACTGAAGAGACACTGTCTTAATGGGTGAATAGAAGACACATTGTGCTGACCCTTATCTAACCTAAAGAACTTTAACTGTATATGCAAAAAATTGCGCATCTAATTAAAAGCTGATCTGTATAGAGTATTTATTAGTAATTATTGATCTGTAATGTACACAGCTGTTGGACTGGCTAGATCCCTCACTACAGTAAATGTGCACCAAGATGTAAAAAGAATTAAAAAAAGCTTCATTTACAGTCTTCCTCCAGAAAACGTATGTTAGCTTGGTCAACTTAAAACTCAACCTAATGAAATTTAATATTAATAATATAGTACATAAGAAAAGTAAAGCCCTTATTATGCAACTGTCATGCTGTGTCCACTGTGGGGGCAGAGGACGGGGCGGTGCAGTTCCCCTGCAGCTCCACCAGGAGAATGTTAAAACGCTCCCCGGTGTCAGCGTGCCCGGCTCGGAGCAGGAAATGCTGCTGTGTGCTGCTGCTCACGTGACTGGATGAGATGGGATGGTAATAGCATTATCATGCGATTCTTTAACCACCGGCTCCCTCTGCCCTTGTGGGTGAGAGCTAAATATAGACAACTAATCCTCCCCATCTCATGGAGAATCAAACTAACACCTCTTTTTTGACATGGATCATTTTCTCCTCCTAGACTTTCCTCTCATGAAAGCAGAAGTGACACCAGGCTTTCAACTTTTACCGCTTCCTTTTCACACTTTGGGCTTTAGTGGTCCTTGGATTCATGTAACTCATGAGGAATAGGCGTGTAAGCACATGCCTGACCCCTGACCCGCGGCCTGGGCAATGAGTCCTCCCTCCACGGCTAAGTCCCCTGGGTGTGATGGACAGAGTGTGCAGAAGAGAAGCGCGAGGGTAACATAGCGTGCGCTCATTGGAAGGATATTGATGAGTTTGAGGGATCAAAGAGAGGATGGTTTGGACAGTCGCAGTAGATTTTCATGGTTAATGGCTGGTCATTCACACATCCAAGGACAGAGCAGGTGTTCTCAATGCCAAACAGCTTTTTTTCTCAGCTTCTGTTTCAAAGCAGCGGTTCGATTTGCTCTTGAAACAAGAGGAGCACGCAGAAAAAAGTTCTGGTGAAAACCTCCTCGCTCGCGGCTTTTTGACGTTTAAAATATAACAGCAGCTAGGTAAATCATTCAAACTTCTGTATGAGCCACACAATGAATCATATTCAGGAAATTCAGTTTGATTTTATGGAAAACATTAAAAATATAAACTATAATAAATAAAATTGAAATAAGCCATAAGCCATAACCAGTATTATCACAGGCCAAAAATGGGCCCTTCCAATGATTTTGGTGACGTTTTGTAGATTTCTTGGCCTCAACAGTGAAACCATGTGAAGAGCAGGTTTACAGGGCAAATGTGTCGTTGATGGAGCTGCTCACCTGAAACATGACATGGAGCTTTGGGTCTGGGGTCCTACAATAAACTGTGAACCTGTCCGTAAATGACAATTTGAATCGGAACAATAATGTGATTTATTTGGTGTTCCTGCCCACTGCTGTTAGGACGGATCTGTTCCTGACCTGAGTGGACAGAAGGAAGAATTATTTACTCCCTGAACGTACACATGGGGACGTGGCTGCAGTTTTAAGACTCTCCTTAACATAAACCTCTGCTTTAATACGCTGTCCTTGGATGCATGATGTGCTAATGCCACTGATCATATTTCACAGCTACTTTATAAGATTTATATTTTTAACTGGCCAAGTTATTTCGCCCCGATCACATAGCTGCGTACCTTTTTTCTCCTGCCACAGACGGTTTTTCCAGAAGTGCTTTTTGTGATACATCAAAAGAAAAATCCCGCTCATGCTCTTGTGGTAAAAGTTCCCACCTTATTAGCTTTTTGCTCTAGCAAAATGTGGTATTTTATACATAACGTACAAGTACATGCTATATCCTTTTTTGCATGACTCTCTTCTAACTCCATTGCGGGATGGTTTTAGCACCATTGATGCTGAGACAGCAGGAGGCGGGGCTTAAAGTTGCCAACCTACTCTGATCATCAAACCAATTATTCACTCTTTAGAACATTGTGAAATTAAAGTAGTGATGTACCTTGTAAATGTATTTCGCTACTCCCACTGAGCCAGCGAGGTGCCAGCCGGCTCTGTGAGAGGCAGAAAGCGCTGGGACACTGAAGATAATCTATTCATTCCTGCACATGTTGCCAAACATGAGGTCCAGGCGAGGTCTGCCCATGAAATTTCCAATACCACAGCAACTGGACGGGGCTCATCAGGAATGAATAGTATTTCTCAGAAGCGGAGTGAAACTAGTGTAAACAAGAAATTAAGGCCAGGACTACAACAAAGACCAAGGTTAAACTCAAACAAAACAAACCACAGGAATACAGCTCTGCCCCACGCTGGACGAATATTTAGCATTGAGTTACATGGAGGGTAGTTGTTATCGAACCCCCTGGCTGGACTTAATAAAATATTTCCATTTAAGGTCTTGGTGAATTTATTCCATATTGTGAGAGATTATTAGACAAAGAGGTACCATAAGTATAATATTGGGTTGCTAGTAGAAACCATGATGTGGTTTGGCTCTAAGGTGGATGTTGATCCCAAGTAAGGACTCCAGCAGTGTTCATGTGGTCACGCTGATGGAAATAACCATTGATCCCTTGTACCTGTGCAGATTTCACAAGCAGAAGCCGTCATGCTGATTTTAGCATGCAGCTCAAGTTACAGTCTCACTGGAATGGTTGCATTGTCTTGTTCACGTTTCTGTGTCTTGCCCATTTTGCACTTCAACTCCAGTTTGTTCCTGTCAGTGCAGCTAATTGTCACGTTTCTGAGCAAGTGCGCGCACATTCTGCAAAGGTGCGCCGCGTGAGGTCAGTGGCCGAAGCGCCGACACGATCCTCAGGCAAGGCAGGGAGCAGTTTGAACCAGTTCAGACAGGATCCCACTCGTGACCGTGGCCTTGAAAGAAACCACCCGGTATCCCTGCTGCTGCATGTGAAGGATGTTTAATCCTCGTATTATAGAAAATCTCATCAGTGAAAGATTCAAGATTCACGATTCAAAAACAAATCCTCAAGAGCCAGGGTCGTTGTTCCCACTGCACCTGATATTCACTGCATTGCAGCCTCTGACCCACCTAACCGTTAATCAACAGGTCCCCCAAAATGCAAATCGGCAAGCTCTTGTGAAGGCTTGTATTTAGAGCCATCACTTTTACTGCTGGATCCAAGGTCACCTCACAGCCCTGGGCAGAGACGATTAAAGGAAGTGATAGATGGGAAACAGCAGCTCGCAATCTGCCTTCCGATACCCATAAATAAACACAGATTTCCATATTTGTTTTTATCTTGTCTTTGTGGCGGGAGGAGCTGATGCAGCTCTTCGCCTTGTGACTGCTTGTCTGTGGAAGTAAGAGCCAGTGTAATTTCTCCAAACCTGTATTTCTCCATATGTCTAAAAGTCCATAAAACATCAGGAGAAAATGATTGGGACACAAAAAAAACAGTCAACACAAGCAACAATAGTCACAAGGGTTTACAAATAGGTGCACTAAAGGATTTCTCTGCATCACTCAGGTTGACAGACCATTCAACACATAAGCCATAACAGGTTTATGGCTGGTGATATTTGGTGGTTGCGTTCCGAGCTCATGTGTCTGACAGGAAATAAATGAGTTGTTTTGTGACAATTTCAGTGACAATGAAGTAGAGCAATTTTATAGCAAATTTAATATGCATGCAAAGCACTGATAAGGAAACCACTTTCCTATTTGTTGTCCCACAAATGTCAATTAATGAAATTACCTGCAGACAGATCCTTTTGCCTTTTCTATAAAACAGGGTGACTTGTTCCTTCATCGCAGTCTGTTCTGAGGACAGTTCCAAGCCTCGAGCAGAATACGCATCAAATATGGTGAACATCACAGCGGACCATCAAGGTTGCTGTCGATCTCTAAATGGGCTTTACAAGATGTCCTCTGCGCGTCCACGTGTTACACAAAGACTCACCTTTTCCTTGCCGACAGTGAAGGACGCGTTGGCTATGAAACAGCGACAGAAGTGGCATTAGAATATAGCTGAACGGAGCCGTGGAGCGTCCTGTGCCGTCGCTACAGCCCCATTATCATTTGTCCTCGTTAGCCGGCTGTCATTCATTAGTCGAAGGCGGTTGGAGTGGAGGAGGCTACATCACGGCATAATTCATTCTTGATGGATTTCATAATGTTCTTGAGAGAGAGGATGTCCTTAAGTATGCATTGCATAGAAGAATAGCACACACAATATTCTCCAGCCTTGTACAACCAAGCAGAAGCTCTTGGCTTTTCTCCACTGGCCTAAGTGATTGGCTATTGATTCGTTATACTCTTAATCCACTTACCTGCTGCCTTTCCCGCTGGCAGAGGACGGCACAGAAACAAAGCGACGTTTGTTAAAGGTGACCCAGCTACCTGTTGAACCACAGCACACGGGCCCCGAAGGGTCAACGCCTCGGTAAGAATCCACCTCTCCGTCATCGGATCTGGTGCCAAAATCGAGATTCTGGATATTGGTGGGTGGTTTAAATATATGAAAGCTGCATCCTACTGAATATGAATGAATAAGTGGAACTGAAAAGGCAACGATAACAATTCTGATTTTACGGCTTCATCCCCAGTCCACATGCATTTCCCAAATTCGGAGTCTGGTCAGTGCCCATGTTTACTAACCTCCAAGAACTATTTCCCAGAATTCCAGGACCTTTTCTAGCAGAAAGCAATAGCTTGAAAGGTGGTGAGGGAGTGGAGGTGTCGAGTTTGATAGATACCCAGTTACAACTCCACACTTATAAATCTCTGCGGGAGCTTTTTTATCTGCCAGATGAGAAACAGTTACACTAAAGCTTCAAAAACACACTGGCCTCTACCTGCACCACCTGTCCTGTTGCGATGCATTAGGGTTTGTCTTGGTATGGCAACTGTTTGCACAGTCAAGTGTTGCTTTGAGAGAGGCCACGATGCCCCGCTCGAGCATTTCTCATCGCATCTTTGAAGGTGTGAAGGAGAAAACACATCCTCGCGGTGGATGTGGCGGGGCAGCTCTTGCCCTCTCATCTGCAGCCAGCACCCTTGTGGGCTTTGATCTTATCCACCGGGGTCCGGCCTGGGTGTCAGTGGTGGGAAAAGGCAGTTGGGCTTAACAGGCCGAAGCCCAGTAGATAGCAGGTGCTGGAGCCATGACCTTCTCATCCCCAGGCCAGCATTCCTGCCTGTCAGACCCCCCCTACCCCCACCCCCGAGTCCATGCATGCGCTGTCTCCAGCCACACCATCTGGAGCTGTTTGTCCGGCTGCGCCGTGTTCAAAAATTGAAGAGTGTCCAAAACACTTCAAGCTCTCATCGATGACACCGCAGTACCACAGCAGCTTTGATTAGGGCCGATAAACCCCACAGAGAGCCACGAGCTGTGTTGCTCATTGCTAATCCTCACACCTCAATGCACCCACAAACAGGCGCTGGCTTTACGCTTAGAGCTGCGGTATGTCCACAGGACCGCAGCCAAGTAATGCGTCTGCACGTGGCTGAAGACACCATGTACAACAAAGTATTTGAGCCTGACTACGTTTCATCAACCTCGTCAAGCATCCTAATGAGCGTTAGTACCTAATAAATACGTCGTGCACGTCGTGAGGGGAGTATTTAACTGCTAATAAGCAACAGCAATGGCATCGCTCACAGCCAGTAGTTTCCAGCTGAAGTGCAGACTCTTGCCGAAGAGTAGAAATCTGTTCCCCATCCTCTCCACACCTCTTATCATAAGCAGCCTGTGAGCTCCAAGTCTCAGCGGGCCCGATGGACTGGGAAATCACCTTGTCACTTATTCGGTCAAATACACATGGTGCATGTCAGGGAGACTAATATTATCCCCTCCGCTAATAAAGTAAACAGTCAGGAGTAAGAGACCCAAACTGCTCTGTCACGTATTCCTCATTTAGCTGCAGCTATGCTGGCACTGCCTCGTTGTGGAGTCTCAGCCACAGATTTGTTTCAATCTCAGTGGATTTCCAATAGAATCACCTCCATTAGTGGAGTCTCTGACTCGGGAAAATAACTCTACCTCACAAACTCTCCATCAGTGATGCTATATATTGGAAACCGTGACCAAGAGTCATGACTGACCCTCTGAGGACCAGAGTCCAGCATTGCAGGATATAGACGTACCACAACAGCGTCACGTCTTCTGCTGATACAAAATCCATCCGCCTGAACCTTTTGTCTCCTCATCTCTGTCTTGGCCCGGCAGATTAATATAATCCCAGACCCCTGCAGATGGCCCGACCAAGGATGCAGAAGCTGGTTGGCCCCAGAGAGCTGTATCCTGAATAACGAGCTGACAAAATGTCAGGGGGCAATTCAATAAGTGGGAAGAATCTCTGTAAGTGTTGTTACTGACTGAGCTCTACATCACCCAGATGCATTTGTGTGCATTTGTGTGCTACACAGGCACAGCTCCAAAATGACCAGTTCATCTGAAATTAGCCGAGTAAAGAGACACATTCACATCACGGGAGGGCGGCGCCAGGGGGGTCCAGGTGAAGGACGCGTCATCTTAATTGTCATTTTACCCAAATTTCCCTGGGGCAGTTCTGTCCATAGCTGGAAACCTTCAACAATGGCAGGGGGGGGGACAAAAGCTGTTCCCTCTTAGAACCGGCCATATTGTGACACTGACAGCAATAGAAAAAGATAAATACCAGTAAAGCTGGGACGTGTTGTTTTAAGCTCTTTCGTTTAATTGCCTTATAATCTGGAGCTCTCTCAGCGCGGCGGTGTTACATTTCGCAGGGAGAGACCCAAGCGAGCTCATCGAGGCTGTCAGTCCGTCTGCAGGGATCCCTCGGCCTGAACTCCGTCACCCCCCCGCAGTGTCGCCCTCAGCTCTGCAGGTTAGGACTAATGTAATCACAGACCCCTGCAGACGGGCCAGCACGGGAGACAGAAGCCGGGCCAGACGTACAGGTATTCTAAACTGGTTACATTAGACCAAACAGGCCATCTGTCTCCCTCTGTAATTGGACACTGTGGATTAGGAGGAGACGGCAGTGTTTCCCAGCCAAGTGGGCTAGTTACTGTTTATTTGGAATTAATTACCAAGGAGAGTGGAAACCTCACAGCTCCCTGAGAGTGAATCCAGACACTTGAGGGCCATGAGAAGAGGGAGAGCGCCAGAGCCAGCTCTATGGCAACAAAGCTGGGAGACTCGATGCCGCTGACGTCTCGTCGCGTTTGAATCTCAGATGATGACGATGATGCAGCCTGCGTGTTTGGAGCAGGAAAGACAAAAAGGCTTTTAGAGACTTCTCCAATTCGGTCACCCTAAACTAAGGCGGCAAATGAATGGGTTTCTTCAGCGGCGGTAACGGGTATCCTGGTGTGATGCCATTAGCTGCTCTCATCCTGTGGTTGCTTTCCAAGGGTCGAGTGAAAGGACAAGAGTGTGTATCTCTTAAAGCCTGTGAGAACGGAGCATCCACCCTGGCACCTCCTCCTGTGAACGGGCGGTCGAGCTCCGTCCTCCGACAGAAATCACCAGAAATGCCGCACGGACAATGTTTTGATGTGTTTGGACAAGCAGGGAAATGAATGAATCCACTCACTCCATCTCTTTAAAAGCTGCTCTTTTTATTGGATCTACTTAAAAAAAAATGTTGGTGAAGGGCTGTATCACTGCATTTTTTTCACTATGCTAAGTTTCAGTTTGCATGCAGTGAAATAAATGTACAAGTGAGACAACGCAATAAATTAGCATATAATTTACATTTGAAAAAAAAATTAGTAACAGTGTACCAACATTAATACCGAATATAAAATATACGCAACTAATCACATGATGCTTTTCATTTCTGTTGCACTTTAGGTACAGGTAATAGCAATGTGACATTCAAACATCCAAGTTCACAGCAATGAGTACCAGTTTGATTGATTTCACTTCTCTTTTTTCTGGAGGTTCCATGTCCCACAGCCAGCAGGTGACTTAGTCCAAGCGATTTCAGTTTCTCAGCATTCACTGTCCAATCCCCGCTGCTGAAACCTGCTCGACGTGGTCACGCTGAAAGTGGCTACAACAAAGTAGCAGCAGCAAAAAAAAAATTAGAAATTAGTTGTTAACAGCTTCGATGAGATCCTGGCGCACTCCTGCACGGTCTTGATTTCTCAGACTCGCAACTGTACCTCCACGACAAGTTGAGCGATGGAGACGTTTCCTCGGCTGTTTCCCTTTCATAACCCCCTGCACCAGCAGAAATGTCACCTGGGTAAAGGGATGGGCTACGACTGGGGTCGAGTGTCCATTTTGTTGGTAGCACAAACAACAATGCGCGGTTAACAATGAAAATTCCCAGTGTGAGGTAAATAAACAGATACAAACAAAACAATGACATGACCAGCATTTACCAACAGAGATATTGACAGGATACTATTTCATATTGTTTGGATCCAGCCTCACGTTTAAGCACACTGGAGAGGGTTGAATGGAAGCACCCACTTGATAGCACCAGAAGCCTGGGAAGGCCGTAACCCTCAGAGCAGAGCAGGAGGAAAAGAAGAGGTAAACACAGTACTCCACGGAATTAAAAAAGAAGAAGTAAAGAAAAAAAAAAAGAGAGTGGGGGGGGGTGAAAGCACCACTGAGTTGGCTGTTTGTGTCTTTTTTTGCAGATGATGAGAGAAAAGGGAAAAAGGATGAGGAGGTAACTTTATCTGGAGCGGGTGTTTGCTACGTGGTCTGGCAACATCTCCGCAATTAATCTGATGGCGTGAGTATATTTAGCACTGGCCCCTTTTTTAAAGGAATAGTCAGCGAATTTACTTTTTTGCCGAGGTAGACGAGAAGACCATTAGCACTCTCAGGTGTGTACCCTGCACGTAAGGCAGGAGCCGCTTTAGCTGCAGGACTGGAAACATCGAGCCTGGCAGCACGTAAACATGCAAAGACGTCGGCAAAATCTGGCTTCACAAGTTAGAAACCTTGAGACAAAGCCAGGCTCGTGACTGCGGCGTCTTTGTGAGTGGACAGACGTGAGAGTGGTATCGATCTCCTCCTTCCACTCAGGACGAAGGAGGGCAAAAAAAAAAAGCACTTTTTCCAAACTATCCCCTTTGACTCTTATCAGCGCTGAAACCGGGACAATCACCGAACAAACATCTGGTCAGAAACCCATCCAGCCTGAAGATATACAGGAAATAAAGACTCTCTGTGATCCCAGCAAACAAGCTGCTTCATAGCATGTGCTCCTTCAAAACGAATCCTTCAATAGTGAACTGAAAGCTCCTCCACGGGATGTTTAGTAAAGGCCAGTTTGGTAACAGTGTTTCATGCGGCCCAGGCACCGTCTGACAATATCTTCATACGTCTGTGGACTGACACTGGTTGAACTTTGATTTGAGTAACTAAGGCACCCGACCGGGGAAAGAAAAGATGGAATAAAAGCTCGCCTATAACCACTTGGTATTTTCTGGTCCAGGATAAACATATATAATATACAAATCCTTACACTATATAAGGGTTTAACATATCTTACAGTATGTAGTATTTTCATTCCAGCACAGAGACATTGAAATTCAATCACATTACATTCCCTTCCATGACAGTAGGCTACTATCTGACAAAAACATGATCAGAGGACAATATCTCAGCTCTGTTTGGAATTGTACAATAAATATACAGTACGCCGATGGGGTTTCTCTGTCGTATTTGAGCGGTAACTTGTAAATAATAGCATTTACATGGAAAAAAGTGCACCGAAGCCAAAAGTCTGCCTGCCAATAGCACCATCACAGTCGTCCCAACGACACGAGTCTGACACTTCCACCGTCTCCTGGTGAGGGCTCCTTCCCCTCCGTGCGTCCGTGTCCGCGGTACATCCTGTGTGAGCGATGTGTCCAGCACTTTGGATTCATAGAAACAACAAACATGGAGGAAGACTAACAATGGTATCAATAATTATTATTATAATAAAAATAACATCACCAACAAATAATCTTCTAAGTTACACTTCACAGAAGTGAAAAGGAAAAAAAAAAAAAAAGTTTGTGTCAGCGTTATGAGCTGAGCAGTGGTTTGGATTCCACCGTGATGGAGGGCAGGAGGGTCGGGTGTGATGGGCAGGAACGTCCTCACGTCTCGCCGCCTCTTTCGCCAGCAGCTCCCTTTGTCCGCCTTCCACTGGTCCAGAGTTCCGTTTTCCTGTCTCTGCCCTGTTTTCTTCTCCTCCGTCTTTCAGTGCCGTGTCAGCCTCCCTCTGTCTGCGCCGTGCGCTCTCAGCGTCAGTGTCCCTGGCAGGTCTTGCAGCACATCTGTCTGAAGTACGCTCGGCTGCAGAACTTGAACTTCAGCACCAGCGGGCAGTAGGCAACTTTGTTTACGTCTTTGCATTCTGGAGAGTAAATGAGAACGGGGTTAGTTCAACCTTTTTAGATTTTACGTTGCTTCATGAGGAAGAGGCGGAGTGCCTCTAGCCCCAATCTGTGCACGAACATATCGCACATTATATTAATAACACATTATTATCAATGTTATTATCATTGTTATCAATGAATTAGACATTTTTCAATACTGCACAGCTAAAGAGCTCCCGATGATAATTCTTCATTACACAACTGATTGAATTAACATGTCCTGGGAAGGCTGGTTGAAGAGAATGATTAATTTATTTGCCTAATTCGTGTTTTACTGCAAACAGGGCCACAGCCAGTTCGCTGCAGGTCTGACGTTGCTGACTGAAACTCCACAAAACACCATTTAAAGACCCAAACACGTTGATCATAGGTTTGTAATGTCTCCTGACATCCTGCAATCAAAACCATTTCGTAACTTTTACTGCCAACAGCTGGCAAGACTGTTTTTTTTTTTTGAGGACACTGCATTTAAAGTCCAGCAGATCCTCCTCAGGATTTCCTCCTTAACATTTCAAGTAAAGTAAAAAGAATCACAGGCACAAACTCGGTCTAACCTGCTACATCAGTGCCGGTGCATCTCCCTCGGGCCTTAACATAATAAAACTATACTTGGACGCGGAGGCTGACGCTGAGACAGATCCTGGCCTCGTTCACAAACTGGGCTGTCTGCCATCCCTACCATGCACCCTCAGATACACACACATGCAAACTGCTCGCTGGATGCCGGACAGGCAGTGCTCTAAATGCCTTATCACGATCAGAGTGTCTTCCCTTATTAGGCTTTGGCCCCTGCCTCCACAGAGCCAAATGAAACGAGACATTGCCTCACTGCTGTCCGTAAAGGAACAATTAGCCTACAGCTAATCCCATTAGCCAGCCTGTAAACGCTGCTCACGTTTTCCATTCAGCCTAATCGAAAGGCCCTTCTCCATGCATCTGAATAGCCATCCATCATGTGTAAGTGTATATGGAGGGTTGAGCTGTTTCGCTTTGACCAGGAGCCAACCTCACTGGAAAGATTAATGTAGCTGGCAAAGTGTAGAAGAGTGTGTCATCCAAGTGTGTTTAGGTCATAGTAGAACAGTGGAGATGAAGATAGAGACAGTTCAGAACCTTTCCAGCCGAGGCTGTGCGTGTACTGTAAACCGTCCGCCGAGCTGCAGGTTGAAGCCGAGACCTGCGTCTCTCTGGTGGCCGCACGCTCCCGTCACACAGACGAGTCGGTGCTGTTGAGATGTGACGGCACATGTGCTTGCGGTGCGGTGCGGTATAAATGCGTACTCTTACCGTCGCCGTTGGAAATAGGGGTGGCGTCACACTTGCTCTCGCACTGCTGCATGGTGGTGGGTCGCAGGGACTCTGCGCACTCATTCGACGGCTGCCCGGTGTATGACAGACACTGCACTGTCCTCATCTGCTGGCCCAGGCCGCACTGCGCCGAGCACTGCAACAGAAAAACACCGGGTTTGGTCCAATCAACCAATCATATGCAGATTTACAGCTAAGGTCCCTTTTGCTTTTTGACTTCGTCGCCTGGATGCCTAATTCAAACTAACCAGGTCCCAGTGTGTGAGAGAAGAGCATCCGTTCTTTCTCCACCTGTATTTTCATCTCATGCAATTTTTAATTTTGTCTTGTCGTTATAGTTCTTATTCATTATCCTTCTTATCAACTTTTTAAAATAACTTCAATCATAGAAAATAACTAGATCATTTCTTCTTCGCTGGTGGATCTCTTTGTTATGGAACAGTATTCCCTTACTTGTTGCTCTTTGGAAATGTGAACAGGAATTATAACGTTGCTATGGAATCACTGACTTATGCTGTAGGCTGCAGCTTAAATCCCCATCCCCTTTCTTTCCCCTATATTTGGCCAACTGATGATTCAGCGATGAGCGGTTCCAGTTTCTCTGGCTGCTCAGACAGATATCACGCTGTCGTTGTGATCGACAGCGTGACACTGATGGGCCCCGGCTCCTCAACACTGATTGCCTCGTCTTTTACTATGGACGTTTTACATTTCGAAGTCTCATTAATTCAACACTGTACTTCATTGGGCCCTTAACAGTACACATGTTAAGTTTCAAGGTTAAAACTAGTGGAGACTTGGTTCCACATGCAGAGTTTTCTAGGATTACTCCGTGAGATAGGTTAACTTAATTGTTTTCCTGTTGTTATATTTTGTAAGGTGCTTTATAAATACTTGCTTCACCGTATCGTCTGTGATGGCTTTGCTCCCTCAGAGAACACTTGGTTTGATGGACTTGTCTTGACAGCGCAACGAAGAGAGAAAGTGTTTTCCCAAAGTTGTACCAAACCCAGAATGTGCACCTGCATGCCTTTGTCTGACTCCTATCGATGTGCCAGTCGTCATAAAACCTTAAGATTGATTACATGGGTGGCCATTAAAGCCTTTTGCAATGGAATAAAAAAAAAAAACAGCGAGACAAAGGCAGACTATGAAAACAACTCCAGGAGGTGCCAGCGCACATTTGGCAGAACAAAAGTCTCAAATAAAGTGGATGTCCTAATAATTAATCAACTTTGGAAGCACTGAGGAATAACACACCTGTCATCCATGGCTACGCGTGTGCCCGCGCTGGAGTGTGTGATGTGAACCCAACCATCAACAAGCCGCCGCCTCCCGCTGACGAGAGAACTACCAGGCTTTCTGTCACCTTTGCTGATCCTCTTGGCTGCCTCAGATCAGCGAGCCCGCATGTCATCCCTTCCCAATTAGAGAGCCTTTATTAGGGCCCGCTGCCAGCCATGACAGATGGTGTACGTCAATGGCGTGACTTAAGTGGGATTTGAACTGGTTTTGGCCCGGGAGGCCAGGCGCTCTGTAGCTGGCAACAACCTCCTCTTTCTGATGCTTCGAGGGCCGTCCAGCGAGGGCGAAGCTTATAATTACAGCCAAAGAAGAAAAAAAAAAAAAAGCAAAAGAAGAAGAAGAAGAGGTGGATACGGGGGGAGAGGGTTTCACACACACACACACACACACACCTCTGCAGTGCATGAGAAAGTGCTGCGTAAGAGCAGACTCCAGCTGTTGCTGCGCGAGGCAGGAGTGTCGGCTCGGCGTGGCGATGAGCCCAGGCTTTGATGGACCGGGCCGAGGTTATCAGTCAGCCCGGCTTTGTTTGCGACTCTTATTGGCACTGATTGAATTGTAAAATTGTGTCTCATTGATGTTTGCGAACGCACATGTGGCCGTTACGAGGAGAAGCCAAGTCTGTGACCCAGACTCCCTGACTCTTGACCCCTGACCTGCACAACACAGCGCGCTGACACCATGACATCTCCCCCGGTGATGTATTACTCAGCCGTCCTCTAAACATCCGAGCGCACTGTTTAAAGATTCCGCGTTTGCGCTAAATTATTAAGAAATTCTGCAAAATAACAAGCCATACTTTTTGGTGGATCCAGCTTTTCCCTGACGCACGTTGTTCTGGCGTCCGCTTGCTAACATGAGTCAGCTGTGTTATAAAGTTCAACAGCTTTTGCTAAGCTCTCTAAGCCATGTCAGGGTGAACCCGAGAACGCTACTCCTCGGTCTTCCCCTAAATCGCGTTCCTGGAAGTGATAGAGGGGCCTGGTCCGAGGCAGAGATAAACTTCAAACAGCCAGGAGTATATCACTGCCACTGATCACACACTCCAGGCCTATTGGAGCACTCCAACACACACACACACACGCACGACATGGGCCTGCTTACACCCCCCCCCCCCCAAACCTCTGTGTGTCACCCTGGTGTAAATTATATTAACCATTGACCAGCACATGGAATATATCTGCGCGTCTTTGAAACATTCGAGCAATCCTTTTAAAGGATTAGCCAGCGTACTGTTGTTTGGGAAGATCACCGGGCACTGTCCTACCTGTCCCCATTCACCGGGGATCCAGCGGGGAGGAGGACACCGTCCCAGACTGCAGCGGATTCGGACTGGAGGTTTGTTGTGGCTCGGGCAGTGGGCGGGCGGGAAGGTCTTGGTCAAATCGCTGCTCTTACACAAGGCGATGCGGTGCTTATAGCCGGGGCCGCATTTAGGCGTGCACTAACCAGAGAGGAAGAGGCGTAAGGAGAAGACGAGGAAGAGCATCTCCACAGCACAGTGAGGACACAGTTTCAGGATCTTACCTCGGACCAGTCCAGCGTGACCCACTTCGGAGGGCAGGACTGGTTGTTGCAGGACTCTTGCTCGATAGGCCTGTGGGTCAGACAGTGGGTGTCCTCCAGCGTCTCCTCCTCAGCAGGCCCGATCTTCCTGATGCACAGGACTGTCCTCGTCCTTATCCCGCCATCGCACGTCTTCCCACACTCGGACCAGTCGCCAATAAACCACCTGACGGACGGTGACATGACGTCAAACAGACGGGCCGAAGATGACGGCTCAGTGCTAAAAGTCTAAAGGCAGTGTTTCGTTGTGTTGCTGTTCACAACCCATGGTTACTTCACTGCAAGGAGGATATTGATTGTTTGGAAAAAAATGGAATTTATAACACAAGGAACAGGCACTACATGTCAGGTCAAGTTCAACAAACAAGTTATTTCATTGCTTCTTGGACTGCTGCTCGTGTTCAGGCAACATCTGAGAACACAGTGCTCTGCTGACTCGAGTCGCAATCCTTCTGAAAAGATAATACATCTTCATAACCATCAGAACCAGAAACTGAAACTCACTGTTGGAGCTCCACAAATATTTAATCTGATTTAAAACATTTTCGAGAGTAACCGGGGCCCCAAGTCCAGAGATGACCCCGAGACCGTGGTGATGTGGTGGTTTAACTAATTGAACCTATTGGGAAATAGGAATGTGCAACTTATTGTTTGGCCAAACGACTTTCAATATTCCCATTCTAAATTTTATGGTGCAAATTTATTCTAGTAATTGAATCTTTAGAAAACATATAAAATCTTGATGAAAAATCTTAAAAGGTCCTAAAAGGTTTTCAAACATCTAATTGTATTTCTAGCTGAAGTTTCCCTGTCATGTTTGGCAGGGGAGGGTGGGTTAGGGTCACCCAGCTGCCACGTCACTTTTCAATGACTGTATGAGCGAACCCTTGTGACCCCCCCCCGGGCTGACACGTCACCGCCGTGTTGCTGACTCCACTCGAGTGTCACGTGCCCACTGAGCTCGCGACCTCCACAAAACAAGAACTGGTGTTGTATCATAAACCTGTCCAGACAAGGGCCGTCCAAACACATGCGGCCTGTGCGATATTACATCATCCGCAAGAATGTATACAGAATTAACAACGTGTTCAAACATCTGTTCGCTTTCATTACTCCAGCCCATAAAACTGGGGCCATTCTAAAACAATCGTGTTTACATGGCCTCCTTTTGTCTGCCTTTCCTGAGGCTGCACTAGAGCCTCGGCCTTCCTGACCAGGCACCGATGCCATGTGTGCAGTGTAACCCAACACGCACGTGCCCCTTCGCAGATTTCGAGCACTGAAACACGGAGACTGCAGAATGATTGCAGGGAAACTAATGACCGCTTACACGGCAGATTTACGATACTATCAGTTGTTTTGGCTGAGACCCAGAAGAAAGTCACTCTCAAGCATAAATAATCGTTAGATAATCTGAATCTAATTAACGCGATGGGTTTCATCCGTCTCTCTGCAGACGTGAGCGAAGGGAGTCTGGTTGTGCTTCCAGCTCCAGGGTGTACGGACATTTGGCCACCAAACCTGAGTTCATATTCCACCTGTATACGTCTATATTACCCCTCCAGGATCGGCGAGGACGCCAAAACAATCAAACACAGGTGGTCATTTTCAAGGCTCTTATTTTTGGCAAGAGGCAAACACTGAAAATAGTTAACACATGCAGTTATAAATCACTGTCCTTTTATTTTATTATTTTTCTCCCCAACGCGTTTTACAAGCAGGGCTCATTGTAGGTGAATAATATCAGAAGTCAGACGCACTTTTTAGAGGCTTCTCCTTATGAAAGCACGAACTCAGAGCTGCGAGACTCCACACTTTCCTATGGACGATGAATCAAACGTTGCACGTGTAGTGTGACGCGTGTACGTCACGTTTTAGCGACTCTAAAGCTCATTGTTTTGGTTTTTACGGCCTCAGACTTTGTTTGTTTAGTCTCCCTGCTGTCACCAACCAGACCTCCTGTCTTTCAAAAGATGAAGTCAATAAAATAGAAAAAGGCCATTCAAGTCATGCCACAAATCAAATGTTAGAGGTCTGTAGTGTTGCATGATCAAAAAAAGCGCTGCACATAGATTCACGTCATGAATGTGTGGAAATGGATGAATGGCGAAAACCGTACAGTGCAACAGAGCGACTTTAAAAACAGACCTTTTTCACCCATTTCTGACACTTAAGCAGCAAAGGAGGCGACGAATTCGTCAGCGAACGAAAGCTGTGAGTCGGTGTAAGTGTAACATACTCTGGGGGACACGGCTCAGTGTTGCAGTCCCTCTGGTTCTCCGGAGGTTTGCTGTCTGGGTCACAGTAGCTGTTCTGCACCACCGAGTTGTCGTCCAGCCTCTTGCACACCACTTCCTGCTTCTGGGAGCCTGCAGGGAGGGGGGGGGGGGGACGGATCAATAAGGCAGCAGAGGGGGGGGGGGGGGGGGGGGACGGATCAATAAGGCAGCAGAGGGCTCAGCTGATCTCGCACATGAAATCACCTCAGAAACACGGACGCCGCTTTGAGCGTCGTGTTTGAGCGGACACGGTATCGCTTTCAGTCAAATCCAGACATGTAAATTCCTGATTCTTTGCAGGATATCTTGGCAAATCACTTTCACAGAGCAGAGAGCTCTTTACTTTGGCTTCTAATGGAGGGAGCGAGGGCTACTGTATCTGTGTCACAACTCCCACTGCGTGTGTGTGCCATTGCAACTCAGAAAGGGTCTGTTTGGACCCTCGTGGGACATATCCCACAGCAGACTTGTCTAGCAACTGTAATGAGATATGGATGAGTGTGTGTGTGTGTGTGTGTGTACTATAGAATATATACCCATCTGTTCTTCCAGTGAAATACAGTTTGGAGGAGTAGTGCGAACCACGGGGTGAAGCCGTTTCAGTTGTAAGGCTGTCAGAAGGTGTTTTCCATAGATTTTATTAGCGCCGTGATATATCCAACAACACCCCATGATTAGCTGAGCTTGCCGCGTTGAACGGGAGCGTGATTAAATTACGCTTTACAGATTTAAAGCTCTGCGCGATCAGAGACACGGTCGACACAAATTAGATCATTTGGGTCAACAATGCGAAGGCATGTTTATGACGCTGGAAGGCCGCGCGTGCGCTTCCTCGCCGAAGGAATCGCTTCAGACTCCTGCCCCGGACTTGGAAATCCTTTCCTCGGGAAAAAGCCACATGCTTATTCAGTCATGCTTTTACAAAATATTACAAACCCATCCAGGCCACGCTTGACAACTGGGAAGCAACACTGTTTATTGTTACATGAAACCCATTGCTTTTGGGCTAAAAGGTTTGGTTTAGTCATTCTTGAGGCCACGGTCAGCATTTCAGTGCGGTTTGGGATTTCGAATGTTTGACTTTGGAGGACGAGCGTTCTGGAAGAGCGGCCGTATCTGTGTGCAGCGCTGGTAAACCAGAAGCTATGCGGAGCAGCTCATTCACAGAAATTACACCATATTCATTACTCTGGATAAAATATGGAAAATATACATATTGAATTTATTAGAGGGCTGAATCTCCAGGCTTATAAAGTAATGATTTTGGAAACCCATCTCAAATTATGATACTGGGTTTCAACACACTGCTCTTCAGCATTTGTGGAATTATTGGTTAGGGGAGATTTACAGAATGACACACACACACACACACACACACACATGCACAATGTGAAGTATTAAATATTTGAGAAGGTTAGAAGTATTCAAAGAGACACCCACGGCATGTTAGGGCATTCAGCACCAAACTGCTTGGAGTGCTGTTTTTCAAAAAGGCAACCGGCCACTGCAGCTCAGCAGAAGGTCGACACCGAGGAGATAGTATCCTTCCCCTCGCAGAAAAATAAACTTTGATTATGAAAACTTACACAACAGTGTTAGAAAATCAGTGTTTATGAAGAAAAGAGGCCGGGGGGGGGGGGTCATATTGTATGACATGTAACTGGCGGCGAGACCGCGCTCTGCTTAAAATAATCTGTTTTATGTTGGAATTGATTAAAAGATAAATAAAAAAGTATGTAACACGAGAACAAAATGCAGTAACTGGAATGTTTCTGTGTTTGGCTCCTGCCAGAGCTGCAGTAAGTAGCTGTTATTTAATCAAGACTCATTTAAGGCACGAGAGATCTTTAAAAAAAAAAAAAAACGGCTGAGCTTTCGCTTCTGACAAAGTCCGTTTCCATGCACCTGTTCAATGCGCTTTTTTTTTTCAAGAGTTGAAATTAAAAGTCAAAGGTCGCAGACAACTTTTACACTGCGTGGGGTCAGCGCCGGCTCACCTCCAGAGCAGGTCGCCGAGCATTCGGACCAGGGCAGGTGGTGCCAGGAGAAGCCGACCTCATTGTCGCCACTTCCTGTGCGCTGGATGGGCACGTTGAAATTGTACCGTATTCCCATGTTCTGCTCCTGAAGGAGGACCTGAGCAAAAACGAGAAGGAGAAATAATCTGGTCAATCCAGGAGGGAACGTGTTCTGCAAACGCAACACTGACTTATTATTAGACAGTTGTTACGACTGGAGTGTATGTTTAGAATTGTGTTTGACGCCATTCTTTTTTTTTTTTTAGGTGGAACCAGCCGAAGACACTGGGACTGACACAGGCTGCGCTCAGTAAATCCAAAGCAACGAGGTGAGCGATGAGGAAAATAGGAAGTTCAGAATCAGGTGTTAATCCCCTGTGGGTTTCGAGCCCTTTCGCGGCACACGTGTAAATGTGAGGCATCGTTAACGTGCAATTTATTGATCTTTATAACTGCAAATGCAGTTCACCGGGCCTCTGGCGGGCTTGCAGTACTCTGCTGGATGCAGAGCCCGAGGAAGTGAGGCAGAGCTTTGAAAGCCACAAAGAAATCGCTAGCGGTGGAGTGGCCGGTCTATTCCAAACCATGCTGTGTGGTCTGGTATTTTCAGCGTTCCTGTCAAGGCAGAAACCGCTCTCGCATCACAGCCAGAGAAATTGCTCAGTTGTCTCGCCGTCGACACGCAAACACGTCACGGAGCTCATGGCAAAAATAAGTGCTTCGATGGTTCCCAACGTGCAAACTGCCCGACAGCCCACAGCAGACACAGCGACACTGCGTTTGCACTCAGCAAAATGGACATATGAGAGAGCCTCCAACCCCAAGCCGCTGGCTGTGGGTGATCTAAGGTTAGCACCCAGGAGTGACGCGGACCCGCAGTGGACATCAGCACTGCAAACGCAGATTCATACAGAGCTGCTTCAGGTTTCCCAGGTTACAGAAGTCACGATCGTCAAGCCACCACAGTGGCTTCATGTGTTCCCAGTTAGATTTGAGAGAATATTTGAGGTTAAGTATGGACAGTGTTCTACTTTACACCGGGGAAGTAAGCTGTGTCCTTCATGTTTCGCTTTTGTAACTACGATGCAATATTTTCTGTCCAACAGCTACACTCCGAAGACACCTCGAAGCGCGGGGGTGGTGCTGGAGTCAGCTGCCATGCCAGCGTCCAGTATGGAGCGGACCCACTGTTCAGCTGAGCGCTCGCTCATTGTGGGAATCGTTGCGTTTCTCTATGTTTACTATTGCTATTTACACTATTTTAATGGTGTGACCTTGGGTCTAGGCTTTCTGTGCCGGATCAGGAGGCAGGAGACGATCTGGAGTTCAGTGCAATTCTGAAAGCGGCTCAGGCTGAGGAACCCTGTGGAAAACGCTGAGGGAAATAATGTTGGATTACCATGACGACCAGGTTTTCAGTGGTGGCTCCCAGTGCCTCTAAAGACTCCGGCTCGTCAGACGGTCTCTTATAGTGGAAAGCCGTCCCCGCGATGTCAAACTTCCTGGGCCAGTCGATGGTCCACGCTCCGTTGATGTAATAATCATCCCCTTCAGATTTCAGAGCTGGGGGATCACAGAGAGCAAGAAACACTGAAAAAGGCTGGAATCAGAAGCAGACTGGAACGGTAGCCGAGGCAACAGGTGAAGACAATCACTGGGTGTGATGTCATGGCCGTTGTTTGTCTTCATCACCATCATCATCATTTTCAGCCTCCCTGAAGCCGCTGACAACGCTCTATCCCTGGGCGCCCTGAGCAGAGACACGCTGTGTAATGAAGACATTTACGTGCACCGACACGTACAATACGTCTAATTTGGGGAGAGAAAGAAAACACACTTCAGGTGAAAGCCTGGACGAACCTCATGAATACCACTCTGTCTGGTTGTCAAAACAAAAGTTGGTCTCCAAGCACAACAGATCTGAAAATATCCACATTTCCCTGCGTTGAAATGAGGCCAAATTGGGGAGAAATGATCCAAGCGCTCTCTGGCTCTTGCGCTCCAGACTCCCCTCTGCTGCATTTGACCGAGGGAGATGAGCAAGAGTTTACTCGTCTTTAACGCATCACGGTATTGCCGAAAAATGAATTATCAGCACATCTGGATCAGACAGTGAGCGCTGTGATTTTATTCTCTGGAAACGGCGCAGCTAACGCAGGTCGTCCCCGAGCGGCGACGGGGGACTTGCGTTGTCTCGCTTGTTTTTTATTGTTTTTTTTTTTTGCTCTCACAAAAAAAAGACAAAACTGACCTAAATAGCAGACGATGCTCCAAAAGCAAAACATTATCTTTATCACCGTGGTCACAGATGAAATTCATAACAAAGTTACAAATTGTTGGAAGGGGAAAATCAGGCCCAACACAATAGCCAAAATTTCACTCTTTAAACTTTGATATATAGACATCATAGCCTCCATAATCCTGGTGGAGCAGGCAGCTGTCACCACGGCCCTATAAATCTGATGCGGCGCTGCGGTTCAAAGTGTAACTTAAGCCCTCCATCAACACCATCCGCTATGAATTCAACACGCTGTCACATGTCTCTCTCTGGCTAATGAAAAGACACAGGACTGGCCTAATTTAATCCACTCGTTTGATTGTTTTGGTTCTGATGCTGCCAGTGTTGCAAATAGTCTTTGTTTAGTCTGGAACGGGTCGGACAGGTTCGACGCCAAGACGATCCTCACACATGCAAAGATTTAGTTTTCTGTTTTTTGTTTTTTTGTTTTTTTTGTTTTTTTCCCCTTTCCCTAACAGGCGGCGTTATTGCTTCACATTAGGCAACGCGGGATTTACTGATGGCACTTTCTAATTTTCTCTTGACGAGGAAATCCCTGGAAATGTGGCTGACACAGAACGGAACACATAATATGAAACAGCTCCATGTTGCAAATTGCCAATTCATAACACTGCAGTGAATTACAGGGTCTGCTGAGGCTGATGGATAAATGATGAAACCAGAGTCTACGGAGCTGAGCGCAGTGGTGTTCTGAGCTTATTGCAGATTTTAAGGGGGGATGATGTGTTTAATATTTCCCCCAACTTGCTAGCTAATAAGCGGTATAAACGTCTGTCCCAAATTTCATGCTAATCTATCAAAAAGAACGTTTAACTGGCGGCAAAAATGTCAACTTTGACCACTGCATTGGAAGACGGGTTACTGGGTAAAATCCTCCTCTGGGGGCCATGAATATTTGCTGAGAGTTGTGAGGACTTTTTGCTTAAAGTGTCAACCTTTTCACCCTCTGACTCACTTAAACATATGAACCTACCGGTGGTTCTATACTAGACTTCAGGGGATTGTCAAGCGGGCTTTATCCTCTGGGGGCCATGAATGTTTGTACCAAATTCCATACAATAATTTCAGCTTGGACGAAAGAGGGTAAAACAGCAACATAAACATTCCTAAATCCTCACAGCCTAATTCAGATAATTCGCTGTAATTGCCTATATCATTTAATGGCATTGAGGCAGTTACTTACCAATATAATTCTTGGACATGGCAACTTCTTTGATCTCGATGTGAACCGATCCTTTCGGGATCTGAACCACCTCCATGTAACCTGAAAAAGAAGGACACTCACCATTTCTGTGGAGTTTCCCCACCCCCACAAGCCCTCCCTCTCAACCAAACCCTAACTTCCACGTGACGTGTTTGACAGCACAGGGGAAGCAGAAAGTCACATATCATTTTAGGTAGCAGCACCTATAGGATAAATTCCAAATCCCCGAAAAAGGACAAAGAAGGAGGACAGAACAATCTCCTCCTTTTTCCACACACACACACACACACACACACACAGTATTTTTAGATGGTTTACTAGCCATACCATAGAAGGAGAAATATGTTTTCTCTCTCCTGGTCTCTATAGACGACCTCAGGCCTCAGCCAACACCAGGCTCCTATCTCTCCTTCTAATTTCCTCACTCCATGATGAAATTAATGGGGAAAATATTATGTTTTGATCCATATTCTGACAACATCATTCTGAATACCCAAAAACATATGCTGTGTTGGTGAGTGACAAAAAAATCTTCCTGGCTGCTGGGATGTGCTGGATTTTAGACAAAAGCTGTTTTGACTCGAGCTGGGTGAGTGATCTAGTTTTCTTCGCGGTCATCCTCGGTCCGCAACACGTGGTCATCGAACCTAAACACGCTCTCTGCTGCTTCTTTTTCACGCTCAGTGACTCAAGAGACGCCTCAAGGCTCCTGGAGCTGCGATGAGAGAACATCTGAGCCCCTGAGCTGAGACAGCGCGTCTGGAGTCAGGTATGTTTTACCTCCTCTGGGTAAAGACTCGTTAAAGAGTCCCTCCGTGGCCTCGCAGGTGCTGCCGTCCCCTCCACACACGCGGCACCGATCTTCTTTAGCGTCAGATCCCAGGATGTTGTCGCAGCCCACGTGCTTGAGAGAGAGAGAGAGAGAGAGAGAGAGAGAGAGAGAGAGTTGTGTTATCTAACTATTGAGGGATAAACAAACACACTGTTGACGTTATTTTTTAATTGGTATTTACGGATAGTGGAAAAACGATCCCTTAATATCCTCAATAGAACCACTCTGACACTCACACTTACATCTGCGATCACTTATTACCTCGCAGGTTTTCACATGTAGATCATAAGAGGGCTCATAAAAGATGGCGGACCCAAAGTGCCGAAACTCGCCAATCCAACAGATATAAACATTGTTGACTTCAAATAAAATGTTAATGCGGAGGCTGTATGCAGTCTATTAAATATTCATCTGTGCTAACGTTGCTCCGTCGCCGCTCGATGGGAACTTCAAGAGGTTCTGATCGAAGGTAATAACTTCTCTTTTATATCTGAGCAACAACATGGACTCATCAGAGCACTGCAGGATGAAAACTACTTTTCTTAGTCGTAGTAGAAGTAGTACATTAAACAACAAAGGTACTATGAACCTAAGTATGGAAATGTATTGTATCGTAACAGTTCTTTCATAACTTTGCTGTCAAGCACTTTGTCACAGTTCCATGGATATTTTTTGATATTGGGAATGATGAAAGGCAAACACACTGTGTATAAGACACAGAGTTGACCAACAGAGAACTTGATGAACATGTTAATGAATTTCCAATTTTCTGAGCAAAACGTCTCTGGTTGCTTCTCCAGCGTGAGGACTTGCTTCATTCCAATGCTTAACATCACTGCAAAGCGAATATGCCTGTTTCAGATTACTTTTAAAAACATCCCAAAAAAAAAATGTGATTAATTGGACTAAACAGATAATCAATTCATAATATCTCAGTCTCAACAATCTGAGGATGGAGGCAATGATGAGAAAATGAATGTGCAGCATCTCTGCACTGACTTTCCAGTGCACTCCAGTCTTTTGTCTTTTGTCTCAGTGTGGTCAGTTTGTCAACCTAACACTTTGTGACAGTACACCGACGAGGATCACTGCTGTCACTGACAGCTCCTCTCTGTTCTCTTCTGGACCTCCCAGGTTCTTTTGACTCTCTATCACTATCTCCCCTCTCTCTCCCTGAGTGATTTCAAATCTCTCTCTCTCTCTTCAGCACATGTGCAGGACCTTTGGAAGTTTTAGTGTTTCTGACATCGTTCCAAGCAGACAGTGTTCCAGAGATTTATCATGTGGCAGTGAACCCGGGGAGCCAGCCCCTGAAATAAAACGACATGCTGCTTTCAGACTGGAAATAAACCTGCTATGCGCCTTTGGTAGGGAATATTCCACCACTCAGAGATCTCTTCCCATTAAAACACGCGTCGTGTTGTGTTTTTATATTAGAATCAGAGTAATGCCGCGGGCGCAGGCGGCGGACTTTCACGCCAAACAGGAATCAAATCGCACGGTCAGGTGGAAGTCAAAGCAAATGCTTAAAGTGAGGCACCGGAAAGTTATTTCAGCTGCATCGCAGAAAATCCACGAAGAACCTAATTTCTCCACAGACACACACAAACTGTGCAAAGTGATTCATGCTCGTGAAAACAAAGACAGCAGCAACTGCCAAATCCTGTTGATAAAATGCTTTTCTGCCTTGTTATTAAGTCAGCCTTTTCAAATTCATATAAAATTCATTATTCATTAAAAACAATGATTTTTGTGTTTTATTTATCAGAAAACAATCCCGGTCCAGGCTGCAGAGCCCTGATAAGAAAACACCAGTGCCAGTCCTTCGATCACAATCAGCAGCTCGAGGTCTGATTGTTCCTCACTGGAGAATGGGGCTGTGCTTTTTGTTTTTGTTTTTTTTGCAGTAATGTTTATGCGGTTACTGTCTCCCAAACTTGAGGCACAGAAAGTGAGGAAACTCGGGCTGGGCGAGCTGACACAGAAATGAAATGTCACTCCAACTTTAACTCAACAGAATATCAGTCACAAACAATCACAAGAGGCCAACGAAGATGATGTCATACTGTGTCAAGGCTGCGAGCGCAACACGGTTTTTATTGCATCTGACATGCGTTTCACATCCAAATCAATCATAATGGTGGCTTTAGTTTGGAGAGTTACTGGCATCAACATTTTGTTTTATATTCAACACATCTGCCTCATTTGCCCTCATCTCTCAGATTGAGCAGACCTAGAAATAACTTGTTCTATTTGGGGAGAAATTATCCTTTAATCCTAAACATTTGCAGTTCAGAGATCCCTTCAATTTCACCACAGGCCCCATTTGACTTGGGGGTTCAGGAAAAGAGGAAATGTTGGGGATAATAGCTTATTCCTCTTTTTGCAAAAGGACCCCTGGAACCCCTCAAGGATCCAGAGGAGTCTACTGACCCCACGATGAGAACCCCTGCTTCAATCCATGAGATAGAGACTGAAACATTCAATAAAATGTTTATACACAAATCAACCCTTCCACACAACGAATAAAGAATAAAAACTCAACATGACAGACTATTCTACATCAATGTGTGACCTGGGAATGGAACCTCAGTCACATGTTGTTGTCCACTAAGAGTAAAAGTTCCCTATCACTTATTTATAACCATGTTTCATGTCATTATTATTCATTATCTCTATGCACTGCAGTCTCAATCTTAATTTTTGCACATTATGACTGTTTTTACAATTACTGTGTTTATAATTTCTGCAATTAGCACATTTTTATTTCCATCAAGACCTGTACTACTTCTCTTGTGTGTATAGTATTTCAGTATATAGTATTTTTAGTTTGTTTCTTTTGCTGCCCTTTGCCCTTTGAGATACTGTGAATGTGTGTGTTTCCCCCCGGGGGCTAAAGTTGCTAGGCTGAAGAACAAAGAATTGACTATATTCCAACTTCAGCTTTATTTTAAAAGATATATATATCTATTATATAAGATATGTAAATACTGTACTTATCAAAGTGAATCATCAGTTTTGGGGAGGTGGCTGCATCACTCATAATCACACCAACTCTTAATTAGAAAAGTTGGTTTTAAGATTTGCTTTTTACTTTTTGCTTCTTTTACGACCTGTCACTGATCAGTTCCCCACTGAATCAATATAAATGCCGTCCGGGGGTCGGGGATCTTTGAGGCGCTGCCCCCTTACCTTACACTCTCCATTGATGCAAATGTTCAGAGAGTCCGCCTGACACCGGGTGCCATCTATGACTGCAGGGGTGCGCTCGGTGTAGAAGTTGTAGCCCTCCGCCAGGCAGTTCAGAGCACAGGGCTTGACACCACCTGGGATACACAGAACACACAGACAGCTCTCACAGTTATTGATGTTTCGGGCTTGCTCTCATACGACACCAGCCTGTCACGCAAAGACCCCAGTCCCATCCCGGGGTCAGCTCAGGCTGACACCATCCGAGACGAGACTGGCTGCCAACAACAATTACCCTGACATCCACGCGCAGTTCATCCCCTGCTGTACATGACAGCTCCCCGCCCCCAGAGATGGATTTGACAAAACAGACCCTGTTTCCATCTCTGACGGAAAACAAAAGCCATGTTTGCATGTTTCGAACTCTTATCACTTTTTCTTTGAGCTATCTGTGTTTTTAGTTAAGTGGATATTTTCCGTGATCTGCAGACATCAAGGGGAGAACTTGGGGGTGGGGGGGGGGGACAAGGCTGTGCTCCGTCGTTGCTGCCAATAACTGTGATAGTACAATTGCATTTCCACCCATTCTGGCTCAGCCAGATACGTGCTGATCCAGAATAGGCCGGAGAATGAGCTCCAGCTCTTGCCCTGGGAGATTCATGACATGAGTTGTGTCAGGACGTTGATATCCGTCCAAGATTTAAAATCTTCCAGGCTGGACCAGCAGCACATTTGACCGGAGAGGCTCTTCAGTCATGGCACAGTGTAAAGGAATCTGAAGAATCCTTTACTCATCAGAGACACCTTCGCTCTGTCAGAGTTAACTGGGAACACAGGCAGGTCACGTGTGGCACCGAAAGAATGACAGGGAAGCGAACGGAGAACCATGAAATGTTCTGGAACAAGCTTCTCACAAGCACAAACTTGATTTTGAAATAAAAAATTGGGTTAATATGCTGCACCAAAGTAGTTCAGTCATGTATGAGTTTTGGCCCCCGACACTGCAAGTGATTTTGTAAAGTTTTTATCAAAAGATTTACAAATTGCTTCCGGCGCTCACCTCCAGTGTAAGGCTTCCAGTTGTAGTACTTCCCTCGGAAAGGCAGGCTGTCGAAATCGGCGCACTGCTTCTCTCGAAAGTCCCGGGATCCTGCAGGGCACGCCTGCAGAGGGGACACGTTGACAAGAGTGAGACACTACAGCAGTTTTTTTTTTTTTTCTCTCTGCCTGTTTATGACTAATCAATGCACGTGAAATTAACGCGAACGTCTGAAAAAATGCGTACACTGCTGCCTCAAGCGCACAGATGCTTTCTTCAGTTCTGAGACCAACAAACGCTAATTTCGCTGAGTCATCGATATTTCTTCCTCCGCAAAGTCGCCTGGAAACAGTGTTTTTGTTTTCTTCTGCTGTTATGGCCATAAAACTGTTCTGAAAAAACAATTTAAGGAAGAAAAGGGAAAAAAAAAAAAAAAAAAAAAAAAAACTTGTTTAATCCCTCACATTGAACATCAATCATGCATCGCAGTGAGCCAAAGTTGCATTATCGTTACTGAGTAAACAAATGCACGAGGTCGTTCTGGTGGATTAAACATCGCAAAATGGTTTAAAGATTACAATTTTACTATTATACACAATTTAGACACAAAAACTTGTGCATGCCCTTCATGTTAAACATCCTGTGACACTGGTAAGGCCTTTTAGAATCTGTACATGCAGGCTAGCATGCTGTTACCATTTGAATAAGTGAATTATCTGCGAAGACTTCTTCTTTATTCTGGGAGGCTTTTTATTTGTAGAGACAAGACTGTTACTAACAAATGCAGAAAAGATGTCACAAGATGTCACATTTCATTTTCCGACGCTAAAACAGACTTGCTCCTCGGAATTCCTCATCGAGACCCGTGTGTTTTGCATTTGGAGGGATTGCTTTGTCTTCATGTGTGGATTTATGATGGATAACGAAGCACTTCTTTGGCTGGGTAATTAGAAACATAAACCCAGACTCGGGGAGGTAGGAGCCCGGCACAGTGCAGGCTGGTGCAGACCAACTTCTGGCTCGGGTTGTGGACTGATTTATCTGGGATGGGACTTCACTATGTGGATGTTGCTCCAGTAAGAGGGGGTAAAAAAAAGTGGAAAGAAGCATTTTATTGGTGTGAAAAGGTCCTTAGAAACCCCAAAACACTCTCCCCCAGGACAAATAAAAGCTCTCAGGTCAAAGCTGTATTTCACATGCTGAAAGTGTTCCACGCTGGAGCGGGCCACAGGGAGGCCGAGCCACTTTCATTACCACTCGAGTGTTTTTGCCAATATGGCAGCTTTAAACTTGCACATCAAACATGCGGTATGAGTCAGAAGAGACAAAAATAATATTATTACAAGTGTGTGTTGAAATGACAACACACAGCCAAATGATATTTAAATGTGCTAACCCGTGCCTAAGGGAAGGAAAAATTTAATTATCGGGGCTGCAAGTAAGAATTGTTTTCTTTTTTCAGTTAACCTGTGATTGTATCGAACGGTCCGTGGGAAAAAAAACGCCTGCTCATTTTAACATGGTCAGCCAGAGCGTGTAAATGTAAATGATTCACAGATATTTATTGGATGCATTGACTTAAACTTAAACCGATGGACGTAAATCAAAATTCAAGGATTCAAGGATTCAAGGATTTTTACGGCTCCCACACGATGAATACTAATAATTCAGGTCATCTTGTGACTGACTGACTCGGTGGTCCATTCACTTGCATCATTATCAGGTCACAGATTTAATCAGTCCATGATGAACTGAACTCTTCTACCAAATACAGCTTCACTGAGCCTTTAATGTGGCTGCAGACTCTTAGTCAGCGTCATGGCAGCACAACGCTAACCTCATGGTTAGTCGATTAGAAAAGGATCCTTCCAGAGCTGTGATGGAGCGCAGTGTTTTGGTGTAAAGCAACTTTCCACAGAACAAACACAGTAATAGTGAAACAGAAAGGGAGGCGCCATCAATCAATAGTATCTGTTGATAATAGTGAGCAGAGTGGGTAATAGATGGCAATAAAATATCAACTCTCTCTCACACACACACACAAACGCACTCCCACTTCCCTGGAAAAGGTGTGGTCAGTGTGATGAAATAGCGGTTCGGGCTGTTGTTTGTTTTCCAAAGAAAATACTCAGCGCTTGGTCTCAGCTGTTATTTTTAAGACTTGCGGTTCTAAGTCCAGCAGGACCCTAACTATTTCAATTTTCACCTAGTGAAAAAAAAAAGGCCACCTAGAAATAGTTGAACTGAGCTATGAACTTGCAGCCATGTTAAATATTTGTTTTAAGCAATGCTCCAGACCTCAGAAAAGATCCCCGAATTGCTTTTCATGAAACGCACTCTGAAATGGCCATCATCGTCCACTTAAGTGAAATGTCACAAATAATATATGAATTATAAAGTGACAAAGAGACGAATAAGACCCGGAGCCGCCGGGGGAGTATAGAATCACGGCCTTGTGCATTTTTATGATCTTCTATCCCGCGTTCCAGAAAGAAAGCATGTCAGACAGCTTAAAGGTGAATTGATGCTGCGAGCTGATCTCTGCGCTCCTTGTAGAGCCATTCCTCGGGTAACATGTTCCGCGGGAGAAACACGGAGCCGCAGGGAGGAGTTGCAGCAGTCATGCTGTGACAGGCCAAATCCATCCTGACACAGAAATGCCTCAACAAACCAGTTACCTCAGTCCTTAACAAACCGGAGCAAATCCATTTATTTTCTGTTCCTGCCATATCCATAGCCTTTACTTGTGGGTGTTATTGATGGCTATAATAAAGACAGGTCAAAGGTCAAGGGCCGGATCAGATCGCACAATATAAATTCATGGAGCATACAACTTCATATTTTTGACCAGGTCAAGAGGCCACTGACTCTGAGTCCATTAAAAAGTTGACCTCAGGCTCAGATGCCTTCAGCGTTGGTTACTGGCTTCCTACCTTACCGTGCTTCAGCAGCACATAGTCTAGATTCTTTCTGTGGTGAACTAATGCTCACATGTCATCGGGATGATGTTGAAGGTTCTAAAGGTGTTGGTATTTTTTGTTTTACATCTTCACAAGCAATCAATCGCCCAGATAATCAGATAATCCCGTAGTTTCAGTGGTCGGATGAGTTTCTGCCCATATTTAATAGCCACGATTAGACAATTTATTCTGCTGTGGTATCATATTGTTATACATAATAATATAATAAACATAGCATACATAATGATGACTTATTATACCCTATAGTTGCTGTTGCCATTCATTAGTCAACGCTAATAGAAACTTTTATCAAAAGCTCATCAAGGCTAAGTTTCAGTCTGGGGGCTGCATTCGAAGGTTGATTGTGTCACAGCAGTGGAATGGCCAACGGGCAGATCGATTGTACTCCCCGGGCCGAATGATGCATACATCTAAAACAGCGAGAGCCCTTTAGGTTGCACACTTTCTTCAGGAAACCAGGCACAGGCAGTGTAAAACAAAGAAAATAAGACACTCACGTCAGTGTTACAGGATCTGTAGCGTTTCCTCTCTCCAAGGCAGTACTTGCCTCCCCCGGACGGACTGAGAGACACAGGAGAATCGAATGAGCAGGGGAATGGAAAGTGAGAGGGCATTTTTCAGCACATCACATCGAGCGCCACAAACGCTCGAATCACGAATGATTCCTTCACAGAAACAATCTCTGGGACGCTGTGAGCACGTTAGGAAAAAGGTTTCGGGACGGCAGGTCATGAAACAGGCCTTAAAAAAATGTGTGCCAGAAGCCTGTCTGAGCATCTGTGCCAGTGATTCATTCACGAAACCCAAGCTGTCCTAGGAGCTCTGAAGTGTGACATGACATTTAGATTTGGGACGGAGTCTCGCGTGTGTAACATCAGAGCGATTCTCTGCTCAGTCCTTTTCCCCGTCCACTCTTCACATCTATTCCACTTCTTACGGGCTTGGTCTTCTGCTCTTCCCTTCTACTCATCTTTATTAGCCTCACTGCGACACAACTCCGAGACCGGCTGCTCTGGCTGTGTTTTCTCTCTTACCCTCGTCTTTGCACCGATGCCTGAGCGGTGGCGATCACCTTACACAGGTGGTCCACATTATGCCCCCCCCACCCACCCACTCCTTTCCCCTTCTGTCTGGTTCGCTCTGGCTCTTTCATGTGTCTTCCCATGATGTGTTTGACGTAATATCTAGCTTCCAACACCGAGGAATGCAAACACTGAAGACGGATAAAGATCCCAGACGAAGATGCGTGGGACAATGATTTGTCTGGTGAGGACACACAGGAGGCCTTCAGACACAATGACGCAGCTCAGCAATCTGCCGTGGAGACACAGTTGTGTCTTTAAGTCCATCTTTAACTAAACCTTGTTTCTTAATACTCATTGTCTCATTTTTAAAACTGATACGGCATAACAACCAGGCTTTTTCCTGTCCTCACATATTTGGGTTTTCTATCTATGGTCATAAATTTGCCTTGACTTAACATTTAAATGCTCATAGCACTTTAAATCTTCTCTTATCTCCCAAGACTCTCTTTAGTGTCCTACTTTAAATTCACTTTCAAGTACAGAAGATAATTATGATCCATTTGGAGCCGTGCCTGTGCCAGGTCAAAGCCTTTCTCTCTTGTAGCTCTTGTTTTGGTCTCCACCAACTTCTGGGGGAGAGACTTTTTAGCCGCTACACGTTGCACATGTTCACCATCTGTTCTGCCGCGATCTTTCAGAGATTCTCTATATTCAAGGAAAAGCAATGAGCTATGTGATGAGCAAAATCTTATTTGAAAGATTGCCTGTGGATTAGAGCGCATCAAGACAGCCAAATATTTACAGTTTTGCACCAGTGTATTGTCCGTTTCACCACAGGTTGACAGGTTGTAAGTGAAAATAAATAAAAAACGGGATGTTTACGAAAACTCTACCAAGAAGAGGGCGTGTTCATGTTCCATTACTAATGTGGTGCTAATTGTCTCTGGTAGCATCTTTACTACCACTCAGACGCACAACCACACAGCACACACATGTGCAACTCACACACACACACACACAAACACACACCTGTAGGCAGGACCTGGATGTGTGTGTTCAGCTTGCTGTGGCTTACTTTGCCTACTTACGCTGGGCTGTCACAGTGCCTCATGGAGGAGGATACACCGCCCCCACAGGTCCTGCTGCACTCCCCCCACATGGACCAGGGCCCCCAGCCTCCGTCCACACTCTGAGGCCAGGTACCGAACGTAACACACTCCCCCTGGTAACACCACTGGTTGGGAGAGAAAAAACACGGGGGGGGGGGGCTGAGTTTGGTCACTGTGCACTTAAACACTGCGGTGGAGACTCACAAGAACATGCAACACATGTCACAACACATATGTGCATCTTATGCAGTGAAAAGCAGATCGTACAAATAGGAAATAAAGACATTTCCTGGACACGCGGACATGTCCCTTTGAATTGTGCATTCCTCAGCTTTTAATAGAACGCGTCAGTATAATTACGATATAGTTACCAAACCAAGCTCTGTTCTCTTGTGCGGTGCTTCCAGTTTACTGTTGCGTGGTTTCAGAGGTCGGCGAGGGATGGAAAGCCCTCTCCGGCGTGTCAGTAGTGTTTTAAGCCCTGTGCTAAGCTGTCCACAGATCCAGAGGGAAGAGGGGATCAGAGACAGCCCTTTGTCTCTCCAACTGTGTCAGTAGGTTAAGAACCCAGAGCGACGGGGACAGTCAAGGTGAGGGCTACGTTGGGGCACTGTCCTCTTTCATAATTCCTCATTCACATCCTGAGATGCTATGTAAACAAGATTAGCTGTGGGAGAGAGGAGAGAGGACACGCAGGGGTGCACAGAAGGACAGAGGGATCAGGAAGGAAGATGAGGTCTGCTTTCTGAAACAACCTTGGAGTCTACAAAAGCTCCACTGGTCAGTTTCCGCCTGTGTCTCCCACCTACCGCTACCCCCTCCCCCATCCTCTGCTCCCCTCTCTCCCTGCTCCTGTCGGAAGGGCCTCTCTCATTACACGCTGGGTGAGAAATGGCTGACATTCATATTCCTTTGAAGCTGCCCCCGGCAGGGGCAGACAGGGTATGCCACCGGCTCTCCTAAAGCTGCTCCAAAAGCTGTTCCAAAGCCCCCCAGGCTCAACCTGGGGCCCCCTGTGTTGTCCAGGACACTGTCCGTGGGCCCCGACCCTCAAAGGCTCCACTGAGCTAATGGTAATCACGGGTGACAGCTCGTGACACTCTCCTATTCTTCCCTTTTAGACCGCGGACCATCCAGTGACAATGGCTGCCATAATCCGTGTTAAAACTGTCTCTCTAACCTGGCTGGCATCAACAGCAGGCCGATGACCTAAAGCCTGGCCTGCTTGCGTGTGTGAGTGTGTGTGTTTGGTGGCACCCACTGCATGAGTGCACACGCAGGGAACGGTGCACCCTTCCCAGAGCGGAACAGATGCAAGTTGAGGCAGTGAGGTACCACTAACCGAGGCTGATTGCCTCCACTTAGAGGAGGGGAACTGTGCTGGGTTCACACTGCATTATGTAATGCTTCAGAGTGCCACTCCACCCATATACCTCCTGTGGTATTCAGCCATGCTGAGAGTTTAGGGGTTTTTTTTGTTTTTTTTTTTTAATTATTTCAAAATAATAAAAAATCTGCTATTGTTTAAAATAGAGGTAATTTCAATAGCATTAAGGCAAGTAAGAAAACATCTGATGACGTCCCGTTGTCTCTGGATTAGCCACATGTGGAGCTTTCAAGGGAAGATCATCTGAACCATTCCTTGGGTAGGAAGCACTGCCACTGAGAAGCGTTCACAGAGGCGTCTGACACGTTCAGCTGTGATTGGCTCAGTTTAGCTGAACGCAAACAGCAGACGTGTGCCACTCACGTAATAAATACAAACACGGAAACACCAGTAAGATATGAGAAGTTGGATTAGCGATAAAGGACGAATACATTCAGAATCAGCAGAGATCACATGTGTGTGTTCCACGTCAAGACACTTCCAAAGACTGAGGCTGACATTAATCAGGATTTTTTTTTTTTTTTTTTTTTTTTTTTAGCATTTCATTGGGTCATTATTTAATCTGAGACACATCAAGTCCAATGTGACATCCATTTTGGAACCCCACTAACACCACTCAGAGGAGGTGAGCAAACATGAGTATCTCTGGTGAGCTTTAAACCATCCGACAAGGGCTTCCATGACTTACCCCTTTCTCGATGCTGCCAGTCTGGCACAGAGTCCCCTCTGCAGCCGGGATACTGTTTGTTACACAGCGGTTGCTTTTGCTAAGGCACCAGAGCTCTCTACACACTTCCTAGGAAAGAAGGCAAAAGCAAGTTGATCAGAATAAATCAATTCAGCAGACTGGAGGGTGGAGAGAGTTTATCAGTAGCCTTCTGTGATTTTCCTGTAAGTGTTTTTTTTTCCCCCCCGATCCGACAGCTAAACACTAACACCACCACATGCAGCACGGAAAGTTATTGACTGACCTCCAGATCGGCTCAGAGGACGAAAAGGAGCGGATGAGACCACATCAACTCTGCTGAGAGGCAACTAACTCGAGAGCCCATATGCTTTGGATCATCGTGCATCTTGAGCAATATGCCAGGGGTCACTGGGTGCTCTTAATGTTCTCTTATGAGAAATGAAGAGTCAGCTGGATCAACACCATGACTAACGTTTGCTCACGTTCACCTCAGGACCACACGAGACCGTGACATCAGTTCAAGAAATCCCATCTCTCCTGCTTAGGGGAAATCAAGAGTGAGCAACAGGCCTCCCAAGTCATAGATAAAGACGAGTTGTAGGCCTAACGAATATCTCCAGTATTACTGAGAGGTCTGAATAAACATCACGTCTTTATCTCCTCCTCCTCAGTCCTCAGTCTGGGGCGTAAGGAGAATCCATTTAGATTAACGAAGGAATGGTGAGTGTGTGTGTGTGTGGGGGGGGGGGGGGGGAGATAGCATTAGGATGCCCCCAAATAAATAAAACCATAAAGTGAACACATGTTACAAGGGCAGCTCTTCACAACCTTGCATTAGATTTCCCCATTAAAGCGAACATGGTTCCCTGGCGTCTGCACTTCAAAGGCTTTCACGGGACAGTGGCGCGCGGCAGAAGAGCAGGCCCATGAAGAAGAGTTATGATCGCACACGTAGATTCTGACCCCGGGGGTCAGTAAATATGCCACGGCTGCGCAACTCGCTGAGCCTCTCCAGATTAAATAAAACAGCAAACTGCCACTCTCTGGTTGCAGTGACTCCACTCGGCCAGCTGGTTTTAATAACCCGACCCACTGCTCCATCCACTATCTGGTCCCAGCTGGAAGGTCAGCGGGCCGGGCCTTGAAGAACAAGGATGCGCACCTGATTGATTTATGCATAGAGAGACTACGAGCTGGAGATAAAGAAAAAAAAAAAAAAAAAAGGGGGCAAAGGCAGGAAGTACTTTGCTAGAGGAGCCATCAAAGGTTGTTTATTTTCCATACCTTCAGCGTGCTCGGGTTTACACTCACACAGCTTTGTCTGGAAGGTTTGAGCGCACGCAGGCTTAAGGTCAAAATGAGAAGCAGGAAGAAGTCAATTATTGCTATAAATTCCGTGAATTTCCTCTCTTGATGTCCGTTCCTCTTCTCACCTCTGACTCAGTCGAGATGGGATTCAAAGTGCGTGAGACCCCTGCGCTTTAAGGATCTAGGATTTACGGCGTCCGGGGCCATATTCAGTGAAAACTCAGTGTTTTGCATGAGTGGTTCCCAACAATGTTCCCTCAGTATAAATCAGTTTATATTTAGGGTTGATTTTCCACCCTGTCCCCAAGGATAAATAAACACAGTGTAGTTTAGTGATGCGAACATTAGTGCGATGTGGTCAAAGAATGTTCAAATCATCCGGCCTGAAGTCGCAGGGATTGAGCAACATGTTTTTTAAGATAAATATAAAAACGACGTTACAACTGTTGACATTATTTATAGATATACTAGAGATAATCGGGCTAAACTTCTCTGCCTCTCCAATCACTGTTCCTCCGCGCACAAACTGTTCCGAAATAAACAAAATGCACATCTTGATCAGCAGGTTGTCTGTTCCATTCACATCACAGGGGGCACCTCTTTCTCAGATGGCTGCCTGAAACAGATCTGATTGTCTGATGAAAACCTCCAATCTAGCCCCATTGAAGCGTTGCTGGAATCCAATCCGCTCATAAATCTCATAAATGTGTGTCTTTCATGCTGATCTAAAACCACAATTATGAGCTTAGGAGCCAAAATGACAGGGCTGGATTTGGGGCCTGGTTTAATCTGCTGTCAGATATTTCTTTCAGTGAAATGAAATATCTACATGATCTCAGCTAATCACTGGCCCCACCCCCCCCACCCCCACCCCCCACTTTGCTCTTTGCTTTATATGCACAAATATTTATGTCGTGGAAAAAAAACAAAACAAACGTTATTGTTCATTAAAGTGGATGTGGATTCCTGCAGCCGCTCGTTTTACCATGTGGTCGCTGCTTTTCTTTTACTGCCTGTTTAACTTGTTGTCTCATTATCTCATTATCCAGGCAAGGGGCGAGTCATTACCATTACAGACGGGGGTCTCGTTGACTTTCATCCAACATCCCTGTCTCTTTAGGGGACGGGGGGGGTTGAGATTTAAAAGAAAAAAAAGGCTCCAGCGGTCAGACAAAATCACTCATCAAGCATGTCTTCAAACAAGAGAGAAGATAACATTTTGATTCCTGTGCTCTCTTTGTCCCAAATATCTGTGCCTCCCTCTCCTCAGCCCTGTGCTTCAGGGTGTCAAATATTTAATATTAAGGAACAATTCTGCAACTGATTAATTATATGTGACATATCCACAGAATCTGCTCTCTTTACGACAATCAAAGTAATATTGAAATCATGTTTTTCGATGAATGAAATGAAACTGGCTTTTTATTTGAACCTCACCCTCATAGGTGTCTCGATTGGAGTATGTGTCCATGTTATCAGTCCAGGTGAGAGTAAATACAGGAAATGGAAGTTTCAGGAGATTATTCAGATCACATGAGCAGCATGGATTTGCGTTTGTTGACACACTGGTCTCGAAGTCATCTCCAGTCCAGCGTGGGGGTTTCAGCGAATCAACCAAAAGCTGCAGTGAGCCGTTGAGTGGCCTTGGCTGAGTGAGGAGAGAACATGCCGAGCGGCGTGAAAGATGCTGGCTTCTTACCCCATACTTGCACTGGCGGGAGGAGGCCCCGTACTGGAAGCGACACTGCTCGTCTGCATCGTACACCTGCCCCGGGGCCACTGTTGGGTACAGGAAGTCTCGTTTCAGAGGTTCATTGTCCAGACACGTCCCCCGACCTGAGCTGTCGAAAAGACAAACCTGTAATAGGATTGTTTCTTACACAAAGGAACCTTTCTACACCAATAACCCCCCCCCCCCCCCCCCCCCCCCCCCCCCCCCCCCCCCCCCCCCCCCCCCCCCTCACCCGCCTCCTCCTCCTCCTCCTCCTCCTCCTCTCTATTAGACCCCGGCAGGTGCTGCTTGACTCATTTAATTTTTCCACCAAACTGCCGCTGTAGGAAGCTTGTCAGAGATGGAAAATGACATGTAATTCCTGTTGATATTACACATCAACACCTGCTAATCAAAGGGAGCGCTGCAGCACGGATTTTACCGGAGGGCCGGCCCGGCCCGTGGTAACGCACAAACCCTCTCTGATTGCACGGCTCGGCGCTGCGCGGCTCTGCGTGTCACTGGTGACGCGGGATCCACGCAGCCGCCAATAAAGTGACAGAGCAGGGAGAGGAAGAGAAGACTCTGGAGGGAGCTCCGGGTCATGTGTCCAGGGCCTCGGATAATGTTTAGTCTGTTTCGTCAGATAGAAATATGTGCACTCGCAAAGAACTCACACACACACGCACGCACACAGTCTGTGCTCCAGCTGCAAAAGACCCAGTCATGTGTCTTTTGGCGTGTCTGTATATTTTGGGTTAAGATGCTCGAGCTGTCTGTTGCTGTGTGCATGCTTTTCTTTTCCTCCCATCGCTGATGGGCATCCCCTCGGCTCACAGACTGAAATTCTGTGTTATCCGTTTGACCCTGTCACCTTTTCTGTGTGGGAGACCCAAATCATACGATAAGACAAGTTCCAATAGACAAACACAGATGTATTTCATTTTGATTTTCCAGCTCCTCTGCTTTCTCCCTGAGTCAGAGGATTCACTCACGGCAAAAAGATTACTACAACTATTTACTATAACACTGTGCTATTTTCCAGCTGTGGCAGCTGCAACATGCAGTGGAATTCTTCCCATCCCTCGAAAGGAAAAGTGGGCCCGGTGACAACAATAACGCAGAGCTGGACTTTGTGATTGAGCAGACCAAGACTTGGGCCCAGATTACAGGAGAGGAGACGACTGAGGACTGAAACCAAGACAACTCTGAACAGCTGCTTCAACCAAATCACATTAGCTTTAGATACACAGCGTTTATGTTTTCGTCTTTGACTTATTAATCATTACTCTCATGCTTTGTTATTAAAATGATATTGGGTTGTTTTATAATTGTAGATGCTGTGCTATGGAAAGCATCACAAACTGTAAATAAACTACGTGGCGATTTCTCCCATTTCTTTAGGACCATATCGAACCAAATAAATGAAGACATCTGACACATGCTTTGCAGTGCAGTGTAAACTTGCAGAATAAGAAAAACTGAACCGCTCCAGACTGATAGAAGCAGACTTTTTCCTCCCTTTTTCTTACATTCTTGTCTTCCTCTCAACATCCACTGATCTCGGCCACTGAATGGAATAATCCGATTTCTTGGCTCTTGCTCCTCGGAGGACCCTCTCATCACAGAGAGAGCCTCTAAGGCCCCCAGACTCCCTGTGCACTGAGGGCGAGCCTCACTATTTATTGGTTTGGAGAGAGACAAAATAGTCAAAGTTTAAACACAGAGGCTATTATTTGACACTGTCGCAAAGGCTTCCTGTCTGCCGGATTCAGCCAAATTCATTATTATGCTGAGCGGAAATATCCTTTCGCGCGCAGGAAACATGGGCATCCTCGGAACTCTGACACTGGCCGCTCTCGTGGATATTAACCGCTCTGCTCGGATTCAACCGATGACGACACAGCAGCATGATTAAACCAGACTGGGCCGAATAATTATCGTAACACGACACGTAGGCCTGTTATCACCGGAACACACGGTGTCGGAGGGTTTAACAACCTCTGACTGCCTGCCTTTTAACATTTATTGCACACTGGCATCCAGACCTGAGAGAATAAACTGTGACTGAACTGTGAGTGCATTCATAAACCATCACTAAAAAAACCCAAACAAAGCTGCGCATATTGCTCGAGCAAGACGGTGAATCTAGGCCAACACCACAGCCAAAGTTGTTTACTTGGCAAAGGGAAGCATGAGCAATATCCAAAACCCTGATTGAGGGAGAGAAAGGGAGGATAATTGGAGTTTACAGACAGAACCCTTTTGTAAGAAACATAAAAGCTAAAGGCAATAAAAAAAAAAAAACCAAAATGAAAAGACGGAGCTCGAGCAAAAAGAGCGATACAAACGGAGCGAAAACAAGCAAAGCGAAGGGCGCCGCCGCCCTGAGACGCGGCGAAGCAACTTTGTGTCCTTTTCCTTGGAGCGCGGCCTCGCTCGTCCTCGGACACTTGAGCCAGAACTGGACGGGAACCCGACGGAGCGGCAGAGAAGTGGCTCTTTGTGTCCCAGCTGGAAGCTGGCATATAATACTGTCATCTCTGTCACAAGTGCTGTTCACTAACCCTCCTTTAACAGCTTTCAGCCGGAAACATCATCTGACAACCGCAGCCGCTATTATCCGCTTTCTTGGAGGGCCTGGCTGTCCAAACACGAACGCACACACCGAGACACACAGCGGCCACGTCCCACCAATGCTTCACCGCAGGGCTCCGTATCAGGAGCTGCAAGCAGCATTTAGGTCTTTTTAATGAGCAGAGGAAGGTCCTCTACACAAACACTGAAAAGGAAGGATTTTCCCCTGTGCAGAGTTTGGAACCCTGTCTGCGTCTTCTTTGCATGGGTAAGCTTAAATATATAAACTTTATTATCAAGAGGGCAATAAAAGAGGAGACTAAAAGGGAATAATGCGCACGGCATGTTCCCTATTTCCACCATGGAAGGTGCGCAGGAGGCCAGATACATGCACGTTCATGGACGTCCCTGTTAAAAGCTTCTGAGGTACGGCTCTCTGACACTGGACTGTGACCTCTGACCTTTGACCTGTGCAGCGCAGGTAAAAGGCAAAAATGGACACATCACTGTCTCTCTCTCTCAGAATTAGGATGGTTCAGATTTCAAATCAAGATGAAATTGACCTTAATAAAGTCCTTTTCTTTTCTTTTTCAGCCTTTCCATGCGTGAAGATTGAGTAATTAGCTCTGTAGGATCTGTTCAGAGGGTTTTTTCCTCCAGATTCAGCAGCGTATCAGTTTTACATCTCGCCGGGGGTCAGACTGCGGTGGTCATTACTTTTGACTGACATCCGCGTTAAAACAATGCGATTCTGTTTGGGCACGCCGTAAACAGGAACATCAGCTGCTCCTCTGTTCTCAGACAAAGACGCTGCTGAGGGAGCGCTGGCTCTTGAATACACTGAACTGGGTGTCCTAACATCAACCAGAACTGAAATCTTTTTGGATTACAACTTAAACCACACCTGTTATGGCCGAAAAATCCAATTTAAGTCGAACTTCCTTTCAGACAGCGACGCTGCCAGCGTTTTTTAAGTCGGCAGCAGTGTCCCGGTGTGAACCTTCAGCTGTTTCCCTCTCCATAGGCTCCTGTTCGACCTCACTTGAAAGCACTTCCAGCAGCCACCACGCAGAGGATTCAATTCAGATGTATGGTGCGCGTTTGAGCGTCCACTGGAGACGTGTTTCTGGACACCTTGTCCATTTTACACACACTGCTTGTAGCTCTAATTTGTTCTCTGCCAATTCCTTAGGGAAATATTTGTCTCCTAAGCTGCTAAGTCCACTCTCATGTCCAATCTTATGTCCACTTGTACGTTCCTAGCTCTGAGCCACTTGTGTACACTGGGCTTATCGGAGCTTTTTTTCCTCCACTGTAACAGCTGTCTGATAGAATCAACACAGATGAGAGCAGTTATGGTGAATCAAAACAGTAATAATAAAACAATGAAGTAAGGCACTAAAAAACTCAAACCGAGGAATTGGATGATGTGTCTTTCTCACTGCAAGTGAGAAACACATTATCCACGCCAATTTCATCCATTGTTAGTACAAAAAATATTGATTAGATCGCCTTAAATGACACCGTGACTCACTCGGAGCTGCGTCTGGCATGTTTTTCCAATTTCTGCAGAACAACTTGGTCCCGTCCGCTGGTTCCACTGAGTCAGCGCGGCTCTTTGCAGCCGTTTACAGCCATCGTGCCGTTGCTGCGAGCGAGCCATTTCAGAGAGCTGCCGAGGAATCCTTGACCTCATTTTCTGATAGTTAAAGTAGAATAGCATGCTTCTCATTTCAGAGAACAATCCTGACCACTTTCTGATTGTTATTCCCGAACAATGAAGCCGTTTCCCAGCAGTGGCTGAGCCCTCTCAGACGAAAAAGCAAAATGCACTTTTCTAATTCACTTTGCAGCTCAGTCTGTGGAGCAGCGCGAATGAGTGCATTTAACTAGTGCTAGTTATTTCCTCTTTCCACTTGAATTAGCTTTGAAAACCTAACCGATGCTGCATAATTGCAAATCACCCATGAACTCATGATTGGTCATACAAGCACTTTTAAATAATTCAAACCACCTTTCAAACCAACCTGCTCAGGTCCTTCAACCGGTACAGCTTGAGGCAAGTTAAATTCAAGACTTTTTAATGCAATTTGAAATTAAATTAGAGACCATCGTGCCATGTCTTGCACCAAATACACCTCACACACACTGCCTGCTTCATGGCTGAAAGCGTTACCAGCTTTCTTGGTTGGTCGGCCAATTCTCTTTGAATTTCCACTTTCCCATGTTGTCCAAAGCCACATAAACGATGTGCATCGTAATTGCGAGATGTTACCACGAGAGCCACTCGGTAAATTATTTTTGAGATTTGAGATTTCCAATCATAAAATCCTAATTATCGCATGATCGCATTTTTTAAGACCTTTGACAGATTTAAGACATTTTAATGACACTTTAAAAAGGCCTTCTTTTCATTTAATTTTGAAAATGAAAATGATTCCAACAGTATGGTGCAGAACCCACATTTTCAAAGAACCATTAAAATCAACATGGGTGTCTTTTTCCAAGCAATTTCAAGACCTTCCTCGACGGCTCCTTCTCCACCCTTCGCTTCGCTCTATCTTCCCAGATAACTTTTGGATCTGATGGGAACCGACTGTTCGGGCCCAATGCCAATGTATTTTTGGTAGAATAGCTCAGAGCGCTTCAAAACAAGCCCTGCAAACTGGCACAGTACCAGCTCCACGTCGGGGTATCAGTGGCACCATCGTCGCATCCTTCATGTCCCTGAATGTCTTGAATCATTCCTGGGACTCGTTCTGCTGAGATGTCGCAGTGTCGCTCTCCCATGTCATTTCCGCACTCCAACGGTTTGTCGTCTTTGACCCGTCCGCTAAACAGCGGGGCAGTGGTTGAGTGCAGCTGGCCAACACATCACCACCAAGGACCACACGAGCTTTAGCATCACCCGCCTTGTGGTGCAGGGATGCATGGGTGGAAAGCGCCCAGCTATCATACACGGCCACAAGGAGGTCTGGCAGGAGTCGCAGTGATGACATGGATGTGAATAAGTGGGGAAGGACTTTCATATAAGTCAGGCTAGCGGGTCACCGCAAGGGCCGGCCAGTGGCAGGCGGGTTGTGAAGTGAGAGGGCTGCAGGCTGCACCTTTTTCTGTACTGCACACACACACACACACACACTTAGACATTCCCACTGGGAACAAACCATCATCCACTTACTCGAGAAAGCTGGTGATGTAGTCCTTGCTGCAGGCGGACCAGGAGAACGGGTTGGTGTTGGCTGTTATGTGCGCGGCCATCAGTTTGGCCGTCTCGTGGCCTTTGGTACCGCAGGAATTCCCAATGCCATCATGATTCATCCCAAAACTGCAACACACGAAATAAAAAAAGCTGGAATTAATGCGGCTGGGTCAGTGACCCTGTCTTTGGCAGTTTACTGCTCAGTCAAGATGGAATGAGTCCAGCGTGGTGACTGGAGGATGTCTCCCTCATTGGCCCTGGCTGTAAAGTTCGAGCTCTGTGGCACTGAAACAGCTGTGTTGAGGAGAGCCAGGGGTCAAGGGTCAAGCTCTGTCTGGAGCTCGGCAGGAACGAAAAGTTCTAATCACCACTCTGATGCCTGCTTGTCAATCACCGCCTGCAGGTCTGAGCAGGCTGCGGGGTGGGAGTCGCCACCCACTGGAGCGAGGACAGCGATGGGGTGAGGAGGGGCGGGGTTCCTTTAGATCAGCGGCTTCAACCAGAGACCAGAGTCAGAGAGAGAGAGCGAGAGAGAGAGAGAGACCCAAATGCCAAACACCTCCCATCTATGTGGTCTGTTATGAAAGCTGCCCAAGAATTTATTTCACACTGAGGGCTGAAAATAAATCATTTTAACAATTCATAAAAAAAAAAAGAAGCTTATCTGTCTGGATATCATTTGAGAGAAAATCTCAAGTTTCAGCAGGATGTCAAAGCTTACTTTTTCCGAACAGTTCAGGAGCACAAATCAGGTCTAATGTATATAACAAACCCGACCGCATCGCACAGTCTGAACCTGTTTTTCTAAGGCTGGCGTTTATGACATTTTACCCTACTCTGGAAATAAATCAGCCCGCTTGAAACCCCACTGCAGTGTGTGTTTTTTTATACATCCTCTAGAAGCAGAGACTATTTTTACAACTGCCCCACAACAGAAGCAGACATGAGACATAATAAAGGAAATCGCCATCTTGCTGAACTCTCCCGAGAGGGATATGTAGACTAATACATCATCATTATTTTGCTTTATATTCAGGAAGAAAGAGCCAGAGGTATGTAGACACTGACATTTACATGAGGAAATATGCTGAGATACAGTTCAAGTCGTCTGCTGGGGGAAAGAAGGGGCTACACGCAGGTCTGGCGAGCCCCACCAGTCGGCTATGTTTGTTTAAGAGCAATTATTGGAGCGCGCAGTCGTGAAAGCGATAAAAGGTTTTACAAGGATCTGAAGCAAAAGAGGGGGCTCTCGTTGGGAGTCGCGTGGACAAACGTCCAACGCGTTGGAGTCGAGTCAGTATCGAGTCATGAATCTGATGAATGTGGACTCCACACGTCAAAGTCCCAAAAGACTCACAGGTTGAGTTTTAACTTTACCGGCAGCGCCTTGTGACTTCACTTGGACGTCAGTGAGGCTGCACAAAGTCAAAGGGACTACACTGTCTTTGCCTATTTCTTTAACCGGCTAATATTCGTTAATAAGCACCAGACAGTTGTGAATAATGGGAAGGGCAGAACCTAAAGACAAATGTATTGGGCCAAACCAGGAACGTCTTGTCTGTTATTTTCCGCAGTGTTTCAGTGAAATAATCAAGTGTAGCAGATGTAATCATGTTCAAATTACAAATCCACAGATTGCAGTGATGTATTTGAGGCAGACTATCAGTACACGGCTCAGTTTCAGTGAGATTCAGTGTGACGAGCTCTCCTGTTTCTGTTGTACACAAATCTGACCTGTGTGAATGTGCTTCTTGTTCAAAACCCATTGGCTTTGACCCGCCACTTCCATTTCGATCAAAAAGTAGGGTCAAAATAGATTTTATACATTTATATATATATGGGGATCTCAAAAAGTCTTAAAAACTCACTTGTGGCCAATCTCGTGTGCAATGGTGAAAGCAGAACTGAGGCCGATGTCTTCATTGATGCTGCAGCTCCTCTCCGGCTCACACATTCCAGCCACTGAGGCCAAGCCTGGACAACAAAACACACACGCACACATGCCAGACAAACACACAAACACAGGGTGAGGACGTAGCATTCTTAGGAGGCACAGTCATAAAATTGGGATTCCACACATATGATGGACTTGTTTACAGCAGCGCTGAAACACAATCGGCCGCTTTACGTTCACTTTGGGGTTGTTGGAGAGTTGAGTTTGGCATCGCCAGCTAGACAGCTTTCTTTTTTGTTTTCATGATTTCTTGCAAACGACATAAAGGGCAGGAAAATGTCTAGACAAGGGTGCGATTTATTCATTTCAAATCACAGCAACGAGGGATCACCAAAACGCGAGCCAAGGAGGGGAATATAAGAACTCCCTCACCAACGCCGTGCCCCTGCAGAAATCTGTCAGAAAATGTACATGTTTTCCTCATTTTCAGAAATGGGGTTGGAGAACAAGGGAGGGGTGGGGGGGAAAGGGAGAGGAGAGGGTGTGTAAAGTTAAAACCGCTTCACAATCCAGGTGTCACAAGTCCTATTTCTCCTAAAGCCTGACAGGTCAGATAGGGAGACAGGAGGCAATCCTTCACAGATTACATCTACCGGTGACTGGAGAGTGGATCATATGACAGCCCAAAGCAGGTGTGTGTGCATCTGTTCCTGTGTGTCATCACAGGATGTCTGTAACTGTGTGAACAAAGGAGCTTTTTCCTTTCTTTGTGTCCACATAGGGATGTACTTATTTATTTTCCTGTTGAGGGCACTAGAAGACATATAAAGGGTATATAAACGTTTAAGGCACAGTATAGGGAACACTTAGCTCTTGTTGCACTCAGACAGTTTCAGTTTTCTAGGTTTTCACTTCTGCATCACTGGCAAATTCAAGTTCAACGAATGCTGATTAAGCTGAATTTAGATTTTGAATTTATCATATTTCCTGTCTAGGATGTGATTTTACGTCATCTAGTGATGCTTGGTTTGCCAGAACACAGGAGGAGAGTTAGTGAGGGACACTCAATAGGAGTATGGTGGAAAGATGCAGGAATTGATAAAAGAAAGTTTCTGAAAGTCCAGATAAAAAAGCCACAGGCTTCAAAGGAAGGACTTACACTCTAAAATGAAATCAATCAACTGCACGGATATTCACGGTGTGAACTTTCTGTCACCACTTGATAACTGAAACTATAAAAATAAAAGTCATGTTGTTTCACTTGTCTCCCATTGATATATACAGGGCACGCAGCATACAAAACCTGCAACAGGTAGAGTTGCATTAGTATTTAACGGGCAGCTTCGGCCTGCTTTGTAGTTTGGGTCGACTGACTCAAGAAACTTCTAACTCTCCCTGTGTGTTCCAATGAACTCTAGAACTTCCACGCGGAGGCCAAATGTGCTCTGATTTATTTATTTATTTTGCAATGTGTGATATTGATAATCCCGACACACCGCGACCGTGAGCAAAGAGCTAAATCACATTGAACTGGTCAGTGTCCCTGTATAGTTTGCATGAACTCTGGCTCCCTGTTAAAAGTGGCATGGCTTTTGTATCCTCTTTACTAAGAGGCTAAACAAGAATAGACTCGCAAATCAGGAGGCCACTGAAACCATTACTGCAGGGAAAGAGGGAGCCTGGAGGTAAAGAAAGGAGGAGGAGAGGGAGGGTGGCTACTCTACGATTAGTTTAAGAATGTGTGTGTTGGAGAGTGAAGTGTGTGTGTGTGCATGGGGCATAGGGTGAGCACAGACACACACAAATCGCATTGCAGGGCTTTTTTTTTTTCTCAACACCGGGCTGGACTGTGTATTATCTCCAGCCCCGTGATTACTCGGCGACCTTAAAGGCCAGCGATCTGACCTGGGAGCATGATCCCCGAGAGTGGAGAGGAGGGGAGGAGAGGAGGGATGGGGTCAGGGTGGTGTTGGTGAGACTCCGAGGAAGCCAAGCAGATGCCAGGGCAATTAAAGCGACCGGGGAATGTGACGAATGCGGTCAATCTGTCAAACCACCCCTGAAGTCACAATATTACCTTCAAGATATACTGTGGTGCCTGCAGGGCCTTTACAAAGATAAGATGTGGAGAGGAGAAGGCCAGCGTGGGTGGGAGGGGGGCAAAGAAGAGAGGGAAAGAGATGAGGAGGGGGTGGGGGGGGGGGGGTTCTCCTATTGCATGCTGTCAGCGTGGGTGGGAGGGGGGCAAAGAAGAGAGGGAAAGAGATGAGGAGGGGGTGGGGGGGGGGTTCTCCTATTGCATGCTGTCCTTTTTCCACCCCCATAACCTCCACAAGCAGCATATCACCCACTCTATCTCCCTCCTGCATACTCTAACGCTCCCTATAATTGTCCTTTTCCCCTTCATTTTCCTTTCAACTCCTCCTCTTCTTCTTTCCCTGTCACTACTCTCCTCTTTGCACACCCACCCCCCCCACCCCACCCTAAGTCTCCCTCCTTGCCCTGTGCAACACATACCTTTTCCTTTCTCTTTCTCTTCCTCAGCCCCAGTGGAAGTGTAAACACCTCAGACCAACTGAGGCTGGTGGCAGAGGAGAGAGAGAGAGAGAGAGAGAGACAGATGTGTTTTATAAATTGAGGAGGTGACCACGGCCATCTGGGACTGGCACTCCTGGCCTCAACCAACATAGGAGAGCCACCGAGGAGCTATAATAACACAAGTGAAAACATCCCTTGCCATCTGTCTGCTGTTCTTCCTAAGTGAGACTGCAAAGGCTGCAGATTACAGTTTGTCTGAGGACACGCCGAAGGTGAAAATGAAAACCTCTCCAGAGGAGGAAAAAGAAAGAGTATGAGCTCCTACACCAGGGAATCATATAGGCCGTGGCTAAGATTACCTGTTTGGCAGGAAGGCACATGTTAAAACAGTCTATAGAAACTTCAGCCTGCTTCAGTCCACTCACCCAAGGTTCCACAGGGTTTGTTCTTGTAGGTGCAGATGTCATATCTGGAAAAAAGGGGGAAAGAACAGAAATTTCATTAACTCAACATTTTTTATGTATAAAGTATTTTCTTCCACTGGCACTTTGCCGCTCCATTCTTTCCATGTTTAATCACAGTCTGACCAGATATAATCTCAACCTTTAGCATAACAATAGCATGTAATGAAAGCTGTGAAAACAGCTGGCTCGCCCCTTCCATCCATAGCATGAGCCTTTGGCAAAATGTCACAGGGCTAACACAGCAAATGTCAATGAGAATAAAGTGAGATGCTTCGGTCATGCCGTGTCCCAACTGTTAACCCCGCAACTCACACACTGGTAATCCAATAGAGCCAAGGGGAAAAAACAAGGCCTGGACACAGTGGGCCACATCGTACGTTTAAAATGAAAAGTCCAATCGTTCCTAAAGCTTTTAATCTATTAAAAACAAGGGCAAAGAAAATGTGATTTCATTCTCCTTCCTCGCACTCCTGCTTGCCATAAACTCCCGTTCCTTTCTTCCTTACTGTCCCTCTGTGTCGCGCTCTCCTTCACGTCGGCTCAGCGAGGTACAACCGTGACCTCGTTCAGGACGTCTATTTGTTTTGCTGTATTGCCATAATTTCCCCTTGGGATGGGAGACGTTCCAAACAAAGCAGAATTGCAATGCAGACTATCATATAAGCAATAGGGGCAGAGCAGGTCGTCCATTCCATGCGCTGGGGTGTCCTTGGACATGAAATGTAACCCATAATTGCCCCTGTTGTCTGGGCCAGCAGTGCCAATGAGGTGTGATGGAGAAGTGGTGAATTTAGATGCACTGTTGAAGGGGTGAATGGCAAAACTAGGACGAAGTTCACTGAGTGATCATCAAAACCAGAAAGGTCTTGTGGTGAGGAAAATTAAGCTTAGTGTGTATCTTCAGGAGAGCTGCACAGTGTTGATGGAGCAGCAGTAAATGTAGGATATACTGATTTATATTTTACATCAGTGCTTAAATTCTATTCTTCACAAATCTATCATACATGTGTCACACATCAACAACCTTTCACAACAGTGTATTTGTCCTTATTTGCCTTAAATCATTGAATGAAGAAATGGAGTCACTGTTCCGGCTCCGCTGATCACTTGTGCATGTGCCATCTTGAAATCCTACTAAACCTTTATAAATGCATTCCACCATTTAGAAGGAATGTCCGAATGCTCCTCCAGACATGGTGGTTAATAGAAACTTCCTGATGTCGACCATCAGCTATTTATACTGTCTCCAATGTTAGCATCTCTGAGCTCAGATGGTGCCTCCTCCCCACAGCTTCTTCTCTCATTATCTCTCGCCTACACTTTGCCTTGGTTTCACCATTCACCCCAGCTATATTTATTGTGAAGTTACCGACATCCCACCACAACGGAACAGTCTCGAAGCGCTGAGGTGAATTAGGGGCGTGGCTACCCAATAGCATAGAAAGCAGCTGCGGTGTTGAGGCAGAAAAAGAGTTGACACATTTAAAGTCTGTGCCATCTTCTGGCAATGAGTATGTTTGCAGTTTGGGAAATTGTATTTAGAAATTGACTATTGTTGCTAGCACATTAGCTATAACAAGGTTTTAAGGTAGTGTATGTGGCAACGTTGACATGTGTACAGCCGTGTTGTTAAACTGCTGCTGCTGTGAATTTCTTGTCGCTGTGGGTGGTGCAGGTTGGCATGTGTAGACCTGGTTTGACAGTTACCAAATTACCCTTTGTGGAGAATATGGCTCTCTTAAATATGGATGAGTAAGCTCCAAAACAGTTCCAAGCAGTGTTGGGCATCTCTGAACGAGGAGAAGAGGACCACGCTATATCGTGTCCTACAGAAGAACTAGAAACAGTTACAGCCCCTGAGATAAATCCCAAAACTGTTTGTCTGTACACACCAGTAAGCTACTAAGTCTTTGTTGCTGGTTCTTACCGAGTGAAGCTAAAACCAGTAATAAAAACATGAGCCAAAGCAGCTGGAGAACATCAGCTGACAGACAACAAGCACGAGCACACTAATGATAGAAAGGCTGTTGTGTGCGGAGCCCATGGAGGCAAACATCTTGGCTTTAGCCCATGTCAATCACAGAGAGTCATCTTCTCTTTAAACAAAAACCGGGGGGGGGGGGGTTGTACTCTTCAGTTGCTAGGTTGTGTAGCCAAAACAGTTCTGGCAACAATGAGGCCTATTCCAGGTAATGACAGAGTTTTGCTGTTTTATGGTAACACCCTGGACATAAATTGCAGCTTGACAGGTAGAGCGAGTCTGAAACAGCACATTTTATTTTCAGACCTGAGGTGTTAACTCCCATCATCTTTAACGGCTGCAGGTAAAGGGTGTGCTCACGAACTGGACGTTTGGAGGTTTCGCCCCCGCTACCTGCTGGCCACCTCCGTCGGCAGGCACACATATGACTGCACTCACAAGCCGAACCGTGACCTCGTCGCTTTTATGAGCCAACAGTACAGAAAGCAGCCTGCAACCCATTTGCTGAAAATGAGAAAATTAGTGCTACTTCCAGTGAAAGCAAAAGCTGAAAGAGCAACTCAGCAGCACCATTATCCTGGCATGCGAGGATCTGTAGTCCACATCCCGTAGGTAAGCGCCTGCACTCACCGCGTGATTAGGACAGCGTTGTCGTGATGAGCCATCCCGTTTTCAGGAATACTGTTGCCGTCGCCGTGGTGAGACAAGATGGACCTCTGCCACTTACAGAAACTGTCCAGGGACTTGTCAGCATGGTGGTTGATCTCCAAGTTGGGCTACAGATTCAAAACAAACGACACAAGCAACAATCAAATCTTTACATGTGTTTACCAATGCATTATTACATCACAATCTATAGGATCTATCAATAAATATGAAATATAAATCCTACTCATTTATATAAATGTGTGAATGTGGGAATATTTTTTAATGGAGAGTACCTGTGTACTGATCGACTGATAGCATTTGTGATAAACCATTTATGGGAGAAAAAAATCTTTCAAAGCATATGGTGGCCAACCAAAGTTCAGTTTTCCATGACAGACAAGGGCCTTTATTCCATATCACACGTCTCTCTCTCTCTCTCTCCTCATTCTCTGTCCATAACAATTGTCTGTTGTCCAATAAAGGCATCATCGAAGACAAAGTGACACTAAACTATCATGTGTTGACAACACTGACAATGCTTGAACCACTCCAGCTGCCTGAGTGGAATGATTGTGTGAGTGCAATTCTGGATGAATTATTCGAAGGAGGACTGAACTGGGATCAGAGGGAGGTTGGAGAACAAGTTTTTGGCACGGTGTAAACTTTTTTGTCTTTGATTTACGCCTATATTCAGTGCTGGTCGAGGTAAAAACCTTTTATAGCAGGAGAGAAGACACTCTATTTTTAAGATGAACTGAAATTTTATAAAAAGCTAAAGTGGAAAGTAGGAAGGGGGACAACTAGGGAAGTTGTAGTGGAGTCAGCAAAATGAAGTTTTTATTAGATTAAACTATTACAAGATGAACATGTGCTGAACTCAGCTTGCAGCTCACCAGCCGATCAGTGATCCACTCTCAGCGTAATATGTTTTGGGGCTGTATTTTCATTTGAGATCGTCCCAAGCCAGGGCTGACAGACGGGCCATGTGGATCAAAGTGCAGCTCCACTTAACATGAAAAGTCGATTTTTGGACTTGATGTTACATAAGGAGCCTCGACGACCCCCTTCAGACAAAAACAGATGCTAGACCCCTGTTTCTCTCATCACACATACATACACATGTACAGTGCATGTACAGATCCTCAGTCAATGCTCCCTGAGGGAAGATGCATCTTTTATCTTAAGCGGTGGCCATATGGTGAATAGTCTCTCCTCTCTTCCCCTCAGCCGCAGCAATCACATAAAATACCTCAGCTCAGTCACGCCAGACGTATATAACTTATACACTCGTTGCAGGTGAGGTTGCAGACGCTATATAAACAGCTGCATGGATCAGTTGATAAATGAAACTGGGAGAGGGTTTTCTCACCTGATCCTCAGTCAGAACAATCAGCCGGGTCACAATGATGTTCACAACATTTCCTAGACTGGCATCACGGTAAAGTTTGGCAACCTGACCTCCAGAAAAGAAGAAAAGACACAAAGTCAGACAAATTGTGTCCATATGTGACAACATCAAATCTTCCCTCAGGAATCACTCCTTGAGCATTCATCAGCAGTTCATTTGATAAGTGAATAATCGTTTCAGCTATTATTGAGCAAAAGCGCTTATGATGGCTTGGTCTGTCCTCTCAAATTCAAGCATTTGTCAAATGTAAGTCACACAAAAAACAAGCCGTTCCATTACATATCCACGCACTAAACTGTTGCTAGGAAACGATAACGTAACCAAAAAGTAGGATCAAACTTACAATATTCATTACAGACAAGATGTAGTGCTCAATGTCTTTGCGTCCATGGTAACCGACCATCATTTTATCGGCGACCACTAGCGTCTCCACAAAGCGCTCGGTGCTGACAGACCGTCTCTGTCTGTGGGTGCTGTTCGAGCACCCGTCATTTTGGGGAGCGGGGGACAAGGGGACAGGGGAAGTTGCGTTATACTGGCGAGGTGCACTGCTTCTATTGAGGTCTGCGGATGACAGGGAGACAATGGCAGGTTATTGTCAATAACGAGACAGCGATTTACACCCAAATGATGATGCATCATATTTGTGGGAGAGCTGGTTAGTGTGTGGGGGGGATGCACATAGAGAATCTGCCCCTTTGAACCTTGCGGCTAAAGCCTTTTGCTTTATGACCCAGATGCTCTGGGAAAAAGCTATAAGGTGCTACATGTCAGGGCATGTTAGCTTCCTGGCGATGACAGCCTTTGCTGTTTCTTATAAGACCTTGGCCCAAATACCTAAATATCCACCTGGTTCTTTTTCCAATTCGTCATATCTGAGCAGTCAGAGTATTTGGGGGCACTGGGTTGTCTATATTTCAAAATCTGAACATGATTATTGGCTCTATAAATAGGATTTGTGCTTCAGTAAAAGTCAGAGCCAAGTACTCTTTATGCAGTGAGGGGCTTTTTTATTAAAGCTGCAGGGAGACTTTCTGTAACAGGTTGAAAGGTGTCCAGGCCAGCAGCAGCTATAGCAAACAAGAGGCCCGGTTATGTCTACCAGAACCTGGGCCTAGAACCAAACCAGCACTTCCTCTAACCTGCTATGTATAGTTCTTCCTTTACGTCAGTTCCACCCACACAGAGTCAAACCCAGATGGAGGTTCACCAACCTGAAATGCCACAGCTGAACTCCTGGCTATGCTCTTGCGGTGAGGGAATGGCAGACATTTTATAAATAACATGTTGCTGTGCTTCTTCCAGGTTCCATTCGCTGGAGGTGGTGGAGGATATGTTCTTTAATGGCTCTATTAAATACTGTTCTTCCTCTGTTGTTATAACACCGTGCTTGGAAAGAAAAACCAATGAAAGAGACCGGTTACAAAAACAAGCAAACAACAGCACAGAGGTAAACAATGCTCGGAAACAAAAACAACCTGCATGTTTAGTACTTCTTGAAAAGGACTATTGAACTATTTTACACATTTGTCTGTGACTGCAAACAAACAGAACACTTAAATCACAAGTTCTATTCCAAAGTCATATTTTGTAGCGATGCTAATAACTTAAATATTACTGGGCAACCAGAAGGTGAAAGAATGACTTCGTAACGATGATGGTGAGTTTCTTGAACAAAAATGGCGATGGTGAACTGAAATGTAGGATACAGCATTGTTTAAGCAAGACTCATGAGCTTTGGCCATTCCCTGTATATATTTAGTCTGCTGCCTGATTCATGTGAAGAGAAGCTGGCGTAGCCCCCTATAATACAGATCCATCCATCTCCTCTTTCTGATGGGGCCATGTTACATATTAACACTTGTTTCATTGCCTTCCAATACCAGTATTTGTAAAAAAAAAAAAAAAAAACATCATCACACTAGCAAACAGAAACCTATTAGGGCTTCTGATACTGAGTGATGTCAAGATCCCAAACTGTGCACAACGCTGATTACATTAAAGTGCAGACACATATTTGTCCATTTTTGGTGCTCTTCGGAAAAAAGGGCAAACACTAATTCAATTTATGATGCTCGGTGTGGGTCTTGCCAACACATTTGGCTGCACGTGTTCTCCACATGATTACATTTGACAATAAGAAGCAGGGCCCTTTTTTTCCCTTCTTTAGAGTTATTCTCCGGCAAGAAGGGGTAACAGCTATTAAAATGTCTTCCAGTTCCTTGATTAGCAAAGAGAAGCTGGACAGTCACACAGTCTGAGGATAAAAGCCTGAGGACTGAACGCTTAGACGGGATAATTAGACGCCTTGTTAGTGGTGTTCGGTTTTAGTTTTGAAACGAGCACTCCGCAGTGATGTAATGCGTATGATTTGGACACATTATTTCACAGATCACAAAAGGATCAACTGGAGAAATGTGATCTGAACTACTGAGGCTTTTAAAATTAGTGCCTCAAGTGTGATCTTCGGCAGACAGACTGGAAGGGGGGGGGGAGAAAAAGCCCCGATGCAGAGCACTCAAACATCAGCGTGATGATGTGATTTCTCTACATGAGCATCACCTTGCTCCGAGCTGCCTGCAGACTCGGTGTGCCAAGTGGAAAGAGGCCAAGATCGTGTTAAGCAAACTACAATTGGTCTAATCCTTTGGCACTGCCTCTGAAAGATTGGCTGACATGAGAGCAGCACTAGCTAGGTATATATTCTGACATTAGTATTAGTGGGGGTTTGTTTGAGGTAAGTACTCTGAACTTTTTGTGGCACAAGAGGCTGCTAGACAGCGTGAGCCGATCGCATTCAATAATCATTCCGACGGCACGTCGTACTCACCAGGCCCTTGCAGTTGCTGAGCGCCACTCTGGTCGTACTGCGCTGATTTCGCAAGAATCCGACGTAGTGACAGTTATCTACCAAGTTGTGACGCCACTCCAGCCCCTCTTTGCCCCAGTACTCCACTGTGAAATGTTTCGACACCAGGTGGGGGTTGAGTGTCAGGTTTAAGTGAAAGTGCTTCCCGTAGGCTGACAGTCTGTAGAACAGCCGGGACTCTGGAGGGTCCGGGTCCAACGCCAGCACTGGTCCCATAATTGGGTCCACCGCCCCGCGTCTCCGTCGGCCCGGCCGGTGGTGCTTCACAGTGTAGCTCAGGAACTCGCCGTTTTCGTCCACCCGCACCGGGACAGTCAGCTGGTAGTGCTGCAGGTTGGACAGGAACTCCTCTTTTGCAGGAGAAAGGAAAGGAAGGAATAGAGAAGAGGGAGACGTTGTGATAATGAACATATCGTTTCAAGAAGCTCTCCCCGTCGACCGTCATACCTTGAGAGTTGTGCGAAGGCCTGTTGACGCTTTGAAATTCAGACGCGGCCATCACCACCAGGCTCAGTGTCCAAGTCAGCGTCTTCCACAAAATTTCCATAATTCAGGGAAAGATGTGACATGGGGTGGGGGTAGAGGGTGCTACAAGCGGGTTAAGAGCACTCGGCGGGTTCGATGCCACACCATAACAAGTCCATGGTTGATCTCCTTCACTTGAAAGTTCTCGTTGTGCTCGAGGGCTCATCCGAGTGTCAGATTTCTCCCGAAGGCGAGCATTTCCACATCCCACTGGCCTCTGGATTCATGTCAGCAGCTCGTAGAAAACACCCTAATCCATCAGACACAGGAACTCTCAGGTGTTGCACCAAACGGGAAGCTCTATATTGGGAACTTGTCTTGACCAATCCATCTGCATTCCTGTGAAGATAGGAAATCAATCAATGGGAGGTTAAATGATCTCCTCTCTCTCTCTCTGTGGAGCAGAGGCAAGAAGGTGATTCATTGATTTGTTGATCAACAGAAGATTCACTGGAAACGATCCTAAGATCCCGTTGATCTATTGAGACCAGAAAAATGGCACCAATTCAATGGAACACCTGTTTTTCTCACTCTTCTGAACTATTATGAACCAAATCTTCCGTCAATGAATAAACCATAACTGGTAGATGAATCAGTAATGAGACTTAGGGATACATACAATATTTATCTTCAATAGTGAGTAACACGGGAATCATTTTGTCAAAAGAAAAGCCCTAAATCTTGAGGAAAAACATGCCAATTGCATCTAAGACCAGGACAGGGAAACTCAAATGTTGAATTTACTAGCGTGCAGGTCAGTGCAGTTTTAAGGAAATAGTCACAAATGAATGAAAATCTCTCACAAAGTTCATCGTCCCTGAGCTGCAGCGTCTCGGTCCACTCATCTTTCAAATCCAACACGTGTCACTTCAACAACAAACGACCACAATCCGGTGCACTGCCGTTCAGACATTGATCACGGGAGATGACAGCTTAATGACACAGAGACCTGGATGCGATTTAACAAACCAACCAAGCCACACAAGTGCCACCGAAACGTGACAATCACACTTGAAGAGAAGCATAAATCTGACCCGGGTCGACGCGATGATCCCTAATCCTGCGCAGGTTGTGGTTTTTTTTTTTTACTCACTGACGCGGCTCGCACGCGCCCGCGACACCAGCATAAACAGACGTCAGCGGATCCGGGCGATAGCGGGATGGTGCCCGGGGAAAAGTGGACGCCTGACAGCCGCGCAGCTTCGGGCGAGCGGCGGGGTCTCGGAGACGTTCATGTCGAGCCGTGCGCGGAGCCGCAGGCGGCTCCAGACACACCAGACAGACAGCGCTACCTACTTGGCCACCCTGACCCAGACAGTTGGCCGCTGGCCCGCGTGCATTGCACCGGTGCCTCCCCAAGATGCAAGCTCCGAGAAGCGTCTGCGGACCTCAAACCGAGCGAGGGGCTGTTGCAAAAGAAAAAGGCACACACTTCCTTTGTCAGGAAGTGTCCGGGATTTTTTTTTTTTTTTTTTTTTTTTTTTGGTCTAGTTGGTGAAGTTTCAGCAGCCAGACGCGGACTGCGGGACCTGCAACGGTGCAAAAGTGACACCCTGCAGCTGGAGACTCTGCGCGTAAATGTCTCCAAAAAAAAGTTCACCAACACTGACACTGACGCGCAAAGAAGACCCTAAAGAGCGGGTCAACTGGTTTGCAAACAATGTCCGCGTCCCTGAGAGGATTTAAATGCTCACGCACGGAATCGGCCTGCCGACTGAGAAAAGTGCCCGGAAAGAAAGCGTCCTCTGCTCTGGACAGAAATGTTACCATGCTCATCTTCATACTGGCAGCTCCGGTCCAACTGTGCGGGGAGAGAGAGCCCGGGGACAGAAAAGACTGGTGAAGTTTCCGCATGCAGACGGACAGAGCTCCTCAGCTCCTCTCATCTCCTCCTGGACTCTGCCATCCTCTGTGATTCTCCCTCTCAGTCCAGCAGCAGCAGCAGCAGCAGCAGTATCTCTCACCACACACTGTCTCACACACACACACACACACCCACACACACACACACACACACACACAGTCTTTCAAGTGTTGGATCTCCTCCAGGGTCTATTTCCAGCCCATCAGTCGTCTATATAATCTAGACTTTGTGTTCTTGCTGCTGCTGCTGCTGATGGTGATGGTTGTTGTTGTTGTTGTTGTTGTTGTTGTTGTTGTTGTGCAGCAGCTGCTGGTGGTGGTGGCACAGATTGGCTTAAAAAGTTAGTTGAGGTTGCGGAGCGGGTTGTGGCACAGCAGCGGACCTGCCTCAGGGAGACGTCCAGGTTGGCTCGGGGCTGCTCCTCCTCACTGCATCTGCACTCACCGGGCATGTCCCAGTCCGGGACAGCTTCAAATTGGCAGCTTTTTTTTTTTTTTTTTTTTTTTTTTTGTTTGGGGTGTTTTTTTTTTTTTTTTTTGGGGGGGGGGTGGTGGGCGCCCCCCAGGGAGACGTCCAGGTTGGCTCGGGGCTGCTCCTCCTCACTGCATCTGCACTCACCGGGCATGTCCCAGTCCGGGACAGCTTCAAATTGGCAGCTTTTTTTTTTTTTTTTTTTTTTTTTTGCTGGGGTTGGAGGGGTTGGAGGGGTTGGAGGGTGGGTGGGGGGGTGACGTCAGTGCAGATGTGCCTCTCTCCCATCAGCTGTGCGCATGTCTATCTGTGCTGCCCTGGAATAACACTTCAACTTCAGCCCTGGAAGAAAATAACCCTGTCAGGGCATTTAGGCTACCTGACACACGAAATAACTATGTTATCCATAGGATGTAGTATAATGCAATTATATGAAAAGTACACCCCTATATTTGTTATATGCAGGCTGGCCATTAATCAAATTACCCAATCCGTCATATCTATTTGGATTATAACATTGTAATGTATTTTAAAACAATATGGAGGCTCAAACTATACAGAAAAAAATGTTACTTAAACATCATGTATCAGCAATAATAATCTACTGAGATGTTATCCAGTATGAAATAATATAGTATCAGCTGAGTGATTTACTTTAACTGCATATAATTCCAAATCCAAAATAGAATTGTGGTAAAGTTACTTAAGAGGTAAAACTGAAAACGTCTTCTACAAATAAAAGCCTTCCTACTTTCTACATGTACTCCGTTACACCTTAGTTACCTCTTGATTGTGACGTATTTCATTTAATCTTTAAAGCATCGACATTTCTCCTACTCATCTACTCAAGTATTTTCCAATTTTGCTATTTGTACATGTACTGCACTTCAGTATTTTTTAACTCAACATCAACAGCATTGGCGGATAGCACCATTTTTATGGGTGGGAGTATTCAGATTATTGTTTGGCTGGTTGAAGTAGCAATACCAAAGTGTACATATATATAGTACACATATATATATTTATACTCTGTTGTCACCAAAGACACTTTTCAAAGCAAAGGTCTCATCTCAGTGATCATCTCATGCCCACAGAGATGATACCAACCATTTATTATCAAAACAGACGATGAAATGTATACAGCAAAAATCAAAGATCAGGGAAATGACTCATCAACTTTATATTTCCTTCTTTGCCCTCACTTTGATAATCTCACGACCGCTCGGATGTATCTGGTGACCCCGTGGAGGGCCCTGACCCCTCTGATGAGAACCCCAGTACTGAACTGTTAGGACAAGTGCCACCTCAGCAGATGACACACACTATAAGAATAATCAGTCACTGCATTAGAATGAGCACGTATACTTTAGATACTTTGAGTACATTTGCCTAATCTTGTACATAAATAGAATTTCAAATGCAGGACCTTTACTTGAAATATCGACCAGGGAAGAATAAATCCTATCCCAATACATTTGTTTTTTTAAGCAGAATGCCCTCTTTCTTTTGACAATATATATTATAATATTGCTTGTAAGTTATAAATCCAACACTGGTGAACAGCAATATCCGGCCATTTAAATCTAGTGAACAGTGAGAGGAATGACAGTAAACGATCACCCGGCAACCACCAACATCAACAAGCAACAACATCAGGGGGAAATAACCTCATCTGACATTTGTTTGGCTGCCACTATGAATTTAATTAAATTAAACTGATGTCATGCTAAAACCAACAATACTACACCGCTCTGACTGACACCAACTGTGTCGTGTCTTGAAATAATCAATCACAGACCCACAGGTTGGAGAGTGTGATGTCTAAAGCAGTGGATGCACACTCCCTCAGGGGAACCTCTTTCGAAGGGTCTGCAGTAGCGCAGGCTAATGGCAGCCCCGTTCATTTCGGTGTAATTTCGCCCTCGTCTATCTTTAGTCCGTCGGAAATTGAAAATCATGCTTATTCCTGAGCTGCAGTTACAGCTGCTCATTATGTAGGGGCCTGTGTCATTACAGTCAAGCCCTCATTACTGTGGTCCCCCTGCACGGCCAGATGGTGGGGAGCAGCGCCACCGTGTGGCTGAAAGGAGCACAGCAAGATTTTGAGACGAGGACATCTTACTGTAATGATGATAAGAATTTGTTTTATACAACAAGGCTACACTACATTTAACTGTTAAGTGACCTGCCATGCACTTTCTCTCTGAAACAGGCAACTCAGTGTTTTTCTGCTGCTGTAAATCGGGTCAAGGTGCTAGTAGGGATCATATAAACTTCACATCACATAAACTACTCAGATCATTTGAATAGTAAAATAATATAAAATATCACAGTAAAATTATCACAGTGTTGCTTTTGTTCAGCAGTGGACAGCGATATGTAGAAATACTGCAGCATTAAAATAAAAAACTACCAAACATGTAGACAGTGAGCGTTATATTGTTATTATTATCTATCATACTTTATTATACTAGCATTCTAATGTTGTGGTTTGCAGCAGTTAAGCATTGGAAACATTTAAATCTCAGAATTGTACTAAAGTGTATTTATCATTCATTGTTGCCTTCTCTCTTCACACATCGTTGGATTCACTTTAAATAAAAAATACAAGGTAGACATAGGTTACAGCCTTTTTTTTTTTTTTTGCTCAAAACAGCCATTTATACTGGTCCCAGTAAACATTTACTGGTGTTAGCAATGAAATGAATCATAGAGCAATGAAATTTCTGCCGGCACTAAAATGTCATGTCATGTCATGTCATTTTCCAACCGCTTATCCGTTACCGGGTCGCGGGGGTAGCACGACTGCACCCAAATCACATTGCACCAGTAACCTGAGATCTCCTGCGTGTGGTGGCACTAAAATGTCACATGTCGTAATATCTGTTGTGAAATAAACCACATTTTTCAAAGCTTCATTCATTTTGCTCTGAAAGGGTTAGCTCTCTGCTTGAAAAAATACATCATCATTCATGGATGTATTATTCACATAATTTTCAAATGATTGAATAAAAAGCAGAAGCAGAAAGGAGAAGTACTTTTATTTACATATGAGGACATTGACAGTTCACGTTCTGTCCAAACGGGAATCAAAACTTCTTTGTGTTGGTGTGTCAATTGGGCAATTTCCACCCACCTGGGCGTGTGTGTCATAAAGCAAGGTTAGTTCATTGCTCTGTTTGAAGAGCCTGTAGTAGTTCACACTCCCCTGCCTGTTGTCCAGGAGCCTCCATCAGCTTCACCGTCCTCCACCTCAACAGCCATCTGGTAAGATTTACCTTGTAGCCTGGCCGAGAATCCTTGCGTGTTCCTTTCTCATATTGTTTGATGTCCAAAAGAGGTTTAATGTATAGTTATCTTTGTTTTCATCCCACAGAGAGAAGTTTTTATCCCGATCATGGCTGTGACCAACCAACCAGGCGCGTTCCAACACTCTGATTTCCAGACCGGCCTGTGTGACTGCTGCGATGATTGTGGAACCTGTAAGCATTTGGCATCACGAGGAGGTTTAGGACTACATAAAACATATTTTATTCTCTGTGACAGAACAGGTGACAAATGCAGTGAACAAAAAAAAAAAAAAAAATGTATTCGACAGTACCAGCAGTACCGTAAATTCCATGCAGAAGCTGTCACACTGACTCACAAATGAAGAAAATCGCCTTGCACAAGCCTCACAAGATATACATGTGCAAGCTGCATGTTCATATTGCATTGAGGAGTGCACATAATTTTTATGTAAAATATATTATTAACTGGCTTAAACATGTCCATATACTTTCCTTCTGATCACTCTGCATAGCGATGGATTTATTTGATTTTTCTGCATTTGGTTCTTGGTGAAACCCAGGCTGCTACGGTCTGTGTTGCTACATGTGCCTGGGCTGCTCCATCGCCAGTGACATGAACGAGTGCTGCTTGTGTGGTCTGGGGATGGCCATCCGCAGCGTCTACAGGACCAGATACAACATCAAGGTAAGTGGTCAGTGGAGGCCTGGAGATATGATGTTTAATGATTAACACAGGTACATATGTCCTTTGTTTCCCATGCATGGGGCCAAAGAGCCATTCGATAACACTGAGGGATAATTACCAAGAAACCTCAGAGGATTTATACTTTAGTTTGTTGCTGCTGGTGACCGAAAACAATAAAAGGGAATACAAGCATGACACAGGGCATGAGAGTATTGAGCCTTATGACTTACTGTAAGCGTAGGTGTCTCGACCACACCCTGTCCGAGGTACTCAGTACAGATAACACCTGGGTGATCATGAATGACATCAGGGCTGCACCTAAGAGAAAGCGTCTCTCTCTCTCTCTCTGTCTCTGTGTTCCTAGGGTTCACTGTGTTCCGACTTCATGGTGACCCTGTTTTGTTCCTTGTGTGCGACCTGCCAGCTGAAGAGAGACATTGACCGCAGAAAGGAACAAGGCATTTTCTGAATGGGTGAGCATGGGCTGCCAGAAACCCTCCACACATGCACCTTTGACCACGTTACGATGTTCCCATTACAGCGAGTTTTATGATGTTGATGGGAAGTCACAAGTTTCCTTTATGCCTTTTAGATGCTGAGAAGTCAACAACCTGCTGGAAAGCTTCTGATGCAGCCATTGATTAAACTGTTCTGCATTTTATGCTGGTGTTTGACTTTATGATTTTTAATCCTCTTCTGTAGGTCAAATGCAGCAGGTTAATCATTAATCAGCTGGCACATACCTCACCTGTGATCCCCCAGTCGCTTATTTCCTTAAACCAATGACTACGAAGGTATTCACATGGGAAAGACATAAAACAGAGGCGGAAAGAAAAACAGCTGATCATTTTGCCACAGCTCTTCTCTATAACTCATTGTCAGCCAACCCCACTTGAATGATCCCTAGGTTTCTTCTAGCACCAACAACAGGTCCAAATGTATTTGAAATTGATGAGGGGCACATGACATTTTTTGTGCTTGAGACAATTGTACCAACTGGTGTATCAACAGAGCTTGGTGACACACACCTTTTTTGTTTGTCAAGACTCTTCTTCAGTTCAGAAGAACTAAAATGGCACGACCAAACAATTTCTCTCACCTTTGAATTTTATTCTTTGTGCTGACATTTCATGAGGGTGGATTGAGAAGTATCCATGAGTCCTGATGTACAATGATGTTTTATCATATTAATTTAAAAACAAACATTTTTTCAACGCAAAAGCTTAAACAGGCAGACTACCTGTATCGTTTCACATCATTCTGACCGACGTGAAGATGTTTATTGAATCATATCCAAAGTCACAGCCAAAGCTTTTACAACATCTCTCCTGTAAACACGACTATTGAAGTTATTGTTCTGAAGTACTGAGAAACAACGCACTATCGTCCCATTAGGTAAAGTTAATAAAACAGCGCTCTCTGAATATTTCACTAAAAGAGAAAACCAGAAGTTTGCGTCTTGGTGGTGACGTTGTCAAGCAGGCAGATGGAACTTTGGAACAGGCAGAGGGGGGGATTATCTTTTCTTTTTTTTATAGCAGGATGGGAATGTTTACTGGGTCATCTGGGTTTCCATGGCCTGTGCAGCCCACTCAGGAGCAGCTTGACGAATCTTTTCTAGGAGGTTGTTGACTTGGAAACACAGGGACTGGATCTGTTTGTCCCATGTAGGAAGAGGTTCACGGGCTAAAAGGAAACAAGAAACAGGAAACATTAAGGGAAACAAATATTTCCATTTCATGTTCCACAGCTGATAACTTGAATGACTGCTGTAGCTTCCCTATCACCATACAGCCCATGCTTGAAAAGGCTGCTCCCTACTGGCCACAGGATTCGCAAAGGATTCGCTTTCATTACTCACTCTCAAAGTGTACGATGCCATCTATCTGGTCAATGAAGCCATTCATGCGTCCCTCCGTGATCATTTGGGAAGCAATCTTCTCAGCCTTGAGACAAAAGCAGAAAAGATTATTCATCAGTCGAATTTGTTTTAATTTTGAATCAAAATTGTTTAGTTAGTTAGCATATATTCTGTTTAGCTGTTTATCTCACCTTTGCTGGAGGGATTTCCAACAACGCGCCTAGTTCTTCAAAAGTGATGTTGTTGTAGAGTTTACTTGCAGACAGGAGGTTGTGTTCGATCACAGCTCTGTCGAGGATGCTGGAGCCTGAAGGAGGGAGAACACCTTTAAAAGCCATATGACTTTATGCTTTTCTTTTTGGTTTTAGACACAAACAACAAAGAAAAACTTTTACACATACTGGGGAGCGTCATGCAAACAATGGCAAAGCCTAAGTTGTTAGCTGCTAATTCTGTATCGCACTGGGAGAATGTTGCAACAAATATCATTCCCCTATATACATCAATTTATTCTCCATCAAGAGCCATGAAAGATTCTCTGAGAAAACAAGGGAAATATTGAAAAACAATATATATATATATATATACAAATAATACAGATTTCTGTCCTGTATGTACTTAGCTCTCCCCTGACCCAATGTGATCGACAATTCATCAATAACAATATTCATGTTATTAAGTGCAGTGTCGTTAACCCTAGCTGTTGTGTTGAAGTGTGAGGCTATTCATCTCACCATCTGCCGTGGTGGCCTTCTGGTGAGGCATCAGCATGGCTGCAAACTCCTGCAGCTGGTTTCCTCTGATGATCCGGTCCAAGTACATCTTCTCCAGGATGCCGTAGGCAGCCAGCTGTTGACACCGCTCGTCCTTAAAGAGGGTAGCTAACATACGGGAACGCTGCTGGCCTAAAAAGAAGGGGGATATACAATATTTATCTATATATGGTAGGTTGGTGGTATAATGGTAGGAACTTATTTTTTAAATGCATGAATCTAAGAGCGTGAGTCTTGGTGGTACCTGCAGAGGCCAGTATAGTGCAGTTGAGAGCATGTTTCAGTGCTTCTAGACGTTCACTCTCGTGTACAATTGATTTATAGGACAGCTCGTTGTATCTTTGTGCAGCTTCAATGAATTTCCTCCTGAAGTCTAGGACTCTTGCATAGCACACCTAAGAAACAAAACAGCATGAGCAGCTGATATTAATGACAACAGGCTTTGTTTACTCCAACGTCCTCATTAAGTTGCTTACAACAGATACAACCTGACCCCTCAAATGTTATTAACATCTTTCCTGAAGGTGTCTCCTACATGTATGAACACTTGTGATCAGCTATTACCAACCTGGACAAGAAATCTGTCTACTTCTATATCAATTTTCCTTATGTCTTCTATGTTGGAAATGCATTTGTATGTGATGGCACGAGAAAGAGTCAGAAGACGCTTAGTGTATCAGTGAGATCCTACTATGAACAAAGACTTCCCCCATTTCAGAAGAATATCATTATGTGGTTTTCATGTAGATATTATGGCAGGGAGCACAAACATGGGCACTGAGGTGAATCTGAAAGAATTAGGGTGTATTTGGGAGCTTATACATCTGCCCTGTGTGCTAACCATTTCACTCAGGACTGTTGTGAATGCCAGGTCTTAACCAGGTAAATTCGAAATCACTGAAGCGATTGTGTACCTTATAGTGTATCTGCAGCTGTTCATTAGAGGACTCATTCTGAAGCAATGAGGCTCTGTTGATGTAGGCCTCAGCCTGCACTGGATCGTCGTCCTCCAAGTAGAGACGGGCAATTTTCAAATACGTATCCAACTTATAGTCGACATTGTATTGCCTGAAGTGGGAGAGAAAGATGGTATTTAAAGCCATGGCATCTTTAAAGAGTCCAAGAAATTAATCTGTTGCTGGCTTACTTACTTCTGTCCTGTTTCCAGGGGAATACCAACTAAAACCTGGGCAGCGTTCCTCCAGTCTCCTTCCTTTTCATAAATGGTTGCTAAGTGCTGTCTGATTGAAGCTACCTGAGGACATGGATGAAAATAATTTGATTATACATTCATAACTTACACTGAAGACAAACTGAATGATTGAGGGCAAATTCTCATTAGGACTGTTAATAAAAAAGAAGGCACTCACCTGCTCCTCAAAGGAGATGACCCTTGGCTGAATCTTTTCCAAAGTGAAGTGATACACTGCTTTAGCCGTGGCATCTGGCAGACTGGGCAGATGTGTGCAGAAGTCAGTGAGCAGCTGTCTCGAGATGACAAGACTGACATTTTCATTGACCACTGCAAAAGAAAAGTACAGACTTTTAGTACTGCAAGAAATACTGTTCACATGAAAATGCACGGTGCACACTGAAGAACAAATGTGATCAAAGTTTAGACCAAAAAAGTACAGCATACTTGCTTCAACAAAAGCCTTCAAGGACTCCAGCTGATCTGCTTCTGTAAAGTGAATGGCCTTCTCCAGTATTTGTCGATATCTACAAGAGTTCACAGGTTACAAATTACTTTTGACCAAAATATCTGAATTAAAAAATTGACAATCCTTCAAAAAAACGTGTTTGGCATTTCAGAAGGAAAGAAATATAAAGTTCATACAACTGTACAGTGAATGAGCAGCATGTTGAATAAATGCAGATTATTTGTACTTATAAACTCATTTAGTTCATTTCATTTCACTTTATGACATAATATGTATCTAGATATTTGTCCCAATCCCAGGACATGTGCAAATCCACATACAGAAACAACACTGAACCAAACAACAAAACACATGTGCTACACAAACACAACACAGAGAATACAAGTTCTTGTAGCGGCTGTTTAGCCTCGACTGTGTAGCTACATGACAGTAGCTTATAATGCTAATATGCTAACATGTCACAGAGGCGTTAACAGAGAGACTGTGTGCAATGAAGGGTTAACATAACCTCTGTTCAATAAGGTAGTTTCACGCACAGTCGCAGTTTGAGTCCAGCAATGCAACTTTATTAGCCTGCCTCCATAGCTAATGCAGCTAGCTAACATTAGCCTAGCTTAGTCTGCCACAGCTAACCTCGCTGCTCCAAACAACGACGCTGATAGCTCATCTTTTAAAACAGGCGTGTGTCTCTTGCCAGCGGGTCACGCGCCGTTGTGTAACTTGTGCAACGTACTTAGCAGCGAGGTCTTTGTGGGATCCGCTTGAATTCATCAGCTGTGCAAGCTCCTGCCTCACTTCGGTCGCCATTGTCGCCTGCGAAGTGTCAACAACCAGCGACTTCCTCCGTCAAGAGGGGAGCGAGTCAGGGCGCAGCGCCGAGATCGGTCCTCCGGCCGATAGGCGCCGCCCGAGGCAATCACAGAGGACTAGGCTGGGTTGGTTAACCTTTAACTAAATAAATCAACCAATAAAAGATATACTTCAAGGTTCATTTCGGGCAATACATCAATCTATCAAATGGTATTTGTATAGTCCATACTTACATCACAACGCGTCTCATATGACTAAATTGGGAGGTACATTCATTGATTAAAAGTCGATTTTTAAATCTTTAAAAACCATGGTTAACCAGTACAATAGAACTACAATGGGGGTGATGCGATTATACGTTTGATTGATCCCTATCTGCCGTGGATTGTTCAGGTTGTAGGAGATTGATTCTGGGGGCTCCTGGAGAGATGCAATAATCCAGATAACTAGAAACAAAGACATTTGAGAATGATTCAGATTTGATTTATAGCTGGTTTGGTGATATTGTTAAAATGGCCACTGGCCCCAGCACAGATGAAACAAATGTGATCCACAGTGTAATAATACACACGGTTGTAATACACCGTGAGGTATTAAAAACAAACCGAATGAAGATTCACATTTTATTCAAGTTTTTGTGTACATGTTAAAGTTGTCTGCGCCTTTAAAGGTTACGTTCCAGTGACGTCAGACACGGAGGGCGTGGCCGGCCTGTGAAATGTCAGGGAGGAATGGCGCTCGGCGCGGTATTTTGAACAATCGCCCTTTCCTTTCCTCGCTTTATCTGGATACGTCGTCCAGCGTCCAAATCTCCGGTAAGATCGACCACCGGCTGCCCCGCCGCGGAGCCCACCCCAGTGTATCCAGTGGATGGCCGCGTACTTGAGAGCGTGTTTGAATGTTGAGGTATAATGTTGTAGCTAGCTAGCTCGGGTTAGCAAGCTCAGCAAGTTTGCTAGTACAGTTGTCCTGCCCGCTGGGCTGCTGGCTGGTTGAGGTTCGTGAGGATGATCGTGGAGAGGCTAAGTGTAGACAGCAGCACAGGGGCCGGGCTATTGCCAGCAACCGATCGCTCGTACCATTTTGAACAGAGGCAAACTTTAGTGCAAACTCACAGTTGACTGATTGAACATGAAGTGTCCGCTCACTGCAAAGTAAAAGCTTAGTTAGCTGATCATTGACAGTTGTTGTGGTGGGGCTGTGTGTAAGAGTGTGTGCGCGTGCATGTGCTGTCAGAAATGATGAAGTCACCGGGTTCGCGTTTAGTTTATTAGCTGCGAACTTGTTGTTATGTCTGTTTATTCTCTGGTCTGGGAACTGATCCTGCGTCTCACCTGAGTAAAGTGTGGGACTGACTGCATGTTTATCAATGTGCAGGCAGTATTTAGAACTAGTTAATAACCTGCAAACTTAGACCATGGCTCCCATACGACAGTTATTGGTGCCGTTGTGTGACTGTTGAGGTGCAGAAGATAGTTCAGTCCGTGTGGATACCTGGAGAACTGACAGGGGAAACATGGGAGCTAGCATTGTTTACGTTGTCAGAGTTAGTCCCGAGCTATTAGCTCCGTGTTAGCAGCGACTGCTCCCGACATCTGCTGCTGCACTGTTGCGTTTGCGGGTAAGTGTCTTTGTCCCATGCACATCATGTTAAACTGCGGCACCCCATCCTCCACAGCTTAGTGTTAGCCGGGGAGCTAACTGGGCTGATGACGAGGTAAAAATGGCGGATCTTTCGAAATCCAACCCCGGCCTGAAATAGTAACGCAGCCAACAAACACCTTGCCGTATTCCCCCCAGTCTTTCACCTAACTGGGACCAGTCGCCGCGTCGTTTTCACACGGATGGGGCGAGCACTGTTTCTGATGGTGCTTTTCACACTGGGACGTGAAAACAATAGGATCAGTTCCCCGAGAGTGTGTGTGGGGAGGGTTCATATGTGCCTTTCGGTGGATTAATGTTGAGCAGAGAGCAGCAGGACAAAGATACGCCTGTGATGATCGCTGCGGCCTAGCTCGCCCACAATCAGCTGTCAGCTCCTGTCACACTCACCCCATCTGAGACCCGTCTCACCAAACTACTGAAAAACCCTATTCGCAGGTATTTCCGGCCACATATAAGTGCCTCCAATATTTGTTTATTTTTGCGAACATCCTGGATGCGTGTTTATTTCTGTTAATCGTTTACAGCAACGCATCTGACATGGCCAAATCCGTAGTGCACCGTTTATTTTGTTTTATTATGTTTCTTCTCTCTGTAGTGAAACTAGCACATCCTAATATTATTCAATGCAGCTGGCCTGACATAATCTCTGTTATGTGCAGCCATTTGATTATCATTGGGGCATAATACAATAATTACATATTAGCTGAATGGGGTTATATTGGTATTGGAACAAATGTCAGCTGATAAATTACCTGAATTGCAATTTTATTTTGAAAAGTCCTGTTATCATTAATCTTCTCCTCACAATTCCAAAAAGAAATGGCATGTAGAAAACTATAGAAAGGGGGAAGAAAAGAAGAGAATAGAATCAAAATACATCCTTAGCGTACCAGAAACCTAACGTCAGCTGATATACTGTATCTGTCAGGTTTGTTGACTGTAGAGGTTGTGATGTGTTGAATTCGGCTGCATTATATTTAGTTTTATTTATATACACTCAAAGACAAATAGGTAAAAATACTTCTAAATGTACAATACCACTAACCATAAAACTATGACTCAAGTAATAGACATAAACTTACGCATTTCTATCAACGTCCACAAAAACTGATCATGAAAAAGGTCTTGAACGGTTGAACGCCCAGGTCTCATTACTGCAGTTTAACAAAACAACGTGCATCACTGTTTTGTTTTGTTTTTTTTCCATATTACAGTAACAGAGAGCTGACACGTTCCAAGGATGGATGTGGTGTCGCCAGAGCTCAACAGCCTCCTGCCTGATGAGATCATGGACACTGAGGCTATAGAGGATGTCCCTCACACACAACAAGCCAGTGACGACACTTCGGTCCCAATGGAAACAGATACGCCCATGGCCGCAGAGAACTTTGGCCTGTGTTCAGGTGCTGCTTCAGTACGTCACAATCAGGCTCTGACCACCACCACCACCACCACAGACTCTACGCTCAGCATCATTTCTGGGGGTCAAATTCCTGTCTCAATTTCAAGCTCATCGTCGTCCCTTCTTACCCTCAAATCATCCCTGTCTACAACCACAACCACCACCAAAACTACAGACTGCGTGACTGTAACGGCAACTGAGTGCAGTGTGTCCACGGGTGGGTTAACGAAGCTCACAGCCCCGTTTACCATCTCTCCTGCGAACCACCAGATCATTCTCAACAAGGTGGCCTCGTCTCAGGCCACGGAAGCAGCAAAGACTGCAGGCACGTCACCCCAGATCATCAAGCAGGATGGACAAAAACTGTTGGTTACAGCAATAGGAAAGTCGGGGCAACCAATTGTGCTGCAGCTACCCCACACAGGCAGCAAGCCCGGGGTTTTACAGACTTCAGGAGACACCAAGTCTCAAGCGCCTCAGTTTAAAGTGGTGACCATTGGTGGGAGACCAGAGCTGAAGCCGATGCTGGGCAGTCCAAGCAACCAGTTGACCACGTTACAGGCTCAGCAGCTGAAGGTAACGCTGAGTATTTTATTAAAAGTTTAAATTGTTGTTGGTTCATATTATCGGACTGATTAATATTGTTGTGGGGTGAGGTTATATGACTGTAAGTCAGCAATGCAGGAAACAACGTAGCTGTCAATCAATCAGCCGCTGTCATTTATTTGAGCAATCTTCATTCTTATTCACAGTAATCTGTTAGGAGACTGGTGGTCTGATGCGTCATCCTATCTTTACCTGGCTGTAGCTTCACTTCACAAGCTGAAGAAAAGAGATAGTCTGCCATTATGCTAAAGGAATGAAGCACAAATTATTTTTGATTATCTCCACAGATTGCGAAGAAAACACCGACGTCCTCTGCGGCGCCGATCAAGTTCATCATCACGAAAACAGTCAATAGCAAAGTCCTCAGTCCTCAGACGTCAGTGCCTCCTGTTATTGCTGGTAAGTCTTCAACACTTTTTTTTTTTTTACTGTAGTCTCTACTACAGTTATCAAGACACATTGGCTTCGCTTAGATTTCTTGAATCGTTTAATAATCGTTTTTCACAGGACGGGTCTTGACACAGAATTCCTCAGTGATGCCTTCGAGGACCATCACGCTCACTGAAACCCACAACCCTAGTATACAGAGCATCCCTGGCAAAAAGATTGCTATTTCACCCCTTAAGACTCCCAGCAAGGTAAAACTCTGCACCTTTTCTCATTTTCATAATAACTGGTTCTCTATTTCTGTGAAGAAGCTGCGGTTTTATTGAACATTTCCAGCAACACGTTCCACAAACTTCCACTGCAGCTGAAAAGAGAACAGATTTTTGATTTTATTGAAGCAGTAAGAGCTCAAGCGTGATTAATAAACAAAACATGCACTGCCGCATGAAACTGACACGCCTACATGGAATACAGCAGCCATTAACGTTACTGTGTGTCAAGTATATTTTGTGTCGTTGAAGTTATCTAATTTCATTCGATGAACAGTTGTACAGATAATATTCCTCTCGTCTCTCACCAGGTCACTGTTGTATCTGTGGCTTCACCAACCTCCAACTCCTCTCAGAAGTCGGTAGCGTTGCCTGTCAACGTAGCGCTTGGCCAGCAGATCCTGACAGTCCAACAGTCCACGGCTAGCTCCCCAGTCAAGGTGGCCACCAGCCAAGCCACTGTGCAGGTAACAGCATGACGCGCAGGTTGAGCGTGTCTGTTTTCTGAGACGCTACGTTGTAAAAGTCAATATGGTGAGTGGTGTTTATCCCTTTGCCATCCATACTTGAACGTCCCTTTGTTAATGTGCAGAATCTTAAAACAGTGCAGTCTGTGGCTGTGGGAGGAGTCGGTGGCTCCCAGTTCAAAACCATCATCCCGCTGGCCACCCAGCCCAACATGCAGCAGATCCAGGTGTCAGGGAGCCGGTTTCACTACGTCCGCCTCGTCACGGCGACCACGGCAGGCAGCACGGGACAAGCCAGTGGCCCCAGCACCAGCTCCATACCAACAGGTGACTTATGCCCAGAACGATTCACAGTTAAGGTGACAGTTATTGTTGTTGGACCGGTTTGAAGCTCCCTGGAAGCAACTCATGACACTTTACATCCCACAGCTAAACCTATGGTGGTCAATACAGGAACAGTAAGGATGTCTGTCCCTATTGTCCCAGCACAGACCATTAAACAGGTACCACTGGCTTTCTGTACAAACATGTTTACGCTCAGACTCTCTGTGAAATCTCCCCTGACCTTCTTGAATGCACTATCCTCCCTTTAGGTGGCACCTAAGCCCTTGACATCAGCAGCACAAGTGGTAACCACCACTCAGACCCAGCAACGCCTGATCATGCCTGCAACTCCACTACCCCAGATCCAGCCCAACTTTACCAACCTCCCTCCAGGCACCGTCCTGGCACCAGGTCCCGGGGGCGGGAACATGGGCTATGCAGTCGTGCCAGCACAATATGTTACACAGGTTTGTCGGGATATCGGTGCCGTTCATGTTAATAAGCACTTCTCCTGGATAGGCACGTGCTGAGCCCTTTCTGTTGCGTTTCCTGCTCTTGCAGCTCCAGCAGTCTCCCTTTGTGACCCTCGCCAGCAGCTCTGGTTTCCCGGCATCCACTGGGATCCAGACTCAGGCCAGACTGCCGCTTAACGGGTGAGAAGGGACAAAACAAAGCGCGATGATTTAACAACAGCTTAAGTATGTTTTCACCAGAATAGAATATAAAAGTCACAACAAACTAAAATAGCCATGAAAAGCATCAGAGGTGCGACACACACCCTCGGTGCGCTAAATGTGTATCACATGAAAGACTGCGGTGTGCGTCATATTCTGATTTATCACCGTTTCATCATTAACAGAATCCTATTTCACACTGTTCATAATAAAAAAAACTAAACTTAAAGTTAAACCACAAAGTTAATTTTTATTTTGTATTATTTTAAAAATGATTTCTGAGGTGATGGCTTAACATTTTTTTGATTCTAATCCAAGCCATGCTTCTCATTGGCCCACAGCTTGTCAACGGCAGAAGCGACGTCGAGACCAAGGAAACCATGCAACTGCACCAAGTCACAGTGTCTTAAACTGTAAGAACAACTTTTCCTGGGTTTGTCTGACAAAAGGTGGAAATGAAGTTAGACACTATGAATGTTGGTGAAAACCATAATCTTACAAATGTTTCTGATTCCCCTCATGTTGGCTGTAAAGTCTTAGTTTTATGACGTAAAGCTCTGTCTTTCTCCAGATACTGCGACTGCTTTGCAAACGGAGAGTTTTGCAATAACTGCAACTGCAACAACTGCTTCAACAACCTGGAGCATGAAACCGAGCGTCTCAAAGCTATAAAGGTATGGACCAAGTTCAGCTTATCAGCTCTTTGATTGAAGTTTCTCCACCTCAGACATATGAATTCATGTTTGATTGGGAATATTTGCTTTCACAGACATGTCTGGACCGGAATCCAGAAGCCTTCAAACCTAAAATTGGTAAAGGTAAAGAGGGAGAGTCCGACCGTCGGCACAGCAAAGGCTGCAACTGCAAGCGATCGGGCTGCTTGAAGAACTACTGCGAGTGCTACGAAGTCAGTTTCCGTCACTTTATTTCCTTTTTCTTCTTATTGACTACATTCCACACCATTATTTACATTTGTTCCTTTCTTGTCGTTACAACTTTTCAGGCGAAGATCATGTGCTCGTCCATCTGCAAATGCATCGGCTGCAAGAACTTTGAGGAGAGCCCGGAGAGGAAGACGCTGATGCATTTGGCGGACGCAGCAGAAGTGAGAGTACAGCAGCAGACCGCGGCCAAGACCAAGCTGTCGTCGCAGATCTCAGACCTGCTCATGAGGACCACACCTGTTATTTCAAGCGGGGGCGGGAGGTAACGCCACGTTTGACTTCAAAAACAACAATGAATTACAGGAGCTCAATGCAGAAAAATATTCTACTGTCGTTAAAACGATGACGACAGACCTTATTCTGAATACAGGAGTTTACAGGAGTAACTAATAGAATATTATATTTACATGTGACAGAGCCTGGTCTGATATAATGCGATATATACATGTCTACATAACATGCCTTGGGTCTGAGTACTCCATGTATTTGATTATTGTTCATCCTCAGTATGGTATCATTTAGGTTAAGGTCATGAGAAAATGCTGTTACCACGGCAACATCTTGTGTCATTCCCCTTACTGTCAGGATATTGCTGTCCATGTAAACAAAGCCACTGTGAGAAATCCAACTGTTGTCTATTGCACAGGAGCAGTTAGTGTCTCACTGCAGTGTAAGTCAGGCCTGTTTATTTTCTTTGTTACTGGTCATGCCAAGCGTCAATGAGGCGGCTCTGTGAAAAACAAGACAATGAACTTTCATCACCCTCAAGTGCATTAGAAGGAAGGAGAGAGGTGGTTGAGGAAGTACATCTGTTCACAGCTAGGCAAAAAAATTGCTGAGCAAACCAAAAAACTAGTTTGATTTCATGAAAGGGAGTCAGGTACCCATATGTCTTACCTACTGTAACACCTCACACACTCCTCTCTTTCAGTGTCCCTCACACAGAATCCGTCTCCTAACTATCCTAATCCACTCACTGGATGGAAGAATGGTGTATTGTCTTTTCATGGCCTTGTCTTTTTTTTTTTTTCTCCCCCTAGGCTTCCATACACGTTTGTAACAAAGGAGGTGCTCGAGGCAACGTGCGAGTGTCTGCTGGAACAGGCCAGAATGGCAGAACAGACTCACCAGCCTCAGGCTGAAGCAGAGCGGGTGATCCTGGAGGAGTTCGGACACTGCCTCATGAGGATAATAAGCTCTGCTGGGAAGGCAAAAGCAGACTGCGCATCCATCAACTGCTAGGCAGAGCCCTCTAACCTGCCATGGCTACAGGAGCTGGGAGGCACAGATTACTCTGCACTCTGTCTCGGACCCCTGGAGTTTTGCTCCTGCAGGGAAACAGGTTCTCGCCCTCATCGGGAGGCAGAACAATGGCCTGAAATTAAAAGGATTCCCCTGCCTGGGCCGAGCTAAGGCCAGCTGGAATAATAAACACGGTTGTTTGCACTTCTCACAGTGAAGAACAAATGGACGCCGCATTTGGTGGATCTGCCTTCAGAACTCTTGATCAGAAATGACTGAGAGAGGAAGTACCGAACATGACTAAACATCTCCTCACTTGATTTTTCCTACAGGGCCCTTTTGTATCTGTGTTCTCCACGCTTCTGTTCTTCCATTTTTATTCTGTTTTTACTTCCCCATGTTGACGTTTTTGAAAAAGAATGCCTGTATTTTTTATGTAATCCTTACATTTTGTGTTTACAGTAGACAAGCAGAACATGTAACTTTTGATATTTATTTTGACAAATATTCGTGAGCGCTAATATTGCGTGGCTTATAGTGCTGCAGACTGTTAATTATTAACTGCAGCTACGCTAAATTGTTTTAATGAAAATGATTAGAGGAGTTAGAACAGTTGTAATATAAATGCACACATAATGCATTGTGCTAACACACATACACACAGCACTGCTCAGAATAGTTGGCTAGACTGGCAAAGGTACACATTTTTATCTTGGGCTGCTTTCAGTTTTATTACTCACGTGCTTACTGTACATTAAAAACACCATCGAGTGGAAATGGACTGGCTAAGGTTTGTCCCTGAAATTTAAAGTTACCTCATCCGTCCAAAGCAGCTCTGATGGGGGCACGAACACATTTAGAACAATAGACATGGCTGCTTCGCATTTACCTTTTTTTTCCCCTTCTAAAGTCCTGGTGTTGTGTGCCAGCTCACTTTAGACGTCTGAAATCTCTGTCACGACTGTTGAGTCAGGATGCATCTAATGGTCATTCTCATTATGATTTGATCTGCTGATTTTTTTTAAAAATCAATTTTATCTATAAATGTAAAAAAAACTGAATGAATACCCAAGGTATGGGTATTTTCAACTGCCGTTTTTGTTTGTCTTTTTTTCCACCAATCAAAGGTTGATGAGCATATTACTGAGACAGATTACTTAGAATTAAACCTAATCAAACTGTCATACAGTCCTTATGAAGCAAATTAGCTTAAATTTTAAGTGTTAAATTATAGATGCGTCTGGTTTTATTAAAAATGTTTATCCAAAAGTTTCACTTGTTCTTCCAAGGTATTTAAATATTTACTGTTACAGAAAAATAGTACAGTATGCTTAGCTTTATGTCTTCGGCATTTCTCTCTAACTATGAACTCTAGAACTAAAAGCAAGCTAAACAATATAATAAAGAAAGTTGGAAAAGTAGAAATACTTACTCTTCTGACCCTAAGGCATCCATGTTATTAATTAATTCACTGTAAACCACTGTGTGTTATTTTTGTAATGATTAAAAAAGGGGTTCAGGCTTCTTTGTGTCTGAATAGAACATGGTTGGAATTTTGACTCGGCCAATAAAACAGACGATTCGAGTGCATCATCTCAGCACAAGGGTAATTATAGAAGTACCTTTTACACTTTTTTCCCCCTCCACTCTGCTCTCTGGTCAGCATTGACTCTTGAGTGGTACAACCAGTAAGTCGCTCACTCTTAGAGCCTCTCTTATCGTTTGTAGCACAGAAAGTCTGTGACGTCAGTTCCACTTATGGTCATAATTCAGCGGCAAACGGCAGTTCCCCGGTATTGCATTGTAGTGCACTTCCTGTCCACTAGGTGGCCGTAATGTGTAGCGTTTAAACTATATAAAGAAGCAGAGGAAGAAGGAGGCTTTCGTCAGAGTAGCGTGTAGTTGAGGATCAGGAGAATGTCGCGGAGATAGAAACAGTGCGATTATACTCCCATTTAACGTAACCATGGGGTTGTATATAATGTAATATCTGCATGGTGTGGGAGGCCGGTGAACTCGTTCTCTCGTCTCCGTTTGTTAAAATAAGATTCGTTTAGCAACTTTAGCTGAACCTGTTAACACGTGGAGAAGCTGATGATCTATGGGTGAGTTAGTTTTCAATTCTCTTGATCGATTACTTTGTCTGTGTCGTTTCCGTGTTTCAAACTTCACTATCGATCCGCTGGACGCGATAAACCCAACGCTCTCGGCCCACGTGGCGAGGAATAGCCACACGCCAAACTCCGGGGATTTTATTCGTTATTTATAAATACTAAAGACGGTTTACGAATATAAACAATGATCACAACGATTTTATATTTTCAGAAGTTTAAAAATGATATGTATTATAATTCGGCGTAGATTCTGTAACGTGAACTGAACTCTGTTCTTGTAATTACACACACATACACACGCACGCACGCACACATTTGGTACAAAGGTACATCGTTTCCGTGAACATCCTAAAAGTTTTGCATCTTTTTCCAGGTGACCTGAACACAATGGGTTCCAGTGAACTGGGCCCGTGGACCTTACTTGCATGTAAGTATTGCAGTCATTCACCTGATTAAAGTGAACTGCCATCCCAATGATTATTTCAATCACTACCCATCTGACCCATTCACATGTCTGGGGAAGATTATAAATGAATCTCTGACTGAGGGTTTGGCATTCATGGAGTTTACTGCAGCTGATAAATATAGCACAGATGTTGAGTTTAACTTTTCCATTTGCTTTGTATTGTTCTTTCAGGGTCGGCATGCAGGCATGAAGCGGAACCTGTGTTTTGAGTATTACAAGCATTTAAATGGTTTCTTTTTTGTGTTAAAAGCTTTTAATCTTCATATTAAAATAAGTCGTGGAACTAACGTGGTGTGTGTGTGTGTGTGTGTTTTTTGGTTGCTGGAAAAGTTTTTCAATTGATCCTTTCAATCTCTAAAGTTTGATGGCAGGGTCATGTGTTGCATTATTCAATTTAACTAAAGTATTTGTATTGTGCTGAATCTCAATATTGAGATATTTGCAATTCAAATTATTTCTAAACATTTTATTTTACTTTCAATTGAATTGAATAATGATAAAGGCCTAGTTTAGGATGATGTGTATCAAGGGATGACAACCATTGAGGTATTGATTTGTTAATTTTGTTGGCGAGATGGAACTAGTATACATGCGGCAGCATAATGTAAATTAAAGTCCTCACTTAATGCATATATCTTTATATTTAAAAGTTTGTTTTTACTCTGATCATTATCTGACTATACAAATTATATATAGCTAATTAATGTTTAAAGGTTTTAGGTTTAGGGGGGGGTGGCGGCGCACGGACGTCCCCCGGAAGCTGTTGTTCTTCTTCGCGTGTAGAGGAGGCGGTTGTACCGGGTAGTGCCACGTTGATGGACACCAGTGGGGACGTGGAAATCCGCCTGCAGACCGCAGCCGGGACCCGGTAGCCTGCTCTCCTTGTGTTTTCTCAGCCATTAAACCCCGAGCACACTCCAGAGAGGAACCGTGCGTGTTTGCCAGCGTGTTTTATGTCGGTTCGTGTGAGAAGGAGCTCAGAAGTGAAGGTAAGCCGCTTGAATGGAGTAAGGAGATCTGTGTGAGTGTGTCTGTCCCCAGCAGGGTGTTTGGCACAGGGAGCTAACAGGCTAGTATAGTATGTATCAGCCTATAGCATGTACTAGTACACAGAGTACCATTTACAAAAAGCGACAACACGTTTGTTTGGATTACCACAGCTAATGTGGATATTAGCCTCATGCTAACTCACTGTGTTTGAACGCAACACTCAGGACTCAACCCCTGGAAATATGTTTATGACTATTATAACATCCTGGCCTCCTTCAGGTCTTCCAGGGATTAAAACACTGCTCTGTCTGTGTCTGTTAAAAGACTTAGAGTCGATTTACAAGGCAGCGATGCCAGGACATGTTTTTCTTCGTGTTTTTAGCAGACATTGGCAGTGTGCATTTTCACTGACAATATTGCAGACCTCTGACCTTTTATCATTGAACACCATTCATGTTGCATGATGAGGCGTTACGCTGTATTTTACATAGCAGTCAATAATTATAGGTTTAATTATGACATCTGTTTGTTACTATTAATAGGGCTGAGTGCATTGAAGAAACTTTTAATGTCATCCCTTTAATATATATAACCATAGAGTGAAGTGTCCATGTGATAATTTGTCTCTGTTAAAGTACCTAAGTTATGTCAGCTGTATTTATGACTGCAGAATACAAAGCCATTTCTTTGTTATTATACGTGTCCCATACATGTAATACTATCACTATATAATATGAGCTTATAACTTGCATATATTTGCGTTTGAAGTGTAGATTCATATTATTTCAAAATAAAACTGATATTCACATATTAATATTTTAATGAGTTAGTTGTTGGTTAGTGTCTGCACTTGCACTTGTTGCATAGGGACCTGTTTTTAATTTTGATCCCAATGGGAATGATGATATTTAAAATAAGTTTTCAATAAGTTCTGAAGTCATTTACACTTTGCCTTTTTCTCCCCTTCAGGATGAAACTCAAAGAGATTAACCGCACAGCCATCCAGAGCTGGAGTCCTGCTCAGCACCACCCTGTCTACCTGGCCACAGGTAGGAGCATGCAGCGCACACCGGCACCAGCCTGTGTGAACATTATGTAATTCTTCAAACACTTCATGCAGCTGCTTTCACTCAACTGGTTCATATAGAATCACTTACACAATCCCCTATAATGTATTAAATTACTTAAGTTATTTGATCTGAGCGCTTAGTCAGTCTCTTAGTTAACTGACTAATACAGTTATAGCCTGCAAGTGTTGCTGTCATAGACAATTATTGCAGATTGTCTCATATTTCAATATTCAAGAATCAAATATTTTAGTTAATGTTAGTGTCAACATTTTGTTTGCTTGAAAGGATCTTTATTTATCTATCTCTCTCTCTCTTTACAGGAACATCAGCTCAACAGCTGGATGCCTCCTTCAGCACCAATGCCTCCTTGGAGTTTTTCGAGCTGGACTTGGCTGAACCGTCACTGGACATGAAGTCATGTGGTAGCTTCTCCTCCACTCACAGGTATTAAACTCCACTGACTACACCCATTCTGTTCACGGTTTTTAACATTTGTGAATCTGTTAAGTTTCCATTCACATTTGATGAAGAAAAGCAGCAAATATTCACACCACAGAAGACTTAACAAAAGAATCACCAGCCCCCTTTTCTATGAAATATCTTCCTTTGGATACATTTCTGCTGTTCATCTTTTTTCTTTCTTCTCCGTGCAGATACCACAAATTGGTGTGGGGTCCCTATGGGATGGACTCTGGCGCTCACCCCTCTGGGGTCCTTATTGCAGGGGGCGAGAATGGCAACGTCATCCTCTATGACCCTGCAAAGATCATGGCTGGAGAGAGCGATGTGATCATTGCTGAGAGTGACAGACACACCGGGCCTGTGAGAGCCCTCGACATCAACTCGTTCCAAGTATGATCCATGTCATCCATTGTCGCGGAATTGAACATTTCCTGTGTTGCATTCCCACTGCTGTCGCTCAAGTTGCCCTTTTGTTTTCTGTTTCTTATAGACAAACCTTGTTGCATCAGGCGGGAATGAGTCTGAGATCTACATCTGGGACATGAATAACTTTGGCTCTCCAATGACACCAGGACCTAAAACACAGGTAGATCTTGTAAATCAGCTACAGTTTACATATGACATGTCCAGCCCTTCTTAAGGCACAAATAAAAAGAGCTCATGTTTTTGTCTGACAGCCTTTGGAGGACATCAGCTGCGTGTCGTGGAACAAACAGGTTCAACACATCCTGGCCTCTGCCAGCCCCAGTGGCCGAGCCTCAGTCTGGGACCTCCGCAAAAATGACCTCATTATTAAAGTTAGCGACCACAGCAACAGGGTACGTTGTATGTTTTTTCTAGTCAGATGAAACCTTGTTTTCTCACAATCTATAAACACTGTATACTCAAAATGTGCATGTCTTTCTTTGAAGATGCACTGCTCTGGACTGGCCTGGAACCCAGAAGTGGCCACTCAGCTGATCTTGGCCTCTGAGGACGATCGGATGCCAGTCATCCAGATCTGGGACTTACGTTTTGCGTCCTCTCCTCTGAAGATACTTGAGAATCACACACGGTAAACTGAACAATGATTGTTCACACACACAGCACAGCAGCCTTCATCTCTCCTTTGCAGGATTTCAGGATAACCCTGGTGGTACTTTATATATTTGTGATTTGTCTCCAGGACAACCAAGTGTATTAAGAGACTAACACAGTGATACTATGTATATCAAAGATCAACAGCTGTTTCTCTTTAAATCATATTTTTTATATTGGTAACAGTCCTGATCTCTTTGTGCAGGGGTGTCCTATCCATCGCTTGGAGCTTGGCTGATCCCGAGCTGCTCCTGAGTTGTGGGAAAGACAACAGAATCCTGTGCTGGAATCCGAACACAGCAGAGGTAAAAGTTTACTACAGATGTCTTACATACATAAAGCAGGCTATTGGTTTAACTGCTGCAGCTTCATTAAGACTGTTCTGCTGTTGCCCCTTCTTTAATAAACATCCTGCCTGAATATGCAGGTGCTGTATGAGTTGCCCACAAGCAGCCAGTGGTGCTTTGACATCCAGTGGTGCCCCAGGAACCCTGCGGTGCTGTCGGCTGCCAGCTTCGGCGGACACATTGACATCTACTCCATCATGGGAGGCAGCAGCCAGGCCCAGAGCAAGAGACAGGCTGACCAGGTAGGAGTTAAACTCCTGTAAATGGGGATGAACTAGAGGGAGTTTGCGTTTGATGATCTGTGTAATAGAGCCTTTAATGCAGCCATTGATGTAATCAAAATGAAATCAACACTGTCTGGTGATGAATCCTGCAGTGTTCCCACAGTTCATTTGAACATTGTGCTGAGTGTTTACAATGGGAGAGTCTAGTATTAAGAGACTAACACAGATTTTTGCAACATGGATTATTATGGAACATGAATTATCAAATGTTTACAGGCAAGTTAATTATGCATTTATTATATATGTAGTAGCTTTAAAGAAAGCAGATCATTGACACATCCTGACACTGAAGTTTTCACAGTCTAAACCTGCATCACCCTGCCTGAGGCTGTTGGCTTGTCATCTCTAGTGGATGTGGTGCCATCAGGCCTCACACTTCATAGGTCACAAATAGAAATAAATGTTATTGTCCTTTTCTATATTGTAATGTCATATTGTTATAACCGGGTGTGTTTTTAGTGATTCCATCGTCATTTAAGTTGTTTCTGACTTGACTGTTGCAGATAAGCACCTCGTTTGGAAACATGGATCCCTTTGGGACAGGACAAACGTTGCCTCCGCTGCAGCTGCCCCAGACCGCTGTCCCCCCAGCTGCAGTAAATCCCCTGAAGAAGCCACCCAAATGGATCCGCAGACCTGTCGGGGCGTCTTTTGCTGTGAGTCCTGTTTCTTATTTATTCTATTATCGTTATATTTTGCTGTGTGAATAACTTACATTCTTGCGGATTCCTTTGCCTGCCTGCAGTTCGGCGGAAAGCTGGTGTCTTTGGAGAACCCGAAGCCAAACCCCCAGCAGCAGCAGCAGCAGCCTGCCTCCCACGTTGTACATGTCAGCCAGGTTGTTACAGAAACAGCCTTTTTGAAGCGCTCCGATCAGCTGCAGGCCACTTTGAGCTCAGGCAGCTTTGTGGAATTCTGCCAGGAGAAGATCGATACGGCTGAAAATGAGTTTGAAAAGACAATTTGGTGTTTCCTCAAGGTATGAAAATCAAAAATAATCCTCTCCTAGAAATGTATACTGTAGATTTTTAACAGAAACTCTCGGGGTTGTTTTTTCAGGCAAATTTTGAAAGTGATATCCGCAGCAAGTTCCTGGAGCTTCTGGGTTACAACAAGGAGGAGTTAGCCCTAAAGGTGAGAAACCCATTTACAAAAAGCGACAACACGTTTGTGTGTGGGTTTGCTCAAAATATGTTCTTTGTGTTCTTAGTGTTTCAGTCTTCTTACAACTCCATTTGTCTGTCCATTTGTTGTCAGATTTCAGCAGCACTGGAGGAAAAACCCGCTGATCCACCACAGGTGAGTTTTTGTTTTAGTTCACTTACTCCAATATGAATGAACAGTTTGACATTTTAGGAAAGATATTTTTTTTACCTTTTAGTCAACATTTACATTTAAAAAAACTGAATGAGTGGTGTAGCACACGCTGTTAAGTGTCTTTCTAACAGTTTCAAAATGAGGAAGTGTTGCAAATATCTTTAAAGCCGAAGCTTTGTCTCAGTTCTATAAACACTTCACTTTTTGAAACTGCTCAGAGGAAGCTGGGAAATTGTGCACAGACACCAGAGTTAGCAACCATCTTTCTGGTAGAGGTTTCCTGGGCCTGTTGCTTGACTTAATTCTATTTCATGAACCGTCTAAAATTGGCCTCCTCCTGAAGCCCCTCTCATCATCTTAATGTGGACCACAGAGCTGTAATTACCCATATAATACAAATCAGAACTCAGGCAGCTGACCCCACAACCTGCCAACCTGTTCTTCTCAGCCTCAGACTCCTCCCGTTCAGGTGGAGGTGCCTGCTCCAGTCAGCCTGCAGCCTTTACCAGACCTCAGCCTCAGTCAGCCTGCAGACACTCCGGAGGCTGTGTTCGACATGATCGCTGCAGCAAACCTTCAGCCTGCTGCCACACCTGACCTGGATTCCACTCCTGAAGCAGAGGCTGAAAAGCCAGAAGCAGCAGAAGATTTAGCGGAAGATCTTCTCACTGATGAACCAGACGAAAATGTTGAAAAGGTTCTCCACCAAGGAGACGCTGAGGAGGAGATGGCGGAAGAGGACATCCCTTTAGATGCGGTATTATGTCTTCATTTGACATTTTGTATAGACGTTTGCTTGTAAGGATGAATTACGTCAGATGCACATAGATGTATTCATCATTCTCTGTGACAGCACTAAGGATTTTGTTACCCATAACCCAACATTCCACTCAGTGGCTTGGACATTTTTGTGTATTGCTCGAGAGAAAACATAAGTCTTAAGCACATGACACGAAAGCATCTAGCAAAAATGTTCAATACTAGCACAAGAATAAAGGAGACAAATGCATCTAAAAATTAATATGAAACCTCAATTATCCGTCATATCAGGAGATGACAGCATCAGTGGAAGAGGAGACGGAGAAGGAGGAGGAAGAGCACATTTCAGCTGAGACTCCAGCTGCAGTTCAGGCTCCAATTGAGCTGGCCACTGAGATCCCAGCTCCAGTTGAGGATGCCACTGAGGTCCCAGCTCCATTTCTGGCTCCAGTAGAGGGGGCCACTGAGTTCCTAGCTCCAGTTCATGAGGCCACTGAGGTCCCAGCTCCAACTCCTGCAGAAGGAGTCAGTCTCAGCATCAGTCAAGGTAACAACATTATCAGTGTTTAAATGGTTTTTTTAATGAAATCTGTGGCTGTATTATTTAGCTACTGTTGAACATATTAACGTTTTGTCTCCCTGCAAGATGTAGACGGCTTGATCACGCAGGCTCTGCTGACCGGAGACTTTGAGGGAGCTGTTGACCTGTGTCTCCATGACAACCGGATGGCGGACAGCATCATTCTCGCCATCGCAGGAGGGGCCGAACTCTTGGAGAAAACCCAGAAAAAATATTTCACAAAAGCACACAGCAAGCTCACCAAGGTTTGCAGCGGCCAGGAGGGCAAGTGTGTTTTGAGTTGAGAGTTGATTCTCTGTGTCATAGCTGAGTTTTTGTCCTGCAGCTGATCAGTGCAGTGGTGATGAAAGACTGGCACGACATCCTGAAGACGTGTGACCTGCACAACTGGAAAGAGGCTCTGGCTGCCGTCATGACCTACGCCCAGCCTGAGGAGTTCTCTTCACTCTGTGGTTAGTTTTCGTGCATGCGATTGTTTGTTGTCCGTGGGTCATTCGGGGTTTCCTCAGTTCCTCTGCTTTCCTATCAGCACATTTTATTGTCTCTCAGTCATGCATGTTTACCTTCTAACTGAGCTTCTCTGTTTGTCAGACCTTCTTGGGGACAGACTGGAAGCAGCAGGGGTCGCTCAGCTTCGAGCCCAGGCCTGCCTGTCCTACATCTGTGCCGGCAATGTGGAGAAACTTGTGTCTTGTTGGACCAAATCTCAGGACGGACTCTGTCCCCTCTCTCTCCAGGTGTGTTTAACTGATGTTTTTGGACAAGTTTGGACAGTGTTGAGAAATCATCTCTTTTGAAGTTGCTGTATTCACCCAGTTAGCAGTTACCCAGCTTCCCAACAGATACAGGACAATTTTATGCTTCTGATAACTTTTATAATTATTTATATTATTATTATTATTATTATTATTATTATTCGTTTTTGGTCTCCACCAACTTCAGAGGAAAATATTTGACTTAAACTGCTAAATGCTCCACGATGCTGCTCACTAACTGTGCCTGCATGCCATTTTAAACAAAATACAACAGAGTGGATTTTCTCATGGAGTTTCCTCCATGCTGATGTGCTGTCTCTGTAACTCAGGACCTGGTGGAGAAAGTGGTGGTGCTGCGTCGTGCAGTAGAGCAGACCCAGCGCTCTGACCCCGCTGCTGTTGGCATCCTATTGGCTGAGAAGATGAGCCAGTACGCCAACCTGCTGGCCTCACAGGGCAGCCTGACCACCGCCATCACCTACCTGCCTGACAACACCAACCAGGTAAGAGACAGTGCTACAGCCGGTGATGAGTGGAGGTCACACTAATGCTATCATATCATTAACTGAATGATGTGTGTGAGTTTTATCATAACAGTTCAAACAGCTGGTTGCTGAGAGATGAGAGACATAGAGGATAACCCTCTCCCCACCCTCTCGTGTTTTGTCCACGCAGGTTGCCGTACAGCAGCTCCGGGATCGCCTCAGTCGCGCTCTGGGGCAGCAGGCGGTAGCTCCTGCAGCTCCTGTACAAACCCAGAGGCCTCAGGCTCAGCGACCGACCCCTCAGGCTCAACACAGCTCAGCGCTGCCACGCCACCCCTTTGTCCCAGCTCAGCCCACCATGGTGCCTCAGCCCACCCCTGCAGCTCCCGTGCCGATGCTCACACCTGCATCTGCGCCTGCACCTTCCCAGCAGCAGTACTTCCAGCCAGTATGTTCCACTGGTCCATCATTTTATTTATTTATTCACAGTGGGTTCCCTTTGAAACTATTACTCATGAACCTAATTTTTAGGCTAGGGACCAGATGTATAAAACTGTCTGACTTATAAATCCACACAAACAAAATTATTTCTGTGGAGGAGGGCACACACGGGCCACATCACTAAAGATTATAACAAGAAGAGTTTTATTTTAAATTGAGTGAGTCACACCAGTAAATTATAAAATACATGTAAATTCTGAATGTATAACACATCTGTATCTACACACTCATATACACACACACACACACACACAAACTCGTAAGTAAAAACAAGTTTTGCAGATCGCGTTGCATCTGCAAGGTACCAAGAATGCACACAGCCGGCTGATCGTGCTCCTATCACTAATTCATCAAATGTAAATGTTTATCTGCAGCTTGAGGGAGAATCAGTGATGAATGTATCAAGCCTGTCTGGAAACAGTGCTTCAAAATCATCAATCAAATAGAAAATATCTCTTTATGAAATATTTTTGAAAAAATTAAGTAAGTTTATAAATGGGTCATAGACCTTTTGTCAGGAAGCTGATATAAGATATAGGTTACCAAAATCCAAAAAATCTGTCTGTTGCTCTGTGGTAAGCATTGTCGTTTTATAAATACCAGCTTATGTGTAGGATATGGTAAACATGGCCCCCAGGAGTGTCTCGTCAGACTCAGACATGAGGCCTCACAGATTTAGGGTTTATTAACCTTCAACTGTCCTCTCACAGTGACCACGTCTCCACTATCGCTAACCACCTGTCTGGTGAAGTGCTCATTGCAGTCCTCCATTGTGTTGCATTTCACTGACTGAGTCCATTCGAGCCAGGGTTTAAATCGCACGCCGATTGCCAAAAATGAATGATAAACGTGTGAAAAAGAAGACTTCATTTTTAACCTCAACCTTGGCATCACTGTTATTTGAACCCTGGATCCTGTGTGTCTTCTCTCTCCTGCTCTGGTCCAGTGCTCATGCGCTGTAGTGTATCTTTTGGTGTTTTCCCTCCCTGCGCCGCGGCCATCATTAGCGTGTGCCGTGTTTCTCTTGTGTGCTTCAGATGAGGGCTGCCTCCACTGTCACCTCCTGGAGTAACCAAAGTCCCACAGCCCTCCCCAATGTCCCTCCTCCTCCTCAAGTAGGCAGCGCCTCAGAGCCACAGGTACAAACACTGACCAACCATCCAGCTCGACACCTCCGCTGACCCTCCTGATTCAGGCGACCTTAACAATGCCTGATGCCCTTAACTCTCTGTCCGTGGTAATGCTTTTCCCACTCCCCAGCCCACTTCCCGTTGATGCTGTTTCCTGTCTCCTGTAATGCATGCTCTCCATTCAGTCTCATTTGTTTCTCCTGCTGCTCCATTATTAATGTGGTTTATTGCATGACTTCTCACACTGTGAGACATGCATGCCGTTCCCTGCTACCAAACAAAATTCGACTGAACTATAGTGAAATGAGGCTCACTCTCCAAAAGGCAGAAGTGATAGATTTAAGACCAAACTCAGTCTGGCTTCAGCTTCTCCTGCAGAGCTCAATGAACAACAATCACCCCCCCATTCCGAACGGTAGTTTCAGAACCATTTCTCTTCTTTGTTTGAAGGCGGAGCCTCCGAAGTCAATGTATGGGATGCCAGCCTCCTCCACAGCTTTTGTTGCACCTGCGGCCTCCAGCTTCATCTCCCATCAGTACCAGCGTAAGTGTTTACAGGCCACTGAACACAAAGAATGTTTTTCCTTTCAGTTTTGCATCTGTTTCAAGAGGTCATCAACAAATCCACTCGCTTTCATCGAGTCTGGTGGAGGATATCCTGCTGTGTTCTAGATCAGCTTATTCACGCTTTCTCCAGAGTGCGGTTGCGGCAGGAGAAACACCCGAAATACTCCAGAGCGTCTCATTCAGGCATTTGTGTTTTCATATACAGCCCCTCCAGAGACAAAATGTTAATTCTTATCTGAAAGTAAATGAGCTCCAAGTGAACTGTATGTGTCCAGTACTCGAATGAGACATGGTGTGAGAGCCTGGGGAGAACACAGTCCCAGATGCTCTTTTGGATTTATCTGCATCAACCATCTACAATCTTGTACAATTCAAACAGCCTACACATGTATAGGAGCATGGCACGTGAGCAGCACACAGCTTTTCTCTCTTCACTTGAAAACACAGACATTTTCCTTTGGGGAAATGTTTGTAATATCTTCACCTGGCTGTGCTGTAGTTTTCAGTGTGAGTTACTAACAGAACATGACGTGTCAGTGTGTTATTTCTTTGCCTGTCCTTTGTATCCTATCACCTAAAAAGGTTACTCGTGTTAATTGAATGTCTCTTGTTGCATGATACAGTTTAAAAACATGGGGCAGTTTTTCTCTAACAGCATCTGTTGTTTCCTGTGTGACTCCCAGCTTACCCCCAGGTCAGCCAGTATCCACCTGGAGCTGGTGGGGTGCCTATCTATCAGCCTCAACAGTACAACTCCTCTCAAGCTCCTCTTCCACCACCTCCTCACCCCCCAGGCTTTCTCTCTCAGTACACTCAGCCCGTCCCCTCTCAGCCCTCACAACCGTTCTATCCCGGACAACCTCCCAGCAGCCACTGCCTGTCCTCCTCGCCACCCTCACATCCTCCTTTCTTTCCCCCTGCCGCCTCTTCTTCGTCCTTCTCTGCGCCTCCGTCCTCCGGAGCGTCTTTCCAGCATGGTGGGCCAGGATCTCCTGTGTCATACATGCCTCTTCCTCCACCGAGCGGAGTCTCAGGTACACAGCTTGACCCTGATCCCGAGCCGACCCCCGCCTCTCAGAGAACAGGTCTGCATGACTCACCCGTGATCGCTCTGCTCCAGTCAACACAGAACTCAGTCTAACAAAATCAGGAGTGCGCCGCATAAAAAGTTACAGACTCCAACAGGGTTTCATTATAATAAATTAAGTTGATCAGATAAGTTATGATGAATTCAAATTCTGATTAATATAATATACAACAGAACTGCACACATCCCTGTGCAATATCACTGAAATATGAAATGATTTAAAAACATTACCTTGTAGTAAGTAATTATTATATTATTATAAGTGTAAGTGTAAGTGTAGTATGTCAGATTGAAAAAAAAATGCTACAGTCTGATTCAGATTGGATTAGAGGTGTTTAACTCCAACAAAGAAGTTGTCAGCCCTGTTAATGATTCAAATATTTTACTGCTTAACATGAATCCCTAAATTTGCTTTAATCATTGATCTATCAATTGTTTGATGTTAATCATATTAATGGGTTGGAGTAGATATGGTATCACGTCAAATCAGTCAGTGTTATTCAAGTTTGTGACCTGTGCACAGGTAGAGTGAGAGAGAGTGAATCATGAGGGTCCTGTCTGGTTCTTTTCTTTAGGGCCTCAGAACGGCTGGAATGACCCTCCTGCTCTGAGCAGAGCAACAAAGAAGAAGGTTTGTTGTTATTCTGTGACTGATATTCTTCTCTCTATGTGTCCAAGCTGTAGCATGAAACAGTTGTTGGATGTCGTAGGTTCTGTGTGCAGTCTATTAATTTCTATCTTTCTGCAGATTCCAGAGAACTACACTCCTCCTGCACCCATCACTGCTCCCATCCTGACTCCGCTGGGCGCTGATCCTCAGGCACAGATGGGCTCCTCTCGGGCTCCTCAGGCCATGGTCCAGAGCCCACAGGGTGCTCAGATCCCTTACTCAGGATTGAACCAGCAGCAGCAGCAGCAGCAGCAGCTCCCCCCAATAACCATGAACCCTGTAATGCCCAAGACCAGTATGGAGGGAGCACCCGGAGCACCTACTGGAGATGTTATTCAGGTACATTGAACTCAAATATCACAGCTTACAAAATGTTTTAATATAGTGTGACTGACTGACTTTACTGGCTGTAATGATTGACACTCAGCTTATTCAACTAACGGCTACATCTCTTCGTCCCTTTTCAGCCTCTGCACTCCATCCCAGCTGAAAAGATCACGAAGAAGCCGATCCCAGATGAGCACCTGGTCCTGAAGACCACATTCGAGGGGCTCATCCAGAAGTGCTTGGCTGTTGCCACCGACCCTGTGAGGATAACAAGCCAGTTTATCTCTGCTCCAACAAAGTGGATCAGAAGTTAGACTTTATTCTGCTTTATTTTCTCACAGCAAACAAAGAGGAAGCTCGACGATGCCAACAAACGTTTGGAAGCACTTTATGACAAACTCAGAGAGCAGGCGGTGAGTCAACAACAAGAAAAACATGGAGAATAAATGTGGGTTTTTCTTTCCTGGAAACCAAGGTCACTTTACATTTAAAGAACCTAAGAAGATTTAATCAAATTGGAACCTCTGATCAGGTGGTCTTCGGCATCACCCAGAGTTACCCATACTAAGAGAAAAGAAGTGGTTAAATAGCACACATTTCAATCATTAAAATCAATGTAGTGCAATCACAAAGAAACACACAGTGATAAAGCATCACTGGAAAGTCTGAGGGATTCATCCCTCTCCTGAGAAAGAATAATGTTCCCACAGTAAATCTGTACAGTGTCTCTCAGTGGTTCAGGTTTTAATCTATAATCTATTTAAACTAATCAATCTATCAAATAAAGAGCTCTTACTTGTCACTGACATTTTCTGTTTTACCTCTCCAGCTCTCTCCAGCCATCGTAGGAGGTCTCCATAACATAGCCAGGACTATAGAGTCCCGATCCTACACGGAGGGCCTCAACATCCACACCCACATCGTCAGCAACAGCAACTTCAGCGAGACGTCTGCATTCATGCCTGTGCTCAAGGTGGTGCTGACACAGGCCAACAAACTCGGGGTCTGATTAGGCTTGCTGATAAAAACCCCACCACCTCGGCGCTCCTCCGAGTCTTTGACCGGCGGACGGCGGAGAGGGAGCGGTCAGGGGTCGAGCTGAGCGTGGGCGTTTATAAATTGGCTGGTTGCTTGTTTCGCAGGAAACTCCATTTGAATCAAATGCAAATGACGAAGAATTGTGAGATGTATGAAAAATACCGTTAAATTTGTTTTTGTGCCATTCACGTTTTCTGACACAACTCCAAACACAAGCCATACTTTCAGTCGCACTCTGCTGAGAAACTAGATTCTGAGCCTGGTGCAAACAAACCCACAGTAAAACAGTTAAAGGGCTTGAGAGACTTTGATTAAAGTTCCACCTCAATCTGCTAGAAAGTCACTCTAAACATTTGTTTTTAATTCATTCTTTTACTCTTATAGATTAATACATAATCTTAAAAAGATTAAGCATAGTTTAATGCCCAAGCAGAATGTGAGGAATACCATTTCAACATTTTGGATATGAAAATGCAAGTAAATAGAATCAAATTGGAAGAATGGGAGCAAATTTTATGTTGGGAAATTGAAACATTCAGGAATATTAATGGTATTTCAATTTACTCAATCAGTACAAATAAATTTAGTCAACCAAAACCACAACCTTTCACTAGTAGTGTGAACCACAATCATCTAAGAAATGTAAGTTTCATCTATATAGACTTTGAATATTACAGTGCAATACGACAGAGTCCAGATGCATCACAGTAGATATCACTTTAATTACAAAATCGTGTTTCACATTTGAACACATCAATACCTGCATGCATTTCACAGTAGAGCTGAAAAATAGGCGACAGAAGGATGAGAGCCGAGGAGAGGTTTTCTATGTTTTAAACAGCAGGAGACAGGATTTTAATTAATTCAAAATCAGGACATCTGATTTGTCATCTTGCTTTAACCAGTAGTCCCTCCCACAGCTAGTTTTATTTTCTTAATGTGCTTAATATGAGATTGCTAATACTCTAAACCTGCTTCTAATGGCTTTCCTTCACCGCTGATGTCACTACATGCAACACTTTGGACCAAGACGTTGTCAGTGTGTGGGGGAAATGTCAGAAATGCAGAGCAATGCAAGCCCAGTGTTTGAGGACATTTTAATGTCTTATTTCTGTTGTTCTTCTTTCGTTTTTTTCTGTATGTAATCACGAGGCTCTGCTGAGTGCAATGGACTTTTTTTTTTAAACTAAACCGTGCATTATGGAATTTGAAAGTATGCATGCTTTAACACAGTGCTAGAAGTCGTCTGTAATTATCTGCTAATTAACCAGACCTCAGAAGGAAACTGGAAACAGACTTGATTTTCATTCCAACGATGATGAGGGCTGCAGTCTGCGTGGTCAACGTCGGTTGATCTTTGTTTTAGATGGACTACATGCAATATTTTCAATAAATAGTATTTATTTACCTGTGATGTGTCTGCTGTATTGTGGTGTTATCGATTCACAACCTCAACAGGTCCCAAACAAACAAGCACTTTGGTGACTGGAGAGAAACACACCCAGGTGTGAGCAGCCACCTGCCTAAAGCCAACTAAAATGGGGAAGACAGGTGAGGTGAGTGGGAAACATGCCTCAGTTTATATTGCCACATCTGCATCATTTCACCTAAACCCCTCCACATCATCTGTTCATTTACAGTCCTTCGCCGTCATCGTGACAATTAACTCCGTGCTTTAATTTTGACAGACACCCAAACCGGAAGTCGTGCCTCGGCCGAGTCCGTGTGACTGGCGGCTCCGTGTTTACACCTTGCGTGTGATGCTGAAATGAAACCACCTGCCATTTTAACGTGAGAATTGTTCGTAATGTGTCTTATAAGGACTCTTTAATCGGTCTTAAATTCAGGACTGTAAATAAAAGGACGATCCAGGATTCACCCACCGGAAGAGCAGGTTGGTTACTTTGCTAAGAACAGGAAGAGTTCGAATTAATGTTGCTGTAATAATAATACTTTTTAAGGGATTAACAGTTAGTCAGCAGTGCCTGTATAAATGGTGTCCACTCAGAAAAGTGCAAGGTATCTGCCTGCCTACACGTCGAGCTAGTGTCCTCCACCTGCTAACACTCCTTCTTCTTCTGTGGTGTCCCAGGTGAGATGCGGAAGTGCAGTCCCTGGGCTCTGCTGCCCCCTGCCTACTCTGTGTTCACAGCCGCGGGACTGTGGCTGGTGTAAGTTCACACCATTACAGGACTGTCTGTTTCCATGGAGGAGTTACTGAGTGACTGGATGGGGCACAAACAAAGGGACCCCGACCCCCTGCTGCAATAGTACTTCTATGTCCGCTGTGGTCGCTCTGACATTATACATGCAGTAAAATTATTCTGATGTCTTTCAATAGATACTTTGTCGCTCTCAAGGATGAGAAGATCCTGCCCTTGAGCTCACAACACAGGTAAGAGTCTCATCAATATCATTTATCGTAAATAACCTTTTTTAAAGTTCATTTGGAATAATGTAATTATTTATTACATTTATCTCCAGCAGATTAAATGTATCTGGGTATCCTCCATACATTAGGTACATTCTCACATTTCCTTTTTACAGTAAAAGTACAGCTAGTGTATTTGTTAGTGAAGCAAATTCACAATGTTCCTGTCTCTTCTTGTCAGCGTGGCAGGCAACTTTCCACCAGCCAGCTGTATCTTCAGTGAGGTCATGAACCTGTCGGCATTTCTGGGTAAGAGCAGTGATCACTCAAATACATTATAACAGGAGAACACACCAGCTCTTTATCCTGACCAATTCTCCACTGGTTCCTTCTTTATTCCAGGGTTGATTATTGCCATTCTAAGATACCTTCAGCTGAAACTCACCACGGTCACGCCATGGCTGAATTTTGGGAGCCTCTTGTGTTTTGCCACCGGCTGCTTTGGAATGACCCTCGTGGGAAACTTCCAGGTAGAACATCAGCACATACAAATACATGTGTTTAACTAGAACTACTTCAATTAATCAGCACCAAATCACACACACATACACAGATATCACCGGGATGAATATGCCTGATTTTATTTTCATTAAGTTCCATTATTCCCTTAGTAAATTCATTACATTTTTGCATAATCCTGCAAACCAACAAACACCAATGAAAACCTCCTGAAAACAGGTTCATGGGACAAATTCATCTCCAGCTTCAGGTCATGGGAATTGATCTGTGTTGTTTTGGATGTAGTTATTTGTTGATCAGAACATCCACGACCTGGGCACACTTCTGACGTTTGGCCTGGGAACACTCTTCTGCTGGGTGCAGTCCTACATCACCCTGAGAGTGAACCTGAGGAATGAGGGGCGGAGGGTGGGAATCAGTCGTTTCCTGTTGTCTGGAGCCGTCACCGTCTGCATGATCATCCGTATCCTTTCTCACAAATTTAAATGTTATATGCTATACTGCATGGTTGTAACTTAAATAAATGTAATTTCAAATATTAGAGTTTTAGAACTGATTTAATGTCAGAACTAATATCTGGAATTCTACTAGACCTGGACCCAGAAGGCGGCCTTCAAACAGTTGGTTCTGTCTGGTGGTGGATGTGGATCTTTTACAGCTAAAACTGCTGATCCGGGATCAGACAATGTTCAATAAATCAAGTGATTACTTTCATTTAGATCAATTTGTTGAATGACTAATCATCTAATCAGATAAACTGAGATTGAATGAGTTTGACTGATATGCATTTTGCATTACCAGATTCCCTCTGTGTGTCGTAGCACCTTCATCACAGCTCAGACTGGATTTGACTTCTTCCATGATTCTGACTGCTGTCTAAGCATTTTAAAGTAAATGATGCTATTACAGTGAGAAAGGATTCACGTGCTCAGCATCAGCTCACGTCTTGTTTACGTCTTCTCCAGCGCTCTGAAGTGGCTCCCATTCCATCTGTTATCCTTAACTCACGGGTGCAGGTCCGGTCCTGATGTTTGAGGGCCTCCACATGCCAGCGGCCCAATGCCAGTGGGCGCTGGTCATGTTTTTCCTCATCTTCATCGGCACGTTTGCCCTAGAGTTTCGTCACAGCTGCTTTGAGATGGTGTACACGGATAACTCAGAGACCCACCCTGAAGTCTACAGGGACGAGCTACACCAACTGTAGGTCTGCTCACACTTGAAGGCCATCAGGATCAGCTGCATGAGGTGATTTATCTTCCTCACTTCAGTGTTTACAGTCATGAAACACTGGAGTGGGGTCTTTCTTTCTGGCTTTTCTCCAACACTCAGTGTTTTCCACGACAATCCACTATGTGCTGCTGAGCTTTTTTTTAAATCACACATTCCTGCACTGCTGTTCGAGGCAATTTTGGGGTTGCTGTTGCTGGCTTTTAGGCATGGGAATCAGACATCCCTGGACATTGAACTGCCATCAACCCAGTTCACATCTTTGGATTTTTCATGTTTAGAAAAAAAACTTAAAAAACATTTTTACTTTTTAAATGCTTTAGGTTTGGGGACTATACATACTGATAATCACTGTAAAGAATAAAATTGATTTTTAAAAAGCCATTTATTCTTATTATTCAGTTATCGGTTTCTATAAACCCTAAAAATTGAAGGACTTATTTGACCTTGTATTACCTCATTCTGATGTTCCCTCACATTTATTTCCCATAATATTTAAAAAGTAATTTGTGTCTGGCACATAAAAACAAACTTATTATCTGCATGGATCAACACCTGCACATGTGAGAAACTTGTTTTATAGTTATTGTCAAGTTAGGTGATATTTCGAGAGCTCCTTTTCATCCTTTTCCCCATAAGAGGGAGGCATAGACAGAAGTAGTGGGACTTCAGGGAATTTCCATTCAACAGCCGAAAAAGGGAAGTTAAGAAATGGTGGCAGTGAGTACGTGCGCAGTCATAGTCATGAAATGGGGAGTGATTTCTTAAGCACTAAAACTAACAAGAAGTTATAAACCGCAAGCAGGCGCAGCAAAAGGAGAAGTAGAGATATGAATCAAGTGAAAGTGATGAATCACGAAAACATGTTGAAATCGGAAAAATGTTTTAATCAAAAATGATTTAATGAATACTGTTACTAATCCTTTTTTATTAATTTATTCCAATGAGTGTAACCGAAACAAATGAAAGTGTTTTTGATGAACATGTCTCGAAGTAGAAGCGTCTCGTACGAACCCGTAGGAAATCTGAACGGTCTAAATGTGACTGACTGTATCTGATCGGAGAAGTAGAGAGGATCATATTTCAGAAAGGGGAAGTTATACTCTCAGAGCTAGAGGTGGAGAAAGTCGCCAGTGACATTCAGAAGTGTCAGAAAGTGGGTTGTATGAGTATTTTGTATAAAAAGAGTGAGCAGAAAACGAAAACGAGGTTGATCGGGACCTGGGACCTTTGGATTAAATCACCGAGTTTCTGGAGGAGTCCGTCAGAGAAGAGCGCAGTGCCGCGGCCAGGCTCTGGCCCGGAGCAGAGAAGGCAATCCTTATTATTTATTAATTTTTTTATTTCTTTTAATTTTTATGATTCTTATTTCTTTTAATTTTTATGATTATTATTTCTTTTAATTTTTATGATTCTTATTTCTTTTAATCTTTATCATTTTTTATTTTTATTCATTTTTGATTCTTATCCAAGTGAATGGGTGGGAGCGTAAACAGTGACTTGTTGAAGTGAGAATTACCACATCAAGTGAATTATCACTGTCCCGCTGAAATAATCCCAGGTTTTACACCCTAGGTGTAAGAACCTGGACCAAAATTACTATCGTCTTTTGATTTTATTAATTTTTGATGTTAGATCATTTTTGAATTTTTCTTTTTTTATTTTTATCAGTTCCCCATCATCAAAGACAGAAAACATCATGGAAGGAAAGAAGGTTTTACTATTTTTGGATGTTTACTATTTATGAGATCTGAGTTATCAGAGCTTTGATTTTTTGGGACTAAATTCGATTTCTTGGGATTGAATTAAAGGACTATTGGGACTTTGATTTATTTTGGACATTTATTTGATTTTTTTCCAATAATTGTAACCCTTGCTTTGCTCCACTGCAAATAAATTACTAAATTTGAATTTAAAGAGAAGTTGTGGAATTAAAGTTTTTTCCCAGAACAGAGGAGAGGATCGAAGGATATTGGACCAAGGCTTCAAGTAACATCAACTGGTTCTTAAAGGTTGCTTAGCTATTGAAATTAACATATCCCTTGGGACCCGCCCAGGTCACTAAAGAACTCCTAACTTTTACCAAGTGCACTGATCACAGAGGACAGCTGCCGGGAGTCCGGGCCGAGGCAGAAGGGATAGACGTCCGGACGAAGGCAGTGAGGAGTTAGGCGAGTCTCCTCACCTAGTGGCAGCAGGTTCAAACCCCTCTGCCCCAGAGAACGTTACCCTTTAAACGGAGAGCTGGTCCAAGTCAGCTATTGGGTCAAACGGTGGCTAGACTCGGGAATCTAACATTAGTGAACGTTTCCTCTGAGCCTTTTTTTTTTTTTTTTTTTAATAAAAGAACACGTGACTTAGAGCCACAGTATTTAACTGAATCAGCAGACGGGCTTCTTTCTGAGACACAGCATTTTTATTGGACTTAACTTTCCTGAACAATAACAATGATGTTTCACACATAAATTAGAGACTTAGCAATTTTAGTTAACTCCAGACACCCACATTATATCTGAGCTACGATGGCACATTTAAATAGACACATTCAGACATTCCAACACTTTTTGAAACGAGAATTCTCACTTGGCAGCACCTATGCTTGGTGCGTCTACATGTATACTGTTCTACTTTCTACTACATTACAGTTTGATTACTGGATACAACATCATACATGTGGAGAGAGGAATCAAGTGGACAATGTATACAAAATGGTGACAAAATACAATATGTTTTGCTTGCACACGTACAATTGGACGTTTCGATCGACGCCGGGGAAGTTCGAGAGTGGCGATCAAATACAGTTCATCTAAAAAGGTAAAAAGGAAGGATAATCTCACACGTCATATCTACAGCTTTCTGTCATCTTCCCAGTCAACGCAAAGGTCCAACGTGAGTAACTCTCCAATTCAGCTCCTATGACACTGTGCATGTGAAAGGCATCCTGAACTGAGAAGATAGACTTCATTAGCCTGACTGCTGGCAGACTGGGCCTCCAGCAGCATCCATTTCACCTCTGCAGTGGTCTACATTGACCAAAAATAAAAAAAATCTAAATCAAAAAAAGGTGGTTTGTTTGGAGGGGTGGTCAAAGAGGAAAAGGTCATTGTGACGTTGTCTTCGTCTTCCTCTGCATTAAACTCGGCCCATCAGTTCAAGCTGGTTAAAGGACGTGATGAGATTGTAGTGGGCCCGCTCCTCATCAGTCAGCTCCATGTTTCCAGCTCTCACCACCACCAACACGTTCACCCCAGCCTCCTCGGCTGCTTTGGCTTCTGCAATGACAATCCACGAGTAACAGTGAGTCCCAAATTTGATCCAAACTTTAATTCCACAAAGCCATACTGGAGGATGATGCATTAAAATTGTTTACAATTCTGTGCAGGTCCAAATAATGTTGGTTTGACCTCTGACCTGCCGTGGAGTGTTGTTTTATTTGTTTAGTAATGTGAAACAGCCCAGAGATTTCAAACTCCTCCACAGGTCTGCCAGTCTGTCGGTCGTGTTTCATTGTAAGTTTACGGCTGATTGGGCAGAAACAGACCTGTGACTGTGACCCTCCTCTGGTAGAAAACGAAACAGCATTTGGTTCCACTAGCAATGGTGTTGCTGACCTTTTTGTCACATAAACACACCAGCTGTATGTTTGATGTCTCCTCCTGGACGACTGCGCTACATGAAAACCTCAGAGTCATCGTCATGTGATTCACTTACCGCGAGTGACGTCGGTCAAGAACGTGATTTCCTCCGGTTGACAGCCGATTTTCTCTGCAATCCTCTCGTAGCTTTTTATTTCTACTTTGGCTCCTATACTGGTGTCAAAGTGACCGTCAAATAACTGAAAACATTAAAGACCAAACTTTGTATTAGCTACAACATATAAATATGATATTAACAAATCAAAACAAAGTTCCAAGACAATGTAAAATTGTAAACTACGATTGTGTACTTACATCTAAAACATCTCCTTCAACAGAGTATCCGAACAGAAGTTTCTGAGCCTCCACGCTTCCAGAGGAGTAGATGTAGACTTTGAGTCCCTGTCCTTTCCATCTTTTAATGGATGGAATTACGTCCTGATAGATCCTGTTGGCAACAAGCATCAGAAAAAACATCTTCATTCTTCTTTAAAAACTCAACAACAACAACAACTGACAGTCTCATGTGTTTAACCCGACTGACCAAAAATAACAATATGATTTATCTGAATATGTTTTCATTCTGCCAACAGTACTAGTTTGTCATGTGTGTCTTCATGTTGTCCCAGTTGTTAATGTGATGATGGTACTGTGTAAATAGCCCTGGTTGCAGATCACCTGTACAGACATATACATTTTGAAGTGAGGAAAAGGATCAGTGTACTTACTCGCCTTTGATTCTCCCTGAAGCGTACGCCGACCTCCACATGTGACCCTGTAGTTGTTTGAGTGCTGTCGACTTCCTGTCCGCTGCCATCTGCCACAGCACATTATCCACCACTTCTCTAATGGCCTTCTCCTCATCTGTGTGAACAGTCTGGTCCACGGCGTGGACAGGACACGCCCGGTTCTGTTTCATGTCCTCTTCAATCTGTCATAACAGTCAGGCTTTTTGTTAAACATGCATTTAATTATACTTTGAGGTATTTATAGATGTTAATTCAGGCATTAGGAGTTCAGTAGTGAGCCTAAAGGCAGGAGCATTAGGACAACAAAGAAAACTACATGTACAGGTATAATAGTGGCTGAAGTAGATGATCAATTGAGAAATAAGACACAAGAGACTTCTGATAAAAGTAAAACAACTTGCTCTTGATTCTGTCAGTGGGAAACCCCACAAGGAAACTCCTTTCCTATCCGTACCTGTTTTTTTAGGAGGTGAACATCTTGTTTGCACTCGTCCTCTTCCCAGTGAGTCGACAGGTGATCCTCAAGATGCTCCCTGATGTATGGAAATAAGATATCCTGAAAATCACAGAGACGCTTCATTAGGTGTGTTATCAGAGCTTCTGCATGAGAATGTGCTGTTAAGTTTTATTCATGAACCAACTAAAAACCAAGTCTGTTCTCAGATTCCCATATCAACAACTACATTTTTATTTTTGTGCAACACTCAAAACAAAATGACATTTAATGTGCATCCAACCAGCCACAATATTAATGAGTGCTGGAGAACAAAAAGTGTCAATGTGGACTTACTTTCATTTATTAAATGATCATCACTGACACAATTGAAAACAACATATTTATCATTCCACCAACATATGGCATGTTTTAGGGAAATAATTTTAGAAACTTCAAAATGCAAACATATGCAATAACTATTCAGGAACGTTTAAGCCACACCACGGTCAGTTTATCATCATTCCACATACGGCATGTATTTAATTATTTGTTGAGGAAACATTTAAAAAAAGACAGCCCGGTGCTAGCATGGCGGAGGAACCCTAATTAGGTACTAGCCCCATAATTAGCTTGTTACATTAATATACGTTTCTCCCTGAAAACTGAGTAACAGAACGCACCTTAACAAATGTGATGGGTGTGGTGGTTCCTTCAATATCCAGTAAGAGAGCACTGGTCCCAGCAGGAATTGGAACAGTGGCCATTTTTAGGCAAGCCTGCAGCAGCTGGTTAGCTTTGAGCTAACGTTAGCTGAATTGGCAGCGGTGCGGTGCAGGGGTCGGACCGGCTGAGTCTGTGCAGCAGAGCCGGGCAGGGGAGCAGGAGGGGACGGTTGGAGGCCTCAGAGGAAACTAGCGGGACACTTCGGCTGGTGCTTGGTTGCTGTTGTTCCCATCACCTGGCAGCTGGAGCTGTGACGCGGCCGAAGGAGCGGAGAGCTGCCCACATGTTCAGGTGTCGGTTCAGCCTCCAGTCCGGAAGGGGGCAGCGCTCGCTGCCCGCTGCAGCGACTATCGCATAGAAACATGAGCGCCACCTAGCGCTCGGGAGTGCGGGCCCTTCAAGAGGCTGCACATCTAACACATGGAAGATGAGTACAGCTGGAGATTTCAAGCGAGGGTCCCTGCCAAAAAGTTGTTTTCCATTATAATATTATAATCTCTACTTATTAAGTCAAATGCCCTTAAATGCAAGAAGATACCTGTTTGAGATTTGCACTGAATGGATGCTTCACCCAGGTTTGTAATTTCACTCATAATACACACCACTATTTGGATGAAGCGGTTGGTTTAATGTTTGACAACTATTGCACCTTTGGTGTCGTTTTTTGCTGTTGTTTACTTTTTTCACCATTTACTTCACTTGTATTGGATTATAAGAGATATGTAATCAGAGAGAAAACTGAGTAACTGGAATAATGATTAATAACAATAAGATACTGATAAAAGAGATGCAGAATACATTATATATAAATGCCCCCTGAAAATCGCTTGTTTGACATTTTTATAATTGTGTTAGATGGAGAAAAATATTTTTTTATTATTTTGTACTGGTGCAAATGATGTTAACTAAAACTCAAATTATTACATTGTGATTTTAAATTGGTGGGCTGTAACCACAGTGTTCATTCTCTGCTCTGGATTTCACTTATTCAACTGTTGTTTCATATCTCTTTGCTGATGCTTTGCTGTATATTTTTGATTTATTTAATCAAAAACATTTTTTAAAAAACCACAAATCAAAATATATCTCACAATGTGGACATTGGTGGTGTTCTACTTATGACCTATAGGGGGCAGCGATGTGCCTTTGATGCGGCAAATCAGCCGCAAACAACTGGAGCCGAAGAAGATCAAGGCCACGATTAAAACATTCGTCTATAAAAAATAATCTTCACATTTGCTGCGAGTGACACTGCTCCTGCGTTAATGAAGCAAACCTAGACTAGATTTAGACATTTAGTCAAACCTGCTAGCTTCCTCTGGTAAGCGTTGTATAATACCAGCTAGCTTAGCCTCTATCTACCGTTAGCTCGCCTTTAACTCGTCGGGACTTTCGACGCACACTCTGCTGCGCAGTTCGGTGACGGTGTGTTTGATCACGGAGGAAGCCCAACATGTCGGACGACTATGAATTCAGCGACGACACGACGATGATGCGAATGGAGGAGGACGGAGAGGCGAACAGCGACGACCCGATGTCCGCGGCCGGGGACAGTGGCCTGATGGGGGGCGAGGCCGAGGGGTCCAGAATCGACGCCAGTAAAAACGAGGAGGACGAAGGGTACTGTGACATGGGTTCCCCTCAGTGCCAGGGCCCCGCGGTTAAACACTGTTCACTGGGAGACAGCATGTCTCTGTAATAACCGGGGAACAGGTGCAGCGCCTGTAGACACACAGTCCGTTATCTGAGCTGTCATGTCTGCCTCCTCCGCAGGAAGATGTTCGTCGGGGGGCTCAGCTGGGACACGACCAAGAAGGACCTGAAAGATTACTTCTCAAAGTTCGGGGAGGTCGTGGACTGCACTTTGAAGCTGGACCCCATGACCGGGCGCTCGAGAGGTTTTGGATTTGTGCTGTTCAAAGAACCAGAAAGTGTTGATAAGGTACCGCCCTGTGTTTACATCTAGGCTCTAAGAGAAAAGTGAGGATGCTCTCTGATAGATCCGGCCAATGCTTGTTTTTATTCGTCAGTGGGCTTCTGATGGGTTGATCCAGCCCAGTGTCCTCTGTCTCACTGACTCCAGGGATGCTGAGATCAGACAGTCTGCTCCCTGTTCTTTTTCAGCTGCTGTCAGACAGCTCCTCCTCTCTCTCTGAATGAGCTCATGTCAGAGCACACCAAAACAAAAAGAAATCTGTGCTGCAAACAGAAACACGTGAAATCCACAGCACAGTAAATCTGTGACATCTTCATCCTCTCACCTGTGTTCATATGTGAAAGGCAATCTCGAGAAAATTTGAACCCAACTGGGCCGACATTCTCCAGGACGCATGTCATAGAATAGAATGCATTTATTGTCTTCTTACATACCGTACAACAAAATTAAAAAGACAACTCTGGTGGTGCTAAAGTAAAATGAAATACAAGAACTAAGAATATAATACTCACTATACATTTGAGAGTAAGCATGACAGCAAACAGTGGAAATGCTGTTGCAATATACTGTAAACAGAGGCCCTTTATGACGATACACAAATATAGTACTTTCATGCAGTGGAGAATAGAACTGCTAAGCATTCAGTATTGTTTATAGAGCATCAAAATCACAAGATGCATCATCTCAAGGCAGTTTACAAAAATCAGAGACCTAGGATTAAATCATTTGACTAAACCTCTGAAAAAGACTCAGAGATCATTTGAAAACAAAACAAAACAAAACAAAAATAATCCATCACATAGGAGTAGTTAGGAATAACACCTACAAACATTTGTTGTGTCATGTGATTATGTTGTCGTGAAGGTTGTCACACAGAAGGAACATAAACTCAACGGGAAAGTCATTGACCCCAAAAAAGCCAAGGCCATGAAGAGCAAAGAGCCCGTGAAGAAGATCTTTGTCGGCGGCCTCTCTCCAGACACTCCTGAGGAGAAGGTCCGAGAGTACTTTGATGCCTTTGGAGAGGTGTGTCTGTTTTTTTTTTTTACATCAACAGTTTTTGTTTATATATCTGGCTCATGAGAATTATAATATTTAATCAATTATCTGAATGTGTTTTTAGTGGGTCCTGTTTACATTTCTTAAAGCCACAGTGGATCAGTATTTCCTCCATTTATAAACACAAACTTCTGAATGTTTTTTTTACCCACTTTGCCATTCACATAAAGGTGGAGTCAATTGAACTTCCAATGGAAAACAAAACAAACAAAAGGAGAGGCTTCTGCTTCATCACATTCAAAGAGGAGGAACCGGTCAAGTTGATCATGGAGAAAAAGTACCACAACATTGGATTAAGTAAGGTACAGGCCCCTTTTTATCTGAATTCATGTAGGCATTATTTTTAACACCAAACAGCACAACCAGGTATTTGTTTGTATTTTAGTGTGAGATAAAGGTGGCCATGTCTAAAGAGCAGTACCAGCAGCAGCAGTACTGGGGAGGCAGAGGTGGATACTCATCCAGGTCGCGAGGCAGAGGTGGTGGTGAGTGGAGAATGCCTGTGGTGTGTCACGTGAGTCATTCAGGCTGGCTTCATTAGTGCGAATGAAAAGCAGGTGAAGCAGAGGAGTCCAGACATCCCAGAGCTGTTCCCAGGTCAGAATAGATGTATTATCTCTCCCATCATGCTCTGGGCGTAGCCTGGTCCTTCCCACCAGTTAGTTGCTTGGAGCATCTCCAGCTAAAGTTGCCCTGGAGGCGTTTCAGCAGAGCAGTAAACACCAACTGAAACCTGTCAATGCAAAAGAGCCGCAGCTGCGCTCTGAGTTCTTTTTAGCCTAGGGAAGAAACATTTGTGTGTTGAGGTCATTACCCAAATCTTGTGACAATAGGCGGGATGCTGGAACAGAGATGGGCTGGAAAACTGAGAGCTGTAACTTGCGACTCCCTCCTTACCACATCAGGCTGGTGCAATAGCTGCTTTACTGGGATAATAATTTAGTTACTTCCTAATGATTCCAGCTAGCGCTGAACAATTAATTGCATTTGCAATTATATAGCAATATGATGAAATGCAATTTCCTCATGTGACGTGCTAGCAAACGCAGCAGAGCAGCAAGAGAAGTCAACAGTGCTTTAACATAGATGCCACTCGTGAGACTTTTACCTGGCTTCACAACGCTGAAGAAGTACACAAGATTAATTTATGCAGACATTATTAATATGTCACCCATTCAATTGAATCAGAGTGTTCCGGCACTCAGCTCCGCCTCCTCAGCCTTGGCAATACAGCACGCTCACATACACACACACACATGCGCGTAACGTGTGTGTGTGTGGAAACGTGTTTTTACGTGCCGCCTATCAATGCATCGTGGGCAGGCTGGCAGCACTGTTGCGTGTGATCAGAGACGGTGAGAAGTTTACAACTGTAATTGAAGTGTATAAATATTTCCATTTGTCATCGTAACATGTCATTTCTCTGCTTGACTCCAGGTCCCAATCACAATTGGAACCAGGGTTATGGCAACTACTGGAATCAAGGCTATGGGAATTATGGCAACTATGGTTACAGTAACCAAGGGTATGGAGGATATGGCGGATGTGATTACTCTGGTTACAACAACTACTATGGATACGGTGACTACGACAGTGAGTAGACGAGCCGGTGGCACCAGCCCGATCAGCCGCACTGGCACCTCTCGTGTCAGCTTTTCTGTTTTCTCCAGTTTCAAACAATAAAACGCGGTATTTCCCCGCAGATCAATCTGGTGGATATGGCAAGTCGCCACGGCGCGTCGGTCACACCAACAGTTACAAGCCATATTAGTGGGGGAAGCCCCTCAACGTCAAGTAGGTATGCAACAACAAACATACACATTTTCATTTGATTTTAAAGTAGTTATATTTACTTTGCTGTTTGGTAACATTATGAATAATTTGCTCTTATAAATTTCTTTTTCTCAGCACCCTCACGTGCTTTACAGTAGTGGTAACATAGAGGCTACACTCTGTGGCGATTATTTTATCAGCCGGCCTTCTGCTGCCTCTTTTGCACCTTCGTTCTCTTTTTTCTTTAAACTGTAAAGTTAACAGGTAACGTACTGCTACTACAGTAAATGGATGCCAAAGTTAAGGATGTGCAAGGAAAACGAAAGGAAGAATGTTGTCTCCTAACTCTGACATACCTTGTTTGTACCTGCCAGCGGAGCTTCCTTGCAGGCCATGAGCTGACTCCCAGATACTCTCAGGGCCCGCTCAATGCGGACTGGGTACGAGAAGCATACGCTCTCGATTGCTGCCATTTGGTATGGTCTTACAACATCCTGTATCAGCATTTCTAAACTAAACAATATGGGACACGTCCAGCTTTGTCATCTTTCTTTCCATTTTTAATTTCTTTGCAACTGTATGTAATGTAAAAGTTAAAATATCCACATGTAATTGTCATTTTTTACAGGCCCTTACTCCCCCACAAGTAATGATTTATTAATATGACAAAAATAACTATTTGCTTTTCAAAGGATACGTACAGCATTCTCTGGACTTTCCAGTTCTTATTGTTAATATATGCATTTCTAATCTCTACTTTAAATGCTTGTTTCTTTATTTAGCTCTTGTAACCTGTAGTCCATGAGCTAAATCCTGGTTCGTATTTGGACTTCTTCTGTGTTGGGGGATAAAGTGCTTTACTTTGTGTACATGTATTGTTCTGTTTTATGTTTTTACTGACAGCGATGGAAAAGACTCCTCTTTTCTCAATTTTCCTGTAACAAATTTTCCTCTTATAAGCTTTCGTAAAATGAGAAGAAGCATTAAGTGTCCCTACATCTCCAGTAATCTGCATGTAATGCTGTCTTTAATGTGTATTTTTGACCAGTCAAAGGTTTCTTCCATTTAGTAGTTTTTTTGGCTTTGACTTCTTCAATTTTATTGCACTTCAGGATTTCTAGCTTATGGACTAACTTTTCTTTTAAACTGTAAAATGTAAAAAAAAAAAAGAAAAAATGTTCTCAGTTTGTTTTTTCTTATTGTTTTTTTTTTTTAAAAAACACTGGACTTTAAAAACACGGGGGATTCCTACTTGAATGTAATTTGACCGGTGTTCTGTTTGTCTATAGCTCATTTGTTTCTGTTTGTTTCCCGTAGGTTTCACAGTGATGAAAGTCTGCAGTGCACTGGCGGAGCATTGGCCAAAGAGATGATGGCATCCAGCAAAGCTCACTTAGCTGATTGTCAGAGCGCAAACTGAAGAACACTATGACCTACGTTACATTTCCTCTCTATCTTTACCAGAGTATATGTTGTATCTTAACAGTTTGAGATTTTAATGTTTTGCATTCATTTAGTTTGCTGCAAAGTTTGAGCAGTTCCTCGTTCCTTTTTTCGCTTTTGTATTTAATGTTGTCCAATGCTGTTTGTGAATCGCTTGATTTAACCCATACCTGCAACTTTAGAGCAGCTCACACATATATTCACGGACAGTGGCAGCGGAGACGCGTTGTTATGCTCTCATGTTTTGTTCATCATAGACATCAATCATATAATACATTTATTACAGTTTGACAGTCATAAAATTACAGAATATATATATCTATATATATACACAGTGTCTTGGACAAAAAGAAATGTGACAAATAAAAATAATAAACACTTATTTGGATTTATGGTCTGTGTGAATTATTAATATGACATCATATGTTAACGACTTGAAGGAGTGTTGAAGGAAATACTCTGAATTTAAGCTTTACATCTGAACATTTCTGCTACGTTTTGATCGTGAAATAGAAAACGCTTCCCTGTTTGAGCTGAGACCGTCACTGTTCAGAAATCAGATTTGCAGTGACTCAATTGATGAGTGAACTTCAGCCACTGCCGTCATTGCCTTCAGTCCGGAGCCTGTAAAGGTTTATATCACGCCAGTGGCAAAGAGGATGATGAGGACAACTATGATCAGCAAAATGACGCCGATTACAATCATCATTTTGATGTTTTTCCACCAGTATTTCCGGGCCACACGGGTGGATGTTCTCTGGAACGAGTCGGCCTGAAAAGAGAAAAACACTGTGGTGGCAGAAGTTCTCGAGTCTTCACCAAAACATGAGCTACTACAGTCTCACAAACAGGGGCGCTCTATGCGGCTGTTTAGGGCCACCGCTGGTTGTTACATGTCCAACAAATTTACAGGACCAGAGCTCTAATAAATTAGAAGTTAAATGTTCTGGTTACAAAATCCCACTCAAATAAAAGTACCTGATTTAATAGTGTAGTATTTGCTTTCCCCAAAACATTGGCTTGTAAGCAAGATTTGATTTACTTGTCAGTCTGGGCTGTACGTTTTAATTTGACAGTACTGGAGTCAATATTTCCGATCCTTTGGCCAAGTAGAAGTACACATTTGCAACGTAAACATACATCAAAAATATGAATTCAGTCCAATTACAGAAGTTTTTGCAATGAACTCTACACTCTATACTATGTTGTGCACCAACAGATACATGTATAAAATACTCACTTGAACTCAGACATCAGTATTTTAGAGGTTTATCCAAAAAAGGAACTTGTCACTCCACTTGTTAGGTCAGAGAGAAGACCTCGATGGAGTACTTACAGACGCCTGCAGGCCGTCGGTCTTCCCGATGAGCTCATCTAACCTGTCGCCCCTCTCCAGCACCTTGTTGATGTTGTCTTTCAGAATCACTTTCACCTCGTTCACCTGACCTTGCACCTGGTCGAGCTTGGCACTCGAGCCGGTGGCCGGTGACTGAGGGTTCACGTCAGCCTGCGAAAACACGGAGCGAGGGTCCGCTTCAGTTCCATGAGTCACCATCTCCTAAACATTTACAACCAGGCAAACTCCAGTCGCAGTCTGCCAGCCGACCGTCGCGCTTCTTCTCGACCAAACCTCACTTCCTGGGTTTGTGTTCACAGGAAACAATGCAGTTTACTGAGGCCTGTGTCACAAAACCTCTGGCCGCTTAATAAAAATGTCGCATGCACCTAGACAAAATGACATCACCTGATATGAAGACCGGAAATTAATCGAATTAACATGGAAAACAAAAAAAATGAAGTTTCAGCACTCACCATCGCAGCTGTGTGTGTGTGTCAGTCCCAGCAAACCAAACAAGTCAGCTTCACTCACTGAAACCACAAAGCCCTGGTCTCCTCTGCTTCCTGTGCTTCTTGTGACCGAGTTATAAGAGCTAAACAAATGTCTGCTGAAGGTTGCACCTCTGCCCTGTTACACATTAACTGCCTGTTGCCTCAATCAGAGCCTCATTGGCTCAGCAGCACCACGCAGACCTAGATTCTGTCAGATCAGGAACATGCACTGCACTCGTTTCCTGCTTTTCGCCAACTACTTTACATATTAGTTCAACGGGAACAAAAAGATCTCCTGTACGTGACAGATGCGGAGATAAAAACTTCCCTGTTTTATAGGATATAGTACATACCATGAGCGCTCAGGGCCGAGGATGCTGGTCAGCGTTTGACTGATATGTGTGAGCAAAGGGCTCTGTGTTTTCGACTGAGGGATATCTACGAGGCAGTAAAGTGAAGGGGCCAAGTTGCTTCATTTCATTTCCTGGTTCTGTGCCGGCAGTTTGTTGCCTCAGCAGTTTGTGGGCAGCCAGGATGTGAGAGTTCATCTGTGTTCTTTTAAAGCACGCGAGGAAAACAATAACTTTACCTATATGGCACTTGTAAAAATTCACAGATATATAAAATGAAAATACGTGCAATTCAATAACAAAAGCTATGATGGAAGACAATGGACAAAATCAAGCAATAAAAATTGAAAAGCCACTTTATGAGAGGATGGGTTTTTAATAGAGCATTAAAGGAGCTTACTGAGGCGACAACAGATGAGCTGAGCTCATAGTTGCAGCTTTCAGTTTTAAAAATTGTCATCATGTCCTTGCTCGCATATAAAGCTATGAAAAATAAACATGTCACACCTCCCACCAGCAGTTTGTCAACTGGGCTAATAAAAGTGACAGTTTTAACAGCACTTACTGAAGTAGCACAACGACACAACTAGTGAACTCTCTTCATGAGGTTACACTGAGTCATTTTGATGTCAGTTTAAAATATTCCAGTAGTTACATTTAACAAAGTAAGTTGTGTAAAATATGAATTTGAAACATGACTAGAATATATATGTGTATGTGTGTACACTCAAGTTCAAAATTACCTTTTACTTTTAACTCCAGTTTGCACATAGTTACTTTTATTCCACCAGCTGTTTTTATTAATTATTGGAAATGACACACACTTCTCCCAGAAGATAATAGGACAATGTAGAAGAGGAAATATTGTGGTGAAAAAAACATTTTCATCTTATATTTGTCATATCCAAAATGATTCCTACCCTTTTCTGAATTAAAGTAAATTTAAGTTATAATTTTCCAGAGGTATGAATAATCTTGGCTTCACTACACACATAGAAATATATATATTACAGTATACATTTATTTTGTTTTGGTTTTTGGTCTTAACTTGCAACAATACATCGTTGCCGCTAGATGGCGGTAGAGGTCAGGGGTAAGCCACAGTCTCTCAGAGGCCGGGCTAGATTAACAAAGATGAGGCTGAGCTCTGCCTCTTCTTGTGAACCTGAGCAGCTGCAGAGAGACACGGGAGGACACGGCTGAGTTTGGACTCCCTGTCTGTGAACAACCTTCATGAAAATGCTCCCACTGAGGACGAGGAAGGTAAACAAAGGACAAAGGTGCGGACCAATCACAGATGGAGAGACGGGGGGGGGGCGGGGGCGGGCGCGTGTTAAAGCGCTGCTGATTGGCTGAGACTGGGGCAGGGGGGCGGGACCAGACGGTGAGGGAGTCTTAGCACTTCCCCTTCAGAAAGTTTGCTTTCTTCTTTACTAAGACACGCAGCCTCTGACCCGCGGACCTGTGGATATGCGGCCTCGCCTCTCGAGCTGGGATTATTCCTCCCCGGGACCGAACCGAGCTGGATTTACTGTCCGCTGAAGTGAGTTTGGACCAGGAGCAGGAGCCTGGCAGCCAGAGGAGGAGAAGAAGAGGGAGTCTGTCAGGGTGTGTCGGGAGATTAAAAACAAATCTTTCATGGTGGCGTGAAGCTGAGTGACTGGTTGGTTCCGAGAGAGAGGACACGCGCAGAGTGGGCAGCACCATGCAGGGGAATGGAGGGGTGTACGCGGTGAAGAAGAGGAGGAAGCCCGTCCAGAAAAAGTAACTCTAACTCGAAACTCTCTTCTTGTTTGGGACTCACCTATTGTTTACTGTTGTGTCCTTCGTATTGTGAATGCAGCTTCTCACAAACAACCCGCGGGACACAGTGAACTCATCCTGCCTGGTTTACCTGCACTGAACGTGTTATATTCATTGTTTACCACAGTGTTGTCATTAGTATTATTGTCCATGCGTGTGGCTTAGTTCACATAATTAAACTCTCTGATCGTTTATTTGTAGTTTATCTGAGAACGATTGTCTGTATAGACATTCGCTCCATATACAGAGAGTAAATTCTTGTACAATAATCTTGAGCGGCCTCATTGCAATCAGTTGACAACAGTGGTAATGGCCATTGTGTCAAATCAACTATTACCAGTGAACACACCATGACTTTGATGATCACCTAGTTTTTGCATCAACTCAAGAGTCACTCGGTTGGCGTGGTTATTGTTTGTGTTTATCTTTACATTTTGAGATTGTGCATGTGCTGACTGGCTGCAGGTTTACCCGCAATAATGTGAGGGTGATGACGTCAGGAGGAGATGAGGCGATATGTAGGTCGTTATCATAGGTGTGCAACATTAGATTTGTGAAGTTACTAAGTGTAATTGCCCACTAAATAACTGAGACTTTGACGTTCCTCAACTTCACCGGAGTTTAGCCTTTGGCTGGTTTTGGAGGGAACAGCTTCAGTTGTTCTACAAATTCAGATTATTGAATAGAACTGGCCAATGAGCTATAGACTGAGGCACTCTGCAGCATTTAAAGTCATCACTGGACACTATTGCACTTATTTCTTCTTCATAGGCTGCTTATACTGAAATAAAGTTAAGTTAATAAGAAGTGAAACATACAAGGTGGTCTCACTGATGCCTCTGATCATTGTTCTCTGTAAGCTCAGGCATCAGCACAGCCAGTGGTGGTACAGGCAGTTTATCTTTGCTACTTTATTTTTTCAACCTCCTTTTCCTTAACTGATGAATTCATTGATAGGTCAGCAGCCATGCAGAAAAATCAAACGGTGCTTTCACAGACACCTGACATCACAATCCATCTCTCATGAATCCCGATTACCGCTGCTAGTACCGTATTAACATTGTTATTTGTGTCATGAGAAGAACAATCCGAGTGCTGCTCCAGGAAATTAACCGAGTAACAGCCATGGATATTAGCACATCCCTCTGTTGCCAAGTCTCTGCTGCTGCTCTGTATTTTTATAGCGTATTCGCTCGCGCAGTTTTTTCACCCGTTTCTGTACTTTCGACCCATGCATCTATTTGTGGCACTTATTGCAGCATCTTTTCCTCTATCACGCATCACTCACACTTGCCGCAATCTGCAAACATAACCTGACTCATTTCACGCTTCAGGGCACAGATCACAGTCTCATTGGCCAAAGGCGTGATTTAAGATGGGAGATTAGAGTTAACAAAATCAAATCCGAGGTTTTCATCTAGATAACTGACACAAGTTGATTATCGAACAAAAAGGCCAAACCCTGCTGAACCTATTCCCCTTTTAAGGCAAATTACATCTCAGTTGATTAATCTTGTTTAGTTGACATCTAACGGTGTCTTCAGATGTTTGACGAACTCAAAGAGATTTAGTTTGCTATCATGCATGATCAATAAAAGCGTCGAGTCGTGTCGGCCGAGTGCGTGCGTCAGCACCTGGCATTACAATGTGACCCCACATGCGTCTGGCGATTGAATCTCACCTCCTCGCGCTATACAAACAAACATGGACAGAAATTTCTGTCCATGTTTTCCCCAGCCTGACGCTGCACTTGTGAGTTTGTCCGCATTGAGCGTGCGAAGGGAAGAAGAGGACAAGTCAGGAGAGGCTGGACGAATCTCGTGCAGCTGTGCTGTGAAGAGAGATTTTACAAATTCAAGGATGATCATCATGTGGTGATCAGTGTTGATATTGTCTCAGCTGTCACACACAAATCAACGAGAAGGGAGAACAAGAGTTTGATTCATCTGCAGGAAATCAGTCGGAGGTCTTTGGTTTGTGGCTCAGGACGGATTTGTGTTCACGCTGCTAAAATGTGGTGTGTAGTGCGTTAAGCACCTATGCCTGGACATAACTTTGACACTTTTATTCAAGTGACAAAAGAAGGTTTTATTAGCAGAATAGTTGTATGTCCATTTTTTGGGGGGATGTCCTCATTGATAAATTCAGTCAAGGAAAACCAGAACAAAGTCACATCTCATTAAACAACTATTTTTGTGTACACATAATTAAGTTGGTGAATCAGTTTTTATAATAATTGCAAAATTGAATCCTATTGCTGCAAGCGCACTGTGGTGTTAATGTTTCTACTCTGCGTCTCTTGTCCTCTCTCTTCCCTGTGGCTCCTGTAACAGATCAGTGTGTATTGTCAGGGAGCGACGGCACCCAGGACGGCAAGTGCTGACACGTTGGGGGTGAATAGCTGTCTGATCATTTGCGGCTAAGATCATTAGACAATTAAAATAAATATAGTCAGTGTATGTTATGTATGTATTTATTTATGGACAGAACATCTCCACAACAATATCCTCACAGACATTCCTGCTCCCCAGAGGATGAATCCTAACACCCTGAGTCCTGCATTAACTCTGACATTATGGCTTTGAATGACATTTGACGCACACTACATGCCCCCTCAGAACTGCAGTGTTTCCTGAGAGCCCCTGACCTCATCACACCCTACTCAAGTAACATCTGATTATTAATTATCATCAAATTGTTCCTAAACAGAATCAACCTGTCATCAAGTCAAGTCAGTTCTACATTTATGCATATTTAAATCTTTTCTACATTCCATTAATAACATTTTTATTTACACATTTATTTATTGCATAGAGCATGTTTTTGATATCCACATATATATAATTTGTATTCATTTCTATGTTAATTTATTTAATTCTGCATTAATCTATACTTGTGTTTCTGAGTCCAGGCATCACTTAGGAGGTCAGGTTACCTAAGGCTGGATTGGTTATAGTGGAGTGGTCATCAGATCCACTACTTATGTCTCGAGTTGGCCAGTACACCGTGTATTGAATATTTCTCAGTATGTTTTCCACAAATGATAAGTGTGTGTGTGTGTGTGTGTGTCCCAGTCTTGTAATAATAAAAGTGCTCCCAGCCTGTGCTGCCTCTTCAAATCACAATGCTCAAGCTTTGTTTGATGGGGTTTAATTGGGACATTGTGTCTCAGAAATACAATAGTTTTTATTTTTTTGTCTCCATGAAGGGGAGCAGTCAGTATGACATCAGTCTCCCATATTCACCCATGCACAAGTTTCAAATTGAACTTGTTACACTAGATGAAAAATTGAACTTGAACCCAAAACCCCCACAATTCCCTGTGTTTTGTATTGTGATTGTCTTGCATAGCAGACATGTCGTAGCAGGCAGTGCCACTCAACTTTAACTCCTGCTTTGTTGTAGTGTGAAAGCCCCACCGGTGAAGACCAATCCCTCCAAGCGGCACCGGGACCGCCTGAATATAGAGCTGGACCGACTGACCGCCCTGCTGCCTTTCAGCGAGGAGGTCAGAGGTCGCCTGGACAAACTGTCGGTGCTCCGGCTCAGCGTGGGATACCTCAAAGTTCAGAGCTACTTTCACGGTCAGTGACACAAACGTCTTTTGTTTTGAACGCGCACCCACATAGCTGTAGGAACGAAGAGCAACATAAACACAGAAAAGGTCACATGAAACTTGAATATCAGTGTGTGAAATATTGAGTGAGCGTGTGAGTGTGAAGGAAGTGTGTAAACATGGTGCTCCAGACATTTCTGTGGCTGAGCTCTGAGCGTCGGGGGCGTCAGAGCAGGAACCTGACACTGTGAATAATGAGTGCTATCCCTGCTGGGAGGGAAACAGGAGAGTGTGCAGCGGGGCAGATGGAACACGAGACGGGCTGAGTGGAACAGTAGGTCCTTATTCTGACGCTGAATAAATACACACCTACTCAAAGGTGGCATTTGGTTGCCTGTGTTGTCCTTGCCTAGAGTATACGTGCAGTCTATTGAAACAGAAATAGAAAGCCTTTATTGGTGATGTTTCCAGATAGACACATGAAGAGTAAGAGCACTCTCCATCTGTTTCAGGTAAAGAACATCATGAAAAACTAAATATAAAATATACAGCCGGGTTATTATAATTAAATAAAATATAATTGAGGTATAAATATTGCACATAGAATTTAAAAAAAGAGTTGCAAATGCCATAGGAATATTGCACATAGTAAATAATGATAATAAAACAGAATTCAACCATGCAGTATATAGCTTATTGCACTGGAAAAATTCTAGCCTCTCCAAAGTCAAGCCAGTTGATTTTTAAAGTCACAAGAAGTACACACAACCCCCATAACAACAGATTCCACACTACATCCACTTAAGTTATATTTTACTTTTAAAAAAATGCATCAACTCTCAACAAAAACTGAAAAGAAACCACAGCCAGGGTGGGGAGGGAACATATTTGGCAGCAGAGTCCTGGAAGCCTTTCCCGTGTCTCTGCTATCAGCCACCTGATCGCTGCTGTTGATGGAGAAGAAGGGGGCCGCAGAGGGAGGCGGGAACGCAGCTCTGAAGCACAGTGGCACGACATGAGGGCTCCTGACAAGGCTGCGCAGGAGGGGCTGTTGGGGACTGGAGCCGCCTGTGCAGCTAACATACGCAGCACCCCGGAATCGGAGCGTTTTACATTTGCCACAGACCAACCGACACTTGTCTAAGGTCTGAGCAGAAGCGGGTGGATGTAAAGAAGAGGAAGAGATGTAGCTGTGAAAATGACGAAATGATGCTGCTCGAGCGGCTATCAGATGAAGACTGTATCTACACCAGCACATTCTGCTGTCCTACATCGTTCGGTGAACACTTATCTCTCAACTTTGATGTCAGACCAACATCACACACTAGCTGTCGTCAAGCATCCCTGTTGCCTTATGTAATGTCACCTAACTTAACCCCAGCTATGAAACAAAGATGGGACGTTTTACAGGTCTAAAGACGTCTGTATGACCAGAGTTAACAGCTCTTTCAAAATAAAATTCAGCTTTGCAGCAAAACAATTGTTTGGCTGGTGGAGGGTGTTTTGTCGAGAACACAACACAGTAGTATTTCATACAGTACTCACAACTTGATACAGACGCATCTGTTCCAGTGGCATCGCTGGTTTACACATTGAGTTCCCTGCTGTAGAGTCTCTTTTCTCAAATTAAAAACTGTGACAACAGTGACACGTTCCTGCCTTTGAAACTCAGCAGAGCTTTAACGTGCATCAAAAAAAAAAAAAACAACAACCTGTGACCTACTGTAGGAAATGGAAACCGAAGCAGTGTCAACAAAGTCTTCATCACACGCCTTGTTCCCCGCTCTCTATCAGTCCCAGGTGATGCTGCGGCTGCACCACCAGGTTTGGCGGTTGCCATAGTGATGTTTTGTCACCACAGCAGTGATGCCCAAACTGCTCAGGAGGCCTGACACCAGCGGGTTTGCCTTGTGGCGCTGGCGAGCTGACTATTCAGGGCTGCTTCCTGTGTTTGTTGATAACGCGGGGTGAGCGAGGTTGCGGCGAGGTCAGAGCAGCCATTAACTCGGCCTCCGGCTGAATTTTCCTGAGAGATAAATTTGTGCCTTCTCCGCCTGGATACAGCAGTCCATTGTTATAGATTGAAATATGCAGCAGTTTACGGTTCTAGCAGAGTGGAATATGTACAGTATATGTGTCTGCACATGAACGTGAAAGAGAGACTGCTCACTCTGCTTCCCAAACTTTCCTCGGGGCCCCTCACAGGGACCACACACCTCAGAGCTCACTGCAAAGGACAGATGATCGTGTCCACTGTAACACTGACTGAACATCCATTTTCTAGACTTCTGCGAAAAGGAAAAATCAGCTGTTATCCTTCTACTTCTCCAGAATTCATTGTCAAAATCCTGCTTTCCTAATGTACTCTGAGAGGGGTTTTATTTTTTCACTTTAGATTAAAAAAAAATACTTTTTTACAAATATATCAGACAAAACAAAAAATGAACAAAAAATGAACAAAAAATGTAAAAATATATTATGGACTGATGGACTAATTGAAATGCTGTTAAATATGGCAGAAGTCAAACCTGAGAGAAAGTGTGTGCAGGGTTTAGGGTTTGCCCACTCTGAGACATGTTGATCTATTACGCCAGTTTGGCCGTGGTACAGTTCCAGTTCACGCAACAATTACAAACCCAGGATTCCTTCAGTCAGTCGTGGGCGTTTGTAGAAAGCTGCTCTTGACCGCGATGTCAGGGCAAATTCCTGGGTTTGTTGGGTTGAGACGAGACGCAGATCCAGTGGGTTTGTTTTAAAAAGGGGGGAGGGGAGGGGGGGAGGAGGTGGGAGGCGATGAAAGTTTGTTAGCGTGCCACAGAGTCATTACTGTAAGGAAAGGAAAGGAGGTTTTGCTTAGCTGACTGAATGCCAGCGATCACAGATTAGATTATACAAGAGTTTGCTAAAGCTTAAAAAAAAAAAAAAAACAACAATGTCTTTTTAACACAAAGGAAAAGTGCTGTTCTGTCCAATTTGCTGGAAATAAAACCCACTGGTGTGTAGGCAACTCATGCCAGGTCCATGGTCTTACTGGTGAGCACAATGGGAAAAGGTGGGAG